>JACYFF010031958.1:94360911-94377556 GCA_017589665.1 Selenicereus undatus | reverse complement strand
TGTGTGTGTGTGTGTAATATTTATCGAGAAGATAACCCAGCAAAAAATTGGTTGCTGTTTTTAAGCGATTTACCGCCTTTTTATGATTTAGTCATCGTAAATTTATTCTTTTCAACTACTTTTTATTTGTCTTAATGGTCTAAAATACAAGGGAGTTTGGGAGAACAACCTTACCATCCCAACCCTCTCCCCCCCCCCCCCAAAGGAAGAAGAAAGGAAGAGGAAAATTATTTCTTGTGATTCTTTTTTTTAAACACTTTTTTGTTCCAGACACTGTCCTGTGTATTGCACTTAATTATGATCATTACATAATTTTATTTTTCAATTAACTACCCGTAGGCTATAATGGTTCTTTAATTCACAATGAATTGTCAAATGTTTCTGTTTTCTCTTGCATCTTTATTTCCAAGATATATTTTCATAAATTCAAATGACATTTTGTATCATTTTTCGTATCTTTATATTATAAGTGTAAAAATGTTAAAAGGGGATGAGAGGCAAGAAAATCCCCATTCCAAGCACCTCATGCATTCCTACAGAAAACAACAATAATACCACCACCTTCTAGTGTAGGTCCGCTTTTACCGGGTCTATAAAGATCCAAATGTAGGCAACCTTACCTGTATCCCTGCCCATAGAGAGGCTAAATCCAAGAGACCCACAAAACAAGATTTTGTGAAAATATTTTATAGCAAAAGGATTTTTTGAAAACATTAAATGGAAAAAACTAAGGATACTTAGTAGGAAATGAATTAAGACATATTAATAAATCAGGTGATCATAACTATGTAAACATAAGTACAACGTAGTAGAGAAAGGTACTATGCGTTAACAAACATAGGTAGGCAAATAATATCTCTTCCCAGATATATGTAGTACCTACATATAAACACACCATACGAAAAAACCACAATCAAACCTACTCTCTTACAACCGAAAAACCACAAACCAAATCAGATGGCCAACTCTTTGAGATCTAAGATCCTAATCCTATCCCGCCATAGTCTGCTATCCTGAGTCATGTCCCCCGTCAATCCTATAACTTTCAAGTCCTCTCTAACCACCTCATCTAAAGTCTTCTTTGGTCATCCTCTCCCTCTTTTACCTTCAGGGATGTTAGTCTTCTCACAACTTCTCACTGGAGTTTTCACACTCTTTCTTTTCACATGGCCAAATCATCTGAGTCTTGTTCCTCTCATCTTATCTTCGATGGGAGTCACTTTAACTAAGTCTCTGATAACTCAATTCCTAATTCTATCCATTCTCATATAACCATACATCAACCTAATCATCTTCATCTCTACTACCATCAACCTTTGAGTCTGTGTATTTTTTATAGGCCAACACTCCGATCTATACAGTACAGCAGGTCTAACTACAATATGATAAACTTTACCTTTTAATCCTACAAGCATCATGTTATCACATAGCACACCTGAAGCATACTTCCATTTTTGCCAACCCACTTTTATTCGCTGATTAATATCTTCATCAATATCTCCATTGTGTTGAATGATCAAGCCTAGATATTTAAACTTCTCTATCTTTGGTATCGCCATCCCATCAATGGTGACTTCTCCCCCCGCATCTTCCCTTCCATTGAAACAACAATGTAGGTACTCAGTTTTGCATTTACTTACTCTAAAACCTCTAGACTTTAGTGTATGTCTTCATTGCTCCAACTTACCATTAACACCCTTTCTAGTCTCATCAATAAAAATAATGTCATCTATAAATAACATACACCATGGTAACTCATCTTGAATTCCTTTTGTAAGTTCATCCATAACTAGAGTGAAAAGAAAAGGATTTAACGCGGAACCCTAGTGCAAGCCCATACCAATGTAGAAGTCATTGTTAGTCCCTTTTGGCGTCCTAACTCTCGTCCTACCTCCCTCGTACATGTCCTTTATAACTCGAATATACAAATGTGACACTACTTTCTTTTTCAAGCATTTTCATAATATTTCACACAGAACTCTATTATAAGCTTTTTTTAGGTCAACGAACACCATATGGAGATCTACCTTTCTATCCTTGTACAATCCCATGAGCCTTCTAAGGAGGTAAATCGCCTCTATTTCTGACCTGCCAGGCATAAAAATAAATTGGTCCTCTGATAGCAAAATATCCTTCCGCAACCTTTTCTCAATCACCCTATCCCATAACTTCATAGTGTAACTCAGCAAATATATACCCCTATAATTATTACAATCCTGAATATCACCTTTTCTCTTATATAATGGGACGACTGTACTAAACCCATTCTCAGGACATCTTAGCAGTCCTAAAAATAATATTGAAAAGCTCTGTTAACCACTCTAATCCCTCTTCACTCAAACACTTCCACACTTCCGCCGACATTTGGTTTAGTCCCTTTACCTTCCCATTGGTAATCTTCTTTAGGGTATCTTTAATCTTGTCCTTGCTGACGGGGTCACACAATCGAGGATCACGATGCCTCTCACTACTGTCTCTTTTCCTACTTCGAAAATCTTCCATCAATTCACCATTGAGGAGTTTGAAAAAGTATATTTGCCATCTCTCCTTGATTTTTGTATCCTCAGATAGTACTTTACCACTTTCATCTTTAACACATCTCACAACACCGAATCCCTTGTTCTTCTTTCTCTAGCCCTTGCCAGTTTAAAGACCTCCTTCTCACATTCCTTGGACTCCAGTTTCTGATATAACATATAATATGTCATGCTCTTAGCTACAGCAACACCTTTCTTGGCTACCTTTTTTGCTGCTTTGTATCTAGCTCTACTAATCTCTTTCTCTTCATCCGTTCTAATGTTCATGAAAGTAGCGTATGCCTTTTTTTGTCCTTGAATTTATCCTTTACCTCCTCGTTCCACAACCAAGCTCCCTCGTTCCACAACCAAGCTCCCTTCATTTTGTTGTCACCTCTCCTAGATGTCCCTAGGATTTTCTTAACCGACCTTCCAATACATTCTGCCATTGCCTCCCACATTGTATCTGCATCCTCTACCTGCCTCCAAGCTCCTTCTTAATCATTTCTAGTAATTTCATAGCGTTCTCCTTAGTAAGATTCCTCTACATAACTCTAAGGTCCCCAACACTCATCTTCTTCCACTTTGAACATTTGAACTCCACGTTCAACACTAGGAACCTATGCTAAGTTCCTAAATACTCACTAGGTATCACCTTACAATCCTTACATAACCTTCGATTATCCGTCCTAATCAGGAAGTAATCAATTTGAGTCTTTATGGGACCACTCTTAAAGGTCACCAAAAGGTCCTCCTTCTTCTTAAGATAGGAGTTTACCATCAACAATTCATAAGCAACCGCAACGTTCAGAATAGAAACTTCTGCATTGTTTCTCTCCCTATAATCGAAACCTCCATGAGCCGTATCATACCTGTCTGAATCTTCACCAATATGGTCATTAAAGTCTCCTCATATGAAAAGTTTTTCATTTTGAGGTACATCCTGAATGACCATATACAAATCCTCCCAAAATTGCTTCTTAATATTGTCCGGCAAACCTATTTGAGGTGCATAAACACTCACCATATTTAGGATTTCTGATCCCACCAATACCTTAATGGCTATAATTCGATCAATTTTACGCCTCACTTTAACAACAAAGTCAACCAACTCCTTCTCAACCAAAATGCCAACTCCATTCCTAGCCTTGTTTGACCTCGAATACCACAACTTATACCCATCAACTTCTCTAACTTTAGCCCCCACCCACTTAATCTCTTGAACACAAGCTATATTAATCCTACGTCTATGCACAGATTTATTCTATTGACTTACCAATAAGAAACCCAATATTCCAAGATGCTAAGCACACCTTCCGAAACCCTACACCCCTTCTAACCCCATTTTCCCCCGGAGGACTAGCTAAAAGCCTAAAACTACTACATTGTTCGCCACTAGCTTAAGCTACCAACGCCCTAAAAATAAAATGAGTTTGCACTTAAGATTAACGAGCTAGTAAACGAACAAAATCACCCCAAAATAATTACTAGATGGGCCCAACTAATAGGCCATGAACAAAGTACTGAAACTAAAAGGTAAAGAGATGCTGGTTAGAAAGAACAACAAAATAAGTGAACAAAATTAGAAATCTACTTGGCAAGAATACACAACTAGTCAATAGTAAAACTAATAAATAAAAATAATATTATAGTACCAATACTACCAACAACAACGACAAATACAATAGACACAATAAAGATTTAAACTAATACCAGTAGTAACAGTAAAAGTAATAGTAAAAACTGAAGTAAAAATATACAGCAATTATGACGCTAACTAATTCTAATGCCAATAATAAGAGATAAACAATAAAAAGTTGAGATAAACAATATTTATTTATTTTTTATTTATTCTAATAATAGAATAACTAAATAAATCAATAAATAAATAAACGCTAGAACTAATACAACTACTAATGCCGATGATAATAATATTAACAACTACCACAATAGTTATTATAATACTAATACTACTGCTACTACTGGTAACAATAAGGAAACCCCAAAAACTCCATAATGAAACTAATGGTGCAAAGGAAAAGGTGCCTAGAATAAACAAATGGTAGAATGCAATTTGACAGAACCAACCAAAACAAGCAACGAAGTTACTCACAATTGCCTTAGCACAAAAATGAAAAAAACAATAGACAAGCTTTACTTGTCCCCCAATGACTTTACCTCTACCAGGCACTTAGGTTACCAAACGATCACTACCACCGAACAGGATACACCGCCTGCCACTCGTGTGACTAGGCAATCGCTGGAGACAACCTATGCTTGAAGGTGACTAGGTGCCGGATTGAACCTTCACCGACACGAACAACTTGGGCCACCAAACCACAGTGGTCTGACTCACGACTGATCCTAGGCGCCACTGGTGACTAGGTGTAGCTTGTCGGGGATTGGGTTGGGGTTCTTCTTCTACAACATTCTAGAGCCCGAAAAGGGGAGTCGTTGCTCCTCCATTAATGTAGATGAATGTAAGCTTCCATATTTATAAAACTAAGTACAGAAACAGTATTTACCATTTAAAGAAAAAAATTAAATACCCCACAAAAGTTAAATTGTTATTGCTATTCTTACTCAAAAATCCCTAGAACAATCAACAAGTGGGAATTTTTAGAGAGCCCAAGCAAAGTAAAGCAGCCAAATTGAGAGAGAGAGAAAAACGGGTATTTGCAGGCTGGCTGACAATTTTTACACGCGAAAAAATCGGGATTTTAAAAAGAGAATCTCTTTATTTATCTTTATTAAAAGTTAAAATCATGCTATTATGATTATGAAATGAATGCTCAAGAATCGAAATTCGAAACCAAAATGTTGTTTGTATCCAGAAAGAAGAACCGAACAGAAGAAGAAGAGAGCGAGATAGATAGGTGGAATCTAAACAAATCTTTATATTATAATCTTTATATTATAAGTTTAAAAATGTTGAAGGGGTTGAGAGGCAAGAGAATCCCCATTCCAAGCACCTCATGCATTCCCGCCGAAAAGAGTTATGGAAAAAATTTAACTTCAATTTTAAAAACTCTCCCTCCATTTGATACAATTTAACTAGAATTCAAACTCTACTTTTAGATAAAAACTGCCTATAACTAACTACTAGACATAACCACCCCTATCTTCCACTCTCCATCAAACACCCACTAACTTTTAATGACCTAACTCCACGCCATGCCCCCTCTTTCCTGCTCCTCTCTCTGTCCCCCTCATAATTAAACAACTCTCCAGTCTCCTCTCTCTCTCTCTCTCGCTCTCTCGCTCTCTCTCTCTCTCAAATAACCATCAGGATCCCCAAGTAATCACGTTTATTGAACTAATCACATTTAAATTCTTGCGTTAAAGTGGTAAGAAACAAGAAATAAAAGACTCATTTTGATAAAGGCGGTACACGTGTTTAGCCTCCATATCCCTAAACATCATACTACCAACCTCTTTACAGTAACACGATTTTGAACTATTGAGCCAATGAATTTTCCTATCGTTAGATTTGAGACGATTTTTTTTTTTATATTTGGTAATATAAGTGTGTATGCTTCTGTTGGTTCTTATGTTGGATTGATGAATATCATGTTAGCTGGGTGGTGTTGGTATGGATAGTAACTTTTGCTTAGTGGTCTAGACTAATTACTTTTTTTTTTGATATAGATGGCATGGGCACTGCAGAATGGAGGGCTGCAAAGAGCCCAGCCTATTACAAGTGTGGAGATTATGTTCCTAAATTGAAGCTATATTATAATTTTGAATTTCCCAGCATTTGTGATTCCATTCCAATGGTTTTTTAGGTCATCTTTGCAGCCTTATTTCAAATTGTTTTATGATTAGTACTATTCTCCATCGTAAAAATTATTCTTCCATTAAATAAAAAAATGATTAGTCTATTTCTAGCTACTTGTCGAAATTATAACCTATTATGATTATGTGTTGCATAATTTCTGATAACATATCCGGTTGGGTCCATAAAACTTTCTAATTTTTTTATTTTTCTTACAATCAATTTATTGGACAAGACACTCCAATATATAGTCATTCATTCTCTAATTTTTATTTTATAGGACAAAGTTTTAAGTCTCTTGCTTGGTTTGGAGAGAATTTCATGCCCGAAGGAGGAGAGGTAGTGATGTTGTTTGGTTTTTGGGCTATAGATCGATATCATTAGTGAAGAGCTTCTTTCTGCTAAATGCACAAATGTATAAATAATTTTTAGTATTGTTCTTATTAAGTTATGGGGATCTTTGGTTCTGTGCAAGAGCAACATCTATTAATCGAGGTGTAGTTTTGTCTGACATTTCAACTTATATAATCTTGATTATGCAAATAGACATCATGCAACACTTGGGTCAATATAGCAAAGAGAGTTGCATGGGTCAATATAGCATGGAAAATTAAAGTAGGTTACTTCAATGTTGAAAATGAGTAAGAGCAAAGTTCAAGTCTATTATCATGAAGACTAAGGAAAAGGAACTCATCAAATTTAGACGTTGGCTAATTTTAGATGATATTGTATTTTATTTAGATTTTAAATTGAGGTGTGTAATTGTAACTTTATTACAAAGAATAACACGAAGTTGCAAATCAAATTATTGGATTGCAACCTATTGAAGTCAATGATGGAATTTGGATGGTAAGGGTCCACATGTAATCAATGAAGTTATTGCGTGGACATTCACTACTGAAAAACGTGCTTTTTCCGGTGGATTTTCTGACGGACAAAGCATATTTTTTCGTCGAAAAAATGGTCTTTCGACGGAAAATGGCTGTAGGAACAAGTCCCGTAGACCCGCTGGTTCCGACGGAATCTCTCGTCCGTCGGACACATTCCGACAGAAAGAGACAGCCTTCGGGAAGCGGCCGACGGAAGCCGACGGATATCGGGTGTCCGACGGATCCGTTTCGTCAGGCCCTCCGGTACTTTGGAGCAAGACTCCGCAGGGGAGGGGCCGGGTTGTCCAACGGAATTTGCCATTTCCGTCGGCCATTCCGACGGAATTTGCAAATTCCGTCAGACATTTAATTTTTTTTTAAAAAAATATTTTGAAAATTTAGGTTGAGTTACGCATCCTTCCACTGCAAAATCATGATATCGTTAAGCAAAAGACCGTTTGACATGATCGAAACATGCTTGCCATCAGCCGCATTCAATGTAACACCAAGAAACTCCTCATCTTTCAATGACAATTTAATTATCTCTAATAACATTTAGGTTGAATTACTCAATTGAAAGATGAGGAGTTTCTTAGTGCTACATTAAATGCAGCGACCAGTGGAGGCGGCGGCGGATAGAGGGGGCCAATTTTGAGGGAGGAGCGAAGGGTGTCGGACGACCGCAAAGGGCGGCGATGGTGGCTGGATGAGGGCGGCGATAGCGGCCCCTGGCGGACGCGACGGAGAGCAGTAGGCACCGGGAAGGCCGGTGGCACTGGGGTGGCGGAGAGAGAGAAATGTTTGTGTGTGTGTGTGTGGAGTGCCCGATTGCTAGAACAATCGGGTTTTTAAAGAGGTGTGGTCCGACGGACATGCTATCGACCAGACCGTCGGGCCACTTATTTTTTTTAAAAAATTCAGAAAAAAGTGATGTCCGACGGAAAATTCCGTCAGACCACTTATTTAAAAAAAAAATTCAAAAAAATTTGAAAATTTTGAAATTTCAAAAAAATTCAAAATTTGAAATTTCCAATGGACTGTGGTTATTCCGTCGGAAATCCCAACGGACTTATATTCTGTCGAAAATTTCGTCGCCCACTTCACCTTTTTCGATATTCCGTCGGCCGTTCAAAGAGACAAAAAATCCGTCGGACAATTCCGTCGGAAAAACCCGATTTTTTAGTAGTGTATTTCTTATAACAAATATATATGTGTGTGTGTGTGTGTGTGTGTGTGTGTGTGTGTGTATAGATGTATGTATATATGTATGTACGTATGTATGTGTGTGTGTGTGTGTGTGTTTATATGATGTTTAATGTTTTTTTTTTCTATCTTTTTCCATATTTTTATGCATTCACAAACATTTAACAAAGTGAATATCTATAAATTAGTTTTTGAACTATCTATAAATGAGTGTTATCATCATTCTATGCCATGACTTATTGAGTCATTTATCAAGATATAATGCCATTGATATTTGTAGTTCATTACTTTTTACCATCAAGTATGTTTAGATCATATTTTTTACCACAATAGATTTTTTAAGTTATCAAGCTCAATTATGGGCAAAGTGCTAATCATTTAATTATTTTGTCAATAATATTTTACTAATTATTTTATTAGACACATGCAAAGCTCGGGCTCATACTAGTTTCTATTAGTACAAGAACATCAATCAGAATGTAACTGCCATAAAATTATATGGATGCACATGAATATGTCTAGATGTAACAGAAACATAAGTCACAAAGGATAAAAAAGTATCTATGTACATTAATTATCAACATAAATATGTAGTACCTATCAACACTTAGGGTGTGTTTGGTAGGGGAAAAAATCATTTTTTTCAAAAAATAATTTTTCCATTTTACACTATTTGGTAAAACAAGGAGGGAAAAATTATTTTCAGGGGAAAATCATTTTATCTCATTTGAAGGAAATTGTTTTCCCTTGAAAAAACAAGAAAAATGATTTTTCACACCCGATTTTCGTTGTCCAATTTTGTCTCTCATTCTATTTTCTTTTTATTGTGCCCAGAATTATCTTATTTTCACTCTCATTTTATCTCTCGTTCTTCCCATCTTCTTCATGTTCATTATCTTCATCGATGATTTTCATTGTCAATCTCTGCAATTATTTCTTGAGTTCTCTGACCTTATTACTGCTACCCTTTTGAAGAACTTAGCAGTCTGAGACAACCACCGTCTCCCCATTTGACATTTTTTTTTAATGTGGGTTTAATATCTCTCAAAGTCAACTAGGTAATCCTTGTGAATAGTGAGAAAATTGAGATTCATTATTGTTGACTCTCTCTTTTTTTGGGTTTATTAACAGGTATATTTCTTACTAATGTTTTGGATTTGATTTTGAAGAGGAGAGAGAAACAGAATTCGTTGGTTGGGTTGGGTCAAAGCAATGAGCAGGGGAGAGGTTTGATGATAAAAAGAAATGAAGTGAGGAGGGGGGTTCATTTTATCAAATAGCAAAAAATGAAGTGGAAAGAAAATGGTTTTTCATTCGACCAAACAGTTGGAAATGTAAGCGAAAAATCATTTTTCTTAGGAAAATATTTTTCATGAAAAATATTTTTCTAGAAAAATGATTTTACCTCCTACCAGACACACCCTTAATTATGTTTACTAAATAAAATAAATTGTCTTCCTACTAGAGGGATGGATGCAGGCCTTTAGGTGGGTTTATTTACCAATGTAAAAAAAAAAAAAGTTTACTAAACAAAAAGCACTTTTTTTTTTTTTTGTGGGTTGAAACAAGGCACGGCAACCACTTTATGAAGGGGAAGAAAAGGGGTAGCCCTTGTCGTAAATGTTTATGAGGATCTAACTTAAGGATGTGAGCAGAGGCTTCTGTAGCTCACTTGTTATTTGCTAGATAAGTTTCATTACCTGCTTACCCGCTTCTTAATCCTCATTTTAATTCATATTTTGTTCATGGTTGATTGGAGGAGCACTACATGTTATTTTTTAATTTTGAATAAATCTAAACTATTTTCAAGACTGACACGAAATTAACTCGTTTATTAAATGAGTCGACCCGAACTAATCCATACCAAGCATTTATACGTCATGTCAATCTTGTCAAATCAAAATAAAGATCAAATCATTAAGCCTTTTCCTTTCAAAAATAAATTTTAAAAAAACCCACAAGAACAAAAAATTTCTACAACAAACGCTATAAATGGTCGAAAAAGTTTTTGTTCTACGTATCAAAGACAGAAAAGTAAAGAAAAATATTCTCTTTTTTTTTTACAGTAACAAAAAGAATCATTATAAAAAATTGATATATCTATATATATATCTATATATATATGTTGAGTTATTATATTTAAGTTTTGATGATAACAAATCCAAGTGTAAAAATTTGTCCAAGTAATGTTGCTCCAAACACGGTCTCCAAACAGGCCTAACTGGTGTTTGTAATCTTTATTGTATTAACTGGTTTGCTACATGTGAGAACAAGTCAAGAACGCCATCTCGACAGTTGATTGTAAGGCATGTTCCTGAACTCTAGCAATGCGAAGAACAACCCCAGCAAACAAGGTGGTCTTGTTGTTCACATCAGCTCTACAAATCTTGGACAAGATGACTGGTTCAAAACAAGAAGTCTTGGGTATATAGGTTTTATTTATTTAGACTCTTGTTAATATGCCAATATTGAAAACGCTTTTTAAACACCTCTTGAATCGGTATTTGCGCTAAGTGCTTCAGAACACCAGTTGCGAACAACCCTGCAAACAGGGTGCCTAGGGTGTTTCTGAACTGAAGTGGCCATACCCGGTTATCTTTGAAAATTCATTTCAGTTGGCCAAGATCTCCAGAATACTTTCTTTAAACTCCAAGATTGCTATTTTTCTGGAAAGGATATTTCTTGAAAATATTATGGGAGATTTGCGAAAATAGGTTTTGGGAGATTTGTCAAAACTAAAAGATTCCCTTTGCCTATATTTTCGGATATGATAAAATTTCAAAAGTTGAAGATTTCTAGTTGCCTTTTGAATCTTCTTCACGGCTATGGGAAGATAAGGGTTATCCCTTAAGATAACAAATCCCTTATACTTTGGGAAAAGTTTATCAGTAGCCGTTGGGGAGTATCTTTGCTTGAAAATCGTTTTCCATGCTTAGCTGATTCTTTGGCTTGACCGTTGGATTTTTGTGTATAAAATCTCAGTTTTTTCACTCCCATTGAGAGAGACAAGAAAGCAAGAGAGAAAAACGAGAAACACACAACATACGCAAAAAGGAAATTTCAAAAGTGATTTTTCTAGTGTGAAGAATTTTTCGAGCTACACTTGAGAAAAGAAAGACCGACACAAGTTGTGTTTAAACTGAGCTTTCAATATATTGGCATAATAGGATTTTCATTGTACCTTACATCTGCTTAGTAAGAAGCACCCCCAGTAAGGTATTTGTTGACTTTGATCCCAGATCAGTCGAAAGTGAGTGATTGTGTCCTAGTCGTGTGGACTTTGGACGTGTCCAATCTGGTGAGATTTGGACGTGGTATAACCTGTTTTAGAGAAGGAGGTTACGTGGTTGCAAGTTGTAACAAGGTGTGTTACATGTGTAACGAGTTAAGCCCGGTTTAGTGAAGTGGTTAAATCTTACATGAGGTAGGTCGTGGTTTTTCACACCTCAGTTGGGTTAGAGGTGTTTTCCACGTAAAAATTGTGTGTGCTTTATTTTCCGCATTTATCTTGGTGATTTTCGCATTTGCAATATTTGAGAACACCCTCTGCAAACAAGTCACAAGGGTGTTTGTTATTTACAACGCGAAAATCAGACACCACAATTCACCCCCCTCTTGTGGTAGAATACTCACGAACTTAACAATATATATATGCACACGCGCACACACACACACACACACACACACACATATAAACAAAACCTCCCAGAGCTAATATATTATACGCGTCAAATTTTTAGAGGTTTGAATTTTTCCTAACCTAATTTCAAACCACATAAATTATTATTTTTAATTAAAATAAAAAAGAATAAAATGTCTCACTATTATAGATATGGAGTATTAGAAATCTATACTATATATAAAAGCAATGTTGTGATGATGTTGAATTTTCTTGTATTCTCATTAATTAGAGATTTTAAACCATTAGATTCATTCTCTTTCCTCATCACAACCATCCGATTGTTAAAAATAATTAATTTATAATTTTTAAATCTCTCACATAGTAGTGAGGGAAAAAACTATCGATAAGAAAATGATCATAAGAAAGTATAATCTTATGAAGTATAATTCCATAATTATCGAAATGAGGATTATGAAGTATCTTTTTCTAAAAGGAATGATTATGCAGTAATTAATGATTATGAAAATTACAAAAAATATTCTTCTTAAAGCTGTTGAATTCATTTTGTCTCCTTATCACCACTAGATTGTAGAAAAAGATTAATCTCGAGAAGTATAATATCAGGAAGTATAATTTCGTAATTATGGAAAAAAAATCATTAACAACTAAGGAAATGGTCCTAGGAAAGCATAATCCTGAGAAGTATAATTTTGTAATGGTTGAAATACAGATTATGGAATGACTATACCTTTAGTATTATTTTAAATAATAAAGTTAAATTCCAATATAGAATAATCCCATAATTATGGAAATATGAATTATGAAGTAGTTAGTAACAAATAACTATGAAAATAATATATAAAAAAGATATCATTCTTGAACCTTCAATATTAGTGTAAATAGTCAAGTAGTTCTTACTCATAGTTGAAATTATACATTAGAATACGTCTCATAGGTGAAACCAATTCTGCCATCTTACTCATTGCTCATGTGTGTCAAAGTGTTCTTTTTTACCTCACTTCCAGATATCTAATAATTATCGTTCCCTTCCTCATATGTTTATTTGTATTAATTTGTTAATTTGTTAGCAAGTGACATCCTCTTTTGTAATTAGTAGTGTCAAAATGCTTGATCATATTTGATTGAAATTTTTGTACTTTTTTGTTGTAATTCCCTCCTATATGTGGCTTAATTTTCTTTTCTTGATATTTAATCTTTCACTAATTGATGCCATCATTGATTTCTTGCTACAATTCGTAATCTCACTTTTTTAGGTGTAATTTTTGTCAAGCTTGATTAATAGTGGTGGTATTTGGTTTGATTCGTTTATATTCTTAATTATTTCCGTCCAATTTGTGACTTAGGTTAAAAAATTTTTGCTTATATTATATTATATTGTATTAGTAACTTAATTGTGTTTAGATTCTTTCATGTTTTATTTATGTTGTTCATTTATGGAATTTTGTTTTTTTATAAGAAAAACTCTAATAATTTGATCTTCTTCCTTGGCATTTCAAATTTTTAATGGAAACAACAATGCAAACTATTTCACATGCATCTAAATTATTTGGTGACCTATTTATTTACATCAATTTAAAAATTTCAAATATCTATACTACAACTTATAATATGATTTTCATAATTTGTAAAAGTTACTGTTAAGATATATAAAAGAAACCACAAAATTTGACTTCCTTTATTACATACATAGATAAGAGTATAGTCCTCTATATGTTCAAAAGTTTTGCTATTTTGAAAATTGAGTGAGGTGGTCTGGTTGGGGTTTAGAACAATATGGAGGGGGTGTTGGGGGATTTCATTGGGTTACGAACCCTAGCAGTATGATCAAATTGCATTAATAGACATATGTGATGAGTTTAATATTAAAAAGTTGATCCTAATTTATAAAATCTTTAGAACGATTTTGATTAACTTATTCACCTTTAAAATATGCCTCCAACATTAACAAATGTAATTTTTCAGTTTTCTCTTTAAAATCATCGCATACGTTCAATACTACATGCATGTTTGAATCAATGTAATTTTCTATTTCCATTGTTCAGTTAGAAATTATAATGCATGCTTGAATATTTTCATTGTTTAGCTAGAAATTATGATGCATACTTGAATACTATTTCTATATATTTTTTATCATGACATACATTCAATACTATAATGGATGCTTGAACCAATATAACAGTTTTTGTTGTTTAGTAAAATACCGTACTGCATTCTTGAATACTATTTGTAGATTTTTCATAAATCGTGACAAATGTTCAAAATCATTAATCATGTCATATAGTTAACTTAAGACACAAATCACAAGGTAAGGTTACAGAAAATTTTAATTTTTGGGGGTTTTTTTTTTTGAAAATCATGTGTTAATTGAGATATGTTGTAACTACATATTGAGATAATTTGAATGAAATTGTGACCAGAATAGATCAATTTTCAAAGATGAAGATTCTCTAAAAGAAAAGGATATGAAAATTTATTTATACTCATAACAACATCACTTACTAAGTAACTTATTTGTGTCTACTTTTTTAAATAATAATAGCAACTATGTGTCTCTTGTACACAACTCATTCTCTATTTTATAAATCACGGTGCAAAGCACGAGTCTATACTAGTATAAATAAATTATGATGATAGTTAGGATCCTATTTGCTATAAATACACATTATTAAGAAATAATAAAAGATTTCTAAAATCTATTATTATTATTATTATTATTATTATTATTATTATTATTATTATTATTATTATTATTATTATTATTATTATTACTACTACTACTACTACTACTACTACTACTACTACTTCTACTACTACTACTACTACTACTACTACTACACCCATGAGACCTTATTTTGAATAATTTATTAAATGAATAATAAATAATTAATGAGTTATATAAACTACTGCACCTAATAAATTAAAAAAAAAAAACAAAACAATGAAAAATCCACAATTAGTTAAGACTATTTTTTTTCTTTTTTTCTATTCAAAAATAATTCCAGGAGGGGGTTTCCACTTAACTTAAAAAAAATTGTTGTACTTTTTTTTACATAGGCTCAAATAATTTTTCCACAAATTACATAAATTACAAATATAACTTACTATACTTTTTATGTATAGTTATTACAGTCAGAAAACTTAAAATTTTTCCATGCATCATATGGGTATAGGAAAACAAAATAGAACCTTCTAAATTTTTTTTTGACACATCACTCTTACACAATTTATCCTTTTTTTAAAAAAATGCATCCCTATTATTAGAACATATTAGAAGATAATTCATATATCTTAATAATGCATTATACTAAAAATCATACATTATAACTTTTAACCACAAAAAAAAT
This sequence comes from Selenicereus undatus, assembly GCA_017589665.1. Classification (NCBI taxonomy): domain Eukaryota; kingdom Viridiplantae; phylum Streptophyta; class Magnoliopsida; order Caryophyllales; family Cactaceae; genus Selenicereus; species Selenicereus undatus. Next base: position 94,362,206 of record JACYFF010031958.1, on the reverse strand, counting down.
ATATACATTATATTACAAAGATTCTAGCATTATATTATCCAACTCAATCAATTTTATAAAAAACTAACGTATAATAAAAATATTTATTAACGTCAAAAATGTTAAAACTATATCGGTCATCGTACAAAGTACACATACTAGTTAGTAGTTAGCAAATTAAATTACGGACCTCGCGTGAAATTATTGATGATGGACCAGTAGCACAAGACCCCCTTATGTATCATGAAAGGAGTCAAGTGGACATGGTGACTTGATTCCAAAAGTTGGTCCAACTTCCAGTCGTACGGCTTACTTATAATCCGGTACACCAAACCCAACCACTGTTCTATATAGATAAATAAATAATAGAATAAACAGAGGGCCATGGAAAGTTTTTATTGTCGTAGTTGAAATACCTTTCAAGCTAAGGCCATGGTGTAGTACTTTACATCTTCGTTACCCATTTTGAAAACAAAAAGAAAGGAATCAACATATAAATTAATAAGTATTATTAAATTTTTAGATTTTAAAAGTAGAGCATCAATATATAAAATCTCTAAATTCACTACTTTTTTGAAAAATACGTGTAAATAGGTCTATCTTCAAGTTTTTCCCAGACAAAAAACAAACACGTCGGTGCAACTTGCACTGATTGTAAGAGCATGAACAATCGTGAGCCAATTTTTTGGCTCACCGGTGGGGGCCTACCACTGCCAGATCAACCCTCTCTCCAACTTTTTGTCTCACAAGCCTTACCCTCTCCAATGGTTGGCTCACTACTTTGGCTCACCAAATAAAATAATACCCATAAACTCACACCCCAACACACAACTTCTTTTTTAAAATCCAAAAAAAAAATAACAATAAAAATTTTAAAAAAAAACAAAAAAAAAGAAAAAAAGGGGAAGGGGGATGGCTTGCGGCAGGCAACCACCCCGCGAGTCGGCTGGCCGAAGCCGGCTAGTGCACGGGCGCGGGCTACCCTCTGCCTCGGCCCTCCCAAATTTTGGCTCGCGGGGCATGGGGTGCTCCTGCTCTAATAGGCAGGCAGGCGTGGCAGGGATAATGAATTGGTGATAATTCAGTTCAACTTTGTATTATACAACTCACATTTATTTATGTATTTATTGTCGTTTGCATTTATTTTACCACAATTGAGCAACTGTTAGTCTATAAAGGGAGTAATTTGTTATTGATTTTTTTTTATTCACAATACCAAAACCAGAGATCTTACTTAATGAGAACAAATGTCAAACAATTTAAACCGATTAATATTAGTTGGCATTTATTAGAATATGTGTCAACCTATTCTTTGG
>JACYFF010031958.1:94341279-94356079 GCA_017589665.1 Selenicereus undatus | reverse complement strand
TAATATTAGTTGGCATTTATTAGAATATGTGTCAACCTATTCTTTGGTACGTTCACCTTGGGAAGCATGGCACAAAAAATCAAATTACACTATTGAAAATTAAGGAAACACGATTTGGTACGAATTATCAGTCATTGATCTAATGATTAAGATTGAGGTATTAGATACATCGACTTCCAAATTTGATTCCCTATTTTCTTTTATAATTGTAATATACTGTTATATCTGACTTCTTTGAATCCCTAAAAAAAAACTTGCTAAATGGTGGTGACATAAATTCCTTGGATTAGGTTTAAATTTGTTATCAACTTTATTATCTGGTATTATATATTATAGTATGGATACAGACATAGTGTCACTTCAATGGATAGATACGACCTTTTCTCACTTTAGCTTCTTCATGCCAACATTCCTCATATTATAATTCCTAAGCCAAAGACATTTCCCCTGTGCGAAGCATGGAATCATCATGATGATACCTTGCATGTTGAGGGAAAGAAAAGAATATATATAAAGTCATATGTCGTTGTACTAATTAGTATTTTTGAAGCTGTTCTTTATGTCGGGAATCTAAACAACTTGTAATTTTGTTATTTCATATAAATAAAATTGAGAATCCAAACAAATTGTACTTAAGAATTAAGTTGAATTGCACCTGAATTTTGACTTATGAGCGTTTCAACTAACATTTATTGAGTTTGAGTGTTAGATATGGGACTGCATACTTCATATATATTCTCAAATCTCACCAATAACTATAAAAAAAAAAAAATGTATATATTGGGTTCTCTTTACAAGTCGTCATGGTGTCGAATATCAAATATGATTGAACATCATTTAATTGACTATTTCTTTTATATAATAGTTTTTGATTGTATATACACAAGTTTCTTCATAACTATATATGTATTGATGATAATATATAATTTCTTTTATTATTATTAGAAGGGAAAATTTTTTGATAAACAGACTAAGTACATCATCAAAATATTATTTCTCTTTTATTATTTAATTGTATTATTAAAAAAATGTTATTCAATGAATTAAAAAAAGAAATTGAAGAGTGGAACAAGTTAAAGAGCAAGTAATTGCATAACAATTATTTAAAACTATGACAATGAAATTAGCCAACTTTTGTAACAAATTTTTTTGATAAATTACTTTCTTTCTTCTTTTTTTTTTTTACGAGTAGCAAGATGAATGCTCAACAAAAGAAAAGAACGAAAAAAGGAAATTAAGTGCAATGACCTTAGATGGGTTAAACTCTGCCTGATCTTATGATGAGCTATCAGGGCAAATACATTAGTTTTGTGTGTGTCTCTCTGTATGCGTTTTAATAATCATTAGTGGCGGCAGACAAGGCAGCTAAAAAGAGAAAGGGTAAGAGATTTTAATCCATTCTTCATTATAATTTATAACCACTAAATTAACTTAACAAAAATAGCAAACAGTTAAAATCAATCTAATTATTTAGGATCTCAACCAGCCAAAACAATTAATTCTTGATGTATTATGGCATGAAATATTATTGTTCATAGAATATTATCATATTTAGAAGTCTTGTGACATTGGCATTGCATTTAGGAAAGAATTTCGATTGCTTTCTATTTTTCCTATTTTTGGTTTTGGCCAGCTTAGGAGGCAAACTAGGGCTGGTATGTATTCCCCATTATTTATGTAGCATGAGCCGTGTACATGAAGAGGCAAGCAGTGAATAGTCAATTCCCATTGCAAACAAACACAAACATTCTTGCTTTTGTTCACGGTATTAGAGCCTAAGCTCTTATTGCAATCATGACTAGGAAAAAATTCGTGATTGAGAATAGTCCTCATACTACTTACATCCTTCAGAAGGACTGGTTATCTTGATCACGACTGTCATATTTGACGGAAAAAATTATGATCTCTGGGAAAGAGCAGTAAAAACCACCCTCAAATCTAAAAAGCAGCTAGGCTTTATTGACGGAGCCTTGAAGAAACCCATGCCTAAAGACAGAGAAGATACGAATGAATTACAAGCATGGGAGATCATAAACTCCATGATCTGGTCATGCATTTTGAATGTCATCGAGCCTAGACACCACGGGAAGAACTTGGAACAACTTTATGGCATAACCAATATACCTAAAATACATCGATTAAAGGCTAATGTGGCCAAGTGCAAACAAGGAGGCATGGAGGTAGTTGACTTCTATACAAAACTAATGAGTCTCTAGAGTGAGTTAGAAAATCAAGTACGTACTCCTCGTTGCACATTGTTCAAGCGTGAGTGTGGAATTAACGCAAACTTGGTGAAGGCAGCCGAAGAAGAGAAAGCCCATCAATTTTGGATGAGCCTAAATGATGACGTTTACTTGGCTACACAGAGACAGATTTTGAGGCTCGAACTGATGCCCTCACTTAACAAAATATTTAATATGGTGTCTCAAGAAGATAACCATAGAAACTATATGATAATTAAGGATGATCGAAGCGAAGTAGCAGCCTTTGCGGTCAAGTTAGCCACTCAATTACAGGCAACAGTCGAGAGAACCCCTTGCAAAACATTGTGGTAGAGTAGGTTACAAAGAGTCGAGATGCTTTGACATCATCGAGTACCCAATAATAGGTTGGGGATCCCAGGATAAAGGTTGAGGCTGAGGTCTAGGCGGCAGAAGCTTGGGCAGCACTGGGCGAGGAAAAGCAGCACATCCTATCACTCTCAATAGTTCAACGGCTACAGGAACACACAAAGCAAGTGTAGGACCAATACTCGGGTTCACAGCAGAGCAAGTGCAACGAATCTTAAGTCTTATTGAAACACCTAAAGACGGGTATAAGAGATTGTCAGGTAAAGCACAATGGTTATTTGACACTAGTGCCTCGTGTTATATGACATGAGTATATAATCTCCTTGAAGATGTTTGGAACATTGAACCTATTATGGTTGGACTGCTCGACGAAAATTGGGCTATAGCAAAGAAAACAGGAACTGTGGACTTGGGTCCAAATCTAAAACTAAAAGATGGTGTTTTTGTTCCTAACCTAACCTACAATTTGATTTCCATTTATCAATTAAGGAATCTAATTGTCTTGTGACATTCACTGACAGTTTCGTGTAGTATAGGACCATATCTCAAGGAGTCTAGTTAGAGTGGAAAGAGTCAAAGGAGGGGTCTTTCTTAATAAAGAGGTTCCAAACTTGAAGAAACAAGCTTGTGCAGTTAGACTTAATGATCCATGGCTGGACGTCTTGGTCATCCATCAACAGAAGTGGTTACTTTACTTGTGAAGAATTTAAATTTTGGTATTAGTTATGAAAATGAAGAGCCTTGTGATGTATGCTTTCATGCTAAATTAATAGACTTGATGTCCTTTTTCCTTAAGTGACAGTAAAGCTGCTAGGGTTTTCGAACTCTTACATGTTGCTATTTGGGGGCCTTATTGAGTACCACCTCTTTGTGGGGCAACTTACTTCTTAACAAATTGTTGATGACCATGGTAGGACAATCTAGGCTTATTTGATGCAAGAAAAAGGAGAAGCTAGCAAATTGTTACAAAACTTTGTAAGTCCAACTAAAACCCAGTTTGGTTAAAATGTGAAGATCATTCATAGTGACAACAGACTTGAGTTCACCTCAACTCCTATGAAAACCTTGTACGCTGAAAGAGGGATAATTCACCAAACAAGTTGTGTGGATATTCCACAACAAAACGGAAGAGTTGAAAGAAAGTATACACATGTTTTAATGTTGCTAGGTACCTTCGTTTTCATGCTTCTTTACCGATAGATTTCTTTGGGGGGGGGAATGTGTTCTGACAACGACATATGTGATAAACAGAACTCCCACAAAATTGCTTAAGGGCAAGACACCTTATGAGTAGCCTTTTGAGTCTCAACCTTCCTATGAAATTGTTCGCACTTTTGGGTGTCTATGTTATGCAAAACTATGGGACAAGCAAAAAGACAAGTTTGAGGCTCATAGTAAAAAATTCTTATTTGGGGGCTATCCACTTGGGAAGAAAGGATGGAAACTATGTGACTTGGAGACTAAGAAAACTTTCATAAGTCGAGATGTTGTTTTTTATGAAAATATATTTCCTTTTGCTACCAATGATCAAGGAACCTTAGAAGAAAGGGGGAGTTGGGAACATTATTACAAAAATATGATGGATGAAGACGAGCCAGGAGCAACCGAGATGGAGCAAGCTGAGGCTGAGGCCCAACCTGAGAGCTTAGAACCAAATCTTGGCAAAAATCAGGCAACCAAAACAGTTGGGCCGGATGCTGGGACAACAAATGAGTCACTAGCTGGGACTGTACCCGATAACAGCCCGCAGTTGGACGGGAGGAGCACTATGCTTCAACCCATGCCCAGCCTAACTCCTGTACGGCAAAGTGAACATGCAAAACAGCCTCCCGAACACCTAGACGACTACGTCTGCTTAAATGCTCGCTTAAAAGACCCCTCCGCATCTACTTCCTCTCACCATGGCTTCTCAGGTACCCCTTATCCTATAGTAAACTATGTCATATGCAATCATTTTTCTTCTACTCATCAGAAATTTTTAGCTGCTATTACAAAAATCGAAGAGCCCAGGCATTATCATGAAGCAGCATAGGAGCTGAAGTGAAGACAGGCCATGGTAGAAGAAATACGGGCCCTTAGAGAAAATCAAACATGGACAATTCAAGAATTGTCTCCCAAAAATAAGATCATTAGTTGTAAATGGGTATATCGAGTCAAATACAAGTATGGCAGATCCACTGAGCGTTATGAGGCCCATCTACTTATTAGAGGAGATCATCAAGTAGCAGGGTTTGATTATAACGAGACATTTGCTCCCATTGCAAAAATGATAAGTGTTCGAGTTTTCTTTTCAGTAGCAATTGCAAAATGATGGGAGCTTCATCATTTGGACGTTAATAATGTTTTTTTGCATGGAGACCTCCATGAAGAGCTATACATGAAACCACCACTTGGATTTTCTGCTGGAGGGGCATAGAAAGTATGCAAACTGAGAAAGTCGCTTTATAGGTTAAAGCAGGCGCTTCGACAAAGGTTTGCAAAGCTATCTGAAAATTTGGAAGCTTATGGCTTTGTACCCTATGCTGACTATTCTTTATTCACCTATCACAAAGGTATTATTGTGTTCTTATAAGTGTTAGTATATTTGGATGATATGATTTTAACATATAACAATGCTGCAGCATGCCAAGAGTTCAAGGATTACTTGAATAACTGTTTTCGTATTAAGGACCTTGGTCCCTTGAAATACTTTCTAGGGATTGAGGTGACCCGTGGACCAATGGGACTTTTTTTGTGTAAGTGGAAATATGCTCTTGAAATAGTCGATGAATGCGGACTACTTGGTGGAAAACCTATTGAATCTCCGATGGAGGAAAACCATAAACTAGCACTTGCATCTAGAAACATTCTTGATGATGTTACGCAGTACAGGTCACTCATTGGTCAACTCATCCACTTGTCCATCACTCATTCAGAGATCTCTTGTGCAATACATGTGCTCTCTCAATTCATGCTGAACCCGTGGATAAAGCATTCCAAGCAGTCCGCATAGTATTACGGTATCTTAAAGGCAATATAGGCATGGGTATTTTGCCACGAGCCGACATGATTATTTGCATATATATGTCTATTGTGATTCTGATTGGGGAGCATGTCCCCTTGCTCAAAAGATCCTTAACAGCGCATTTTATGACTCTTGGAAGGTCACCCATTTCTTGGAAGACTAAGAAACAATCCACAGTTTCTCGTTCTTCAGTTGAGGCCGAATATCATTCTATGGTAGCTACTACAAGTGAGCTTATTTGACTCAAGTGCTTATTGGCCTCTTTGGGTGTCTTTCATGTTCAACGAATGAAATTATTCTGCGATAGCCAGGCCGCAATGCATATTGCTAAGAATTGGGTATTTCATAAGCGAACAAAGCATATAAAAATTGATTATGATTTTGTTTGGGAAAGACTTTTTTGAGGTGATTTAGTACTTTCTTATTCTCGACCAAGGAACAACCAGCAAATGTGTTCACTAAAGCCCTGGGAACCACGCAGTTTTTACATTTGCGAGACAAGTTGGCCCTGATTCATGCTCATGCACTAACTTGAGGGGGAGTATTATGGCATGAAATATTACTGTTCATAGAATATTATTGTATTTAGAAGTCTTGTGATATTGGTATTGTATTTAGGAAAGAATTTCGATTGCTTTCTATTTTTCCTATTTTCAATTTCAGCCAACGTCGGAGACAAGTTAGGGTTGGTATGTATTCCTCGTTATTTATGTTGCATGAGCCGTCTACATAAAGAGGCAAAACAATGAGCAATCGATTCCCATTGCAAACAAACACAAACGTTCTTGCTTTCGTTCATGAGGCATCATGCCACCATGTAAGCTCCTATAGCTTCTGATTAAGGAATTGGATCATATACAAACCTCACGGAGTCAAACTCATGCTCACTAGGCAATTATCTAAGCCAACTTGAAATCTTTTAATTTATTTTTGACTTATAATTTCACAGATAACAAGTATCCAGTTCGATTCACAACTCCTTATAACTACAATTTTACTATAAACTGCCCAATCCCACGAATAGCACTTGCTTATTACTCAAAAACCTCACCACTAGTTTGAGTTTTGTTGAGCATGGTTCAAATTCTCTCTTCTTTCACAACACACGTCAAGAAATCCATTCTTGCTTTACACTTTGAAAGAATGTTAACCAAGACACTTAGGAAAATCTTTGGGAGTTTGTATTAGAAAATATGTAAACCAGAATTTTGCCCACACTGACTTTATATGCCCTTTTGTCACTACAATAATGCATGTTATTTTCTACAGGTAATGGAATTTCCAATGGGTAACGGAATTTCTGATGGGATTGCTATTTCGGACGAAATTCCGTTGAAATTTTTGTCAGAAATTTTGGTTTTCCAATGATGAATTTCCTAACGGATTCCATTGAAAAAGCCTTCCAACAACTAATTTTCTAACAAGATTCTGTCGGAAATTCCATCTGAATAGAGATGCATTTTTCTAGTGATATATACATATTCCAATAATATATCTATTCAAACAAAAAAGAAAAAGAAATACGGAATCAAACTAAAATCCCTTGATTGGTGCTATCCTAATAGGGAAATTTACAGGAGGGTCATATATCAAAAGACCTTCAACCAACTCATTTTTTTGCAACAAATGAGTGTTGCTTTTGGAGGGAAAAACAAGTGAGTGAAAAAGTCACAGCAAGTGCAGTTACCAAAATATCCTTAATGAGTTAAACCTTCCTTTCTCTCCACTTGGGTTTCTCTTCCTAGGTTGTTACTTTCTCTCCCCTCCTGGGTTGTTACTCTCTCTCTCTCTCTCCACCAAAACTAGGAAGCAAAAACAGGGGCTCGATTTACGCCATGGCCTAAATCGAGGGATTTGTGTGAAGTACACAGATGCTCTCTCTCTCTCTCTCTTAGTATCTCTCCATAATTGAATCTACTCCTGAAAGTGTGCGGTAGTGATCAATTATGCTTCAAAATTGAGGGAAATCTTGCCTCCAATTTCTTCAGTGAAGCGTGCATGTGAGAGAAGAAGTGGGTGAGGCGATGTGCATAGGTGTAGGTTAGAGAAAGTGCAGAGGGAGGCTTGGACTTGAGGTTGGAGTGTTGGTAATGGTGGATACCTGACACTGGAGGTCAGACGTGAATTCAGAGAGGGAAGGTTTCGAACATCTGACCGTGGTAGACAACTAGAAACAAAGTGGTAAACAACAGGTATATGAAATATTATTTTAACTTTAAGAGTTTCGTATGTGGAATGATGTTGTAGTGAATGTTTTCGGCTGTAGGAAGGATAAATGTATGGGGTTTAATGTATGTCATGCTGTTGGTCATCGTTTACCATGCTATCATAAGAGTAGTTGTTGTGTGAACCCAATTGCATGCGTGGCCGGGGGATGCGGGAGGGTGGGATTGGGGTCATTCTCCTCCAAGGAAGATAATGTTGCTAAAAACCACATTGACTACGAACACAGCAGTGGTGAACCAAGGGAAATGTGTTGTTCACCATGGTTGACATAGAGTACTGAATAAGTACACCGAGAGCAGTGGTGTTGGTGACTCTTATTATGTTGCAGTGATTGTATATCTTGATAGTGATGTTGAACTAAATAGGTAAATCAAGGAAAATGACCTATTGTAGGTGAGGTACATAGATGTTGGTAATTATAGTGTGATAAAGGTGCACATGTAAAAGTTGCTTAGATTGTAGGTATTAAAATGAACATGACGCAATAAGTTGCGTCATGTTGTAGTGATTGCATGGCATAGTGCACATGATGGCGCCTTTGGCAAATGGCAAAAAGGTAGTTTATGTAAAGCCCCTCCCCAACTAAGTATGACTACAATTGCATTGTACAATGTATAGGTATTGATTAAAATTTACTATCACTGAGGTCCAGAATTAAATGATGCATTGTTTAAATTGTGAACCTATGATGCAATAAATGTATACCATGGTAAACATGATGGAATACTTTGGTAAACGGTAGGAAGTATTTTATATATAAATCTCATGCCATGTTGGGTGAATCATGGGAGAAGGGAATGTCACTATGTACTAATTTAATGTGGTGTGTAATGTATTTGTTCCGATTTATGTGTTACATATGTTTGGAATGGAGTTGCGTAGCAGACAGAAACGAAATTGAAGCCCCATCGTGGAAGCGGCAGACATGGGTGAGGAGAATTCACACAACAAAAGCAAGAAAAGTGAATTTGCTTATGAGAATGAGGAGAGTGGTAGTGGCACGAGCAGCCCGTTAGTGTCGTTTGAGGAGGAAAAAGGTACAAGCAACAGTGGGAACTTAGGGGGAAAGAAACGATCGAAGAATAGGCATCTCATTTACTACTACAGTATTCTTGTCATTTTAGTATGTCGATTAAGTGTCCTTTACCATTGTCTTTGCCATCTCTTTATGTGCCACTATTACTCTATATTTGTGTTCACAATTGTATATGCCTTGTTAGTAATTCTAACTCTAGTCCACTTGATATTGTTAATACCGAACTTCATTATGGGTAACCCCTCTGTATACTGAGATGTTTATGTATACCGCAATGTTATCAACTGCTTACTAGGTAAGAACTACATGATAAGTGGTAAACCACATAATTCATATAATGTACGACCATGTAGATCTTGACCCAACATTGCAACCCACATGTCATTCACCAACAAACATACTGTGGATACACTTTCAAACCAACCATCCCCAGTCCAGCTTACAGGGACAGTTTACGACGGGAAACTTCTCCCTCGAAAACGGTAAAGCACGGATTGGTCGTATACCAGTAAGCAACCACGGTCAGTTTACCACCAACCCTATTCGGTGGCTTCCTCGAGAACATTCAAACAGTAAATCACAATCGGGGTACCAGTTTCTGAATTAGCAATGAGTTTACCCATTTGAAAGCATGGTTTACCAAGGTCTATTTGTCGTTTCCATTGGGTAAACATGGAAGGCGATTTGCAGCCATTCAACCTGCAAAGATTGAGTTGAAGATGAAGCAAACATGTTGGTTGTCCTGTGACATCTCTGCCACTATTACTACCACAGAAAATATAGACCATAATCACCAACAATGACTACACCTATTATATCTTAGGGTAACCAACAAATCTGTGTATTAATAAAATTCTATAACACAATCTCATGTCCTGCTCGCGCCCGGAACATAGGAACCATCTAATAAATCTTCAACATCTATAACATCGCCTTCGTAGCTTGCCTCAAAATCAGTAGGGGGATTACGACAGGTGTGCCTTGTATGTCCAACTTCGTTACATTTTGAGCACCTCCAAGATTTTGCACCCTGCATTTGTGACTCCCTGCGCTTGCACGAACCCCCCAAGTACTCAACAACCGTTTCCAAGAACCACAGTCACTCTTCAATTTTCTCACTATGTACTATACCACACGCGAAATTGAAAAGATTGGTGTCTGCATCAAGCGCGCTGGTTGCAAGCAATGTCACCTTGTAAGGTCCGCTAAGATAGGTGTATCAGGCATCACAACAGCGATTATCGCACTAGTCAATCAGTCAACCATCTTCCCAATTACCCTACACATCATACAATAATGATTTTTTGTCATCACAACCAATAATGCATCAATTATGGCACACAAATACATAATAATAGTCGCCAACACCATTGCTCTCGGTGTACCTATTCAGTACACTATGTCTACCATAGTGAACACCACATTTCCCCTGATTTACCACTGCTTTGTTCGCAGTCAATGTGGGTTTTAACAATATTATCTTCCTTGGAGGAGAATGACCCCAATCCCACCTTCCTGCATCCCCCCGACCACCCATACAATTGGGTTCACGCAACAACTACTCTTATGATAGCATGATAAACGATGACCAACAACATAACATACATTAAACCTCAGACATTTATCCTTCCTAAAGCCTAAAACATTCGCTACAACGTCATTCTACATATCAAACTCTTAAAGTTAAAACAATATTTCACATACCTGTTGTTTACCACTCTGCTTGTAGTCGTCTACCACCGTAGATGTTCGAACCCTACCTTGTCCGAATTCACGGTTGACCTCCATTGTCAAGTATCCACCATTACCAAACACTCCAAGCTCAAGTCCAAGCCTACCTTTGCACTTTCTCTAACCTACACCTGTGCACCTTTTTTCACCCACTTCTTCTCTCACATTCACGCTTCACTGAAGAAATTGGGGGCAAGATCTTTCGCAATTTTGAAGCACAATTGCTCACTACCACACACTTTCAGGAGTAGATTCATTTATAAAGAGAGGCTAAGAGAGAGAAAGCATCTGTGTACTTCGCACAAACCCCTTGATTTAGGCCATGGTGCAAATTGAGCCCCTCTTTTTGCTTCCAAGTTTTGGTGGAGATAGAAAGTGACAACCCAGGAGGAGAGAGAAAGTGACAATCTAGGAAGAGCAACCCAAGTGGAAAGAAAGGAAGGTTTAACTCATTAAGGGTATTTTAGTAACTACACTTGCTTTAACTTTTTCACTCACTTGTTTAGTTGTTTTTTCTTTCAAAAACAAGACTCATTTGTTGTAAAAAAAATGAATTGGTTGAAGGACTTTTGATGTATAACCCTCTTATAAATTTTCCAATAAAGCTTTGGCAACATACTTGCAGAAAACAAATTAATTATCCAATTAGACCCCGGGGGAGATGGTAGAGTTCAATCATAGGTGGAAGATGAATACAAATGCTAATCATGATTGCGATATTGGACTCACATTAACCTACAGATTTATGTCAGATACGTTCTCTCTTATTTGCCTATTTTTTGGGTGAGATTCTCTTTTCTTGAAAAAAGAAAAAAAATCGTGCAAGACAAAATTAATAATTAATTTATAATTAACTAGCCGACAACCGTGTCAATCTTTTACTCTTTAAGCAGCCAGAATAAAAATAGCCAACGACCCAGTTGGTTAAACTGAAAAATACGTTATTAAAAACTAACAACTAAATAGAAAATCAAAACTAATTAATAAGGGTCTTAATTAATTAAATACGTGAAAGGCTGTAATGATTGCATTATACTTTTCCCATACAATGTACTCCATTTCCGACATGCATGAACGTTTATAAGCTACCATTCAATCAATTTGACTAATCTCATTTGATTTATAGTTTCCCTTAAAAATAAGGCCTTTCCTTAGCTAATTAATTAGTTCTTTTTCGTTCGCTTTTAATTAGCTAATTAATTCGTTTGATGCTTTGAGCATTTTATGTGAAAATGGAGGGAAGACTTTATTGTCAAAACTATGAGTGTTTATGGTTCGGTATCCGAATTACAATAGACTTTGGTTTAGGTCCCCAAAATTTCAGGTCGACAAAATTATGAATCGAAATCGAACAGAAATATTTGGGTATCCGAACTTTAAGTACCCGAAAATTCCAGTTCAATATTTTGGTACCCACTAACCCGATTTTCTTTTTACCTTTTTTTTTTAAATTTCACCTTCTTATATCTTATGTATAGTATGTTAGTTTTTTTGGAGTAGTTTTCTTTAAACTTATGTAAAATATGTTGGATTTCAAATTAAAAATGAAATACTTTTATGTCAAATTTGTCCTTAAAGTAATCTTTATCTTACAAATGCTAGAATGAGTGGATGTCTAAAAATGCTTCCCTCCCTCAATCCAAGCTTCTCATTAATCCAAACTTTACAACCGTTGATCAAAATTTTAGGCAATCTCAGCCCCTGGATTTATCTTGGTAACCACAAATCTCTCCCTTTTTACTTGGTACATTAGGTCTCAGGTTCGATTCCCCCCTCCCTCATTGTATTGTACTCTTTACTGGACATATTAGGTCTCAAGTTTTATTCGCTCATCCCTCATTATATTGTATTGCCCTTTGTGGCTCCTACGGACCAAAACGTTTTTGATTTCCATCATTATTATTAATATTTTGTATTTTTCAATACGAATATAAGTTTTAGCATGTATTATTAGAGATAATAGAATAATAAATACAATTTTCATGATTATTTTCATTATTACTATTGTTGTTGTTGTTGTCATCATTGTCGATATCGGCAATGTTATCTTCCTCTTTAAATTTGATAACATAATCGATATTAATTATGATCATCTAATTATCAAAGAGAGATTAGGATATTATAATGGATATAAATTTTTTTTATTATTTCATTATTATAGAATAAGTTCATATTTTAGAAGTTTTAACTTAAGGAAACTGAATTATAATTACTGAACAAGCCGTAAAACCTTATGTGACACCTTATTATTAACACATAATATAATATACACATTTAAATAGGAATAATAAACATTTTTGATTTCCATGATTATTATTATTATTTTGTCTTTTTTTGATACAAATATACATAGAGCATGTATTACTACAGATAATAGAAATATAAATATGATTTCCATAATTATTTTCATTATCACTATTGTTGTTGTCGTCGTCATTGTCATTATCGTCGTTGTTATCTTTCTCTTTGAATTTGATAACATAGTCAATATTAATTATGATCATATATATGTAAGGATTGTGCTAAAAAATTATATATTGGAAGCATAATATAGCACACTGTAAGGGTTGAACGTGAAATATAAAAAAAATTTAAAATAAAACACAATCGTCATATTAGGCCCGTGAAGCTGAATTTCTTTCACATTTAATATATTCTATTTAACAGACAAAAATAAACGAAATGTTTTTCTTTTTCTTTCAAAGCATACATATTTTATAATTATATTTAATTCATATAAATCTTAAAAGTATAATTAATGTTTTAACGTTTCAAACAAATTGACCAAAATCTAATCTATTTAACGCATAAGAAAAAATGAAATAATTGTTGTTTTCTTTTAAACAATACAAATCCAATAATCAAATTCACTTCGTAAAACACCTAAAATTATAATTAATCTTTTAACGTTTAAAATAAAATACCCCAAATCGTCATAATCTTTATCTTACAAATGCTAGAATGGGTGGATGCCTAAAAATATTTCCCTTCCTCAATCCAAGCTTCTCATTAATCCAAACTTTACAACCGTTGATCAAAATCTTAGGCAATCTCAGCCCCTGGATTTATCTTGGTAACCGCAAATCTCTCCCTTTTTACTTGGTACATTAGGTCTCAGGTTCGATTCCCCCGTCCCTCATTGTATTGTACTCTTTACTGGACATATTAGGTCTCAAGTTCTATTTGCTCCTCCCTCATTATATTGTACTGCCCTTTGTGGCTCTTACGGACCAAAACGTTTATGATTTTCATCATTATTATTAATATTTTGTATTTTTCAATACCAATATAAGTTTTAACATGTATTATTAGAGATAATAGAATAATAAATACAATTTTCATTATTATTTTCATTATTACTATTGTTGTTGTTGTCGTCATTGTCGATATCGGCAATGTTATCTTCCTCTTTGAATTTGATAACATAGTCGATATTAATTATGATCATCTAATTATCAAATAGAGATTAGGATATTATAATGGATATAAATTTTTTTATTATTTCATTATTATAGAATAAGTTCATATTTTAGAAGTTTTAACTTAAGGAAACTGAATTATAATTACTGAACAAGCTGTAAAACCTTATGTGACACCTTATTATTAACACATAATATAATATACACATTTAAATAGAACTAATAAACATTTTTTATTTCCATTATTATTATTATTATTATTATTATTATTATTATTATTATTATTATTATTATTATTATTATTATTATTTGGTCTTTTTTTCATACAAATATACATAGAGCATGTATTACTACAGATAATAGAAATATAAATATAATTTTCATAATTATTTTCATTATCACTATTGTTGTTGTTGTTGTTGTCGTCATTGTCATTATCATTGTTGTTATCTTTCTCTTTGAATTTGATAACATAGTCAATATTAATTATGATCATATATATGTAAGGATTGTGCTAAAAAATTACATATTGTAAGTATAATATAGCACACTGCAAGGGTTGAACGTGAAATATAAAAAAAATTTAAAAAAAAACACGATCATCATATTAGGCCCGTGAAGCTGAATTTCTTTCACATTTAATATAATCTATTTAACAGGAGAAAATAAACGAAATATTTTTCTTTTTCCAATATTTATTTTATTAACTCTCTTTTTGGCAAATAAGGCCTGTTCTTTTTACCCATTTCACATTTTGGGGGGGGGGGCTACATTTCATTGATGAAGTATATCATATATATATATATATATATAT
>JACYFF010031958.1:94306899-94319815 GCA_017589665.1 Selenicereus undatus | reverse complement strand
TATATATATATATATATATATATATATATATATATATATATATATATTCACTCAACTAATCAATCAAAATTAATGTACACTAACTACCTAACAAAATTTAGTTCTCTTTGTTTAGTAGTTGGTCAAAAGGAATTATCAATTTGTTATTACTTTGAGTGGCTTATGAGAACTTATCTTAATATTCAACATTGATCAATTGCATGTGTTCTTTAACTTAAAGATGGCGGATCTTATCGTAAGATTTATATCCTTTTAATGATCATAAATCATTTTAAATCTTTGACAAAAACATGCTATTTGAAATTCGCTGAGGATAATAATGCATTTATTAATTGCTATTGATAGAATTTATATCTTGGGTTATGATATTGATCAAGAGGAAAAACTCAAGATTAAATCTTTGATGACAAATTTACAATAAATATTAAATTCAACACACTTGCATTATTAACAATATAACATAGTTGTTGGCATGTATTAGCATAATTTTCTAGAGTATTACAGATACGCGGCTAGAAGGGGAGGGGGTCAATTACCAAAGATAAGGGTCATTTCATTTATTTTATTTTATTGAGAATTAATAACTTTATTAATAATAATTAGGAGAAATCTAAGATGCATGCTTCTGGCAAAAAAATTTCATTAGAAAAGTTCATTATATTATTAGGAGGGTACCTCCTCTAATTTTGAAGATTTCAAAATGTTACTTCGTATATTTATTAGCACAACTTAAATTCTATACAATTAAAGGAGAGATTGGAAAAAGTTAGGAGATTATGTTATACAATAATAATTTCACTTTTTTTCTTGTCATTGGGCATCAATCTGTTTTGTAGAGTTCATTTATTGTCTGTGTAAAAGAGTTAGAACTCTTTTAACATAAGTTCCCTTCATTTTAAGGTAACAAATTGGGAACCAATTTTCACCACCCATATTGACATAATTTCACTCGTAGTCGCCATTACAAGTGAAGCAGTTCTATTACATTAAGGTAATGTTTAGTTGGATATATATAATCTTATAATGCAAATAAGTTTGTAACTGTATTTTCATAAATTTGACATTAATAAAATAAAACTGATTGCCTCACTTATAGAAAAGACCAAGCATGCAAGACCTCTATGTAGGTTGCAAACAGTCAAAAGAAGCCTAGTATATATAATTAAAATTATATGGTTTAGAGGCAGTACTAGCTTGCCCAAGTCTGAAGTTTATTCCAAGTAGTCAGTCCTTTGTAATTTACGTACTATGGTTTCGCTTGAAGAACTCGTAATTTTGTTTTTGTTTTTTTGAGTTTAGTGTACCCTTTTTATTCAAACTAGCGATAATTGATTATGGATCAAAATATTCAAGCTTGAAGAACTTTTTTTTTTTTTTTGCATGCACGTACGTATTGTTCTTAGAGTTTCCATGGAATGTCTACGATATGATTTACTTCTGTTTTGACATTTGAAAGACGATCCATTGGAATCTGGTATAGGATAAATGCGATGTTCATAAAAGCCCTAGGATCTCGTCCTTGTTTGCTTCTCGATCTTGTAGTTAAAAAGATTTTTTATATAATTAAATTTGTTTTTCGTTGCAATCTAAAACTCTGAAAATAAAAGTTACTGGAATGGTTTTATAGCTGGGCCCTGGTATTCCAAACTTTGAGAATATTTATTTTTGATAGTACGCGGTTATTTTAGATTGTATTTTTTTTAGGTAATTTTGTAAGATATTACCTCTATATAATATAAACATATAAAATTTAAATTATCAAAATTCATTATAAAGTTTAATTATCTAAAAAAATATAATCTAAATCAATTTTTATACTACTAAAAATAAATACCTTTAAAATTTAAAACACTAACGTCAATTTCTTAAGGACCAATGATTGTTTCCACTATGCAAAAGTTTAAATTATTATATTCTAAAAAACCTTTTAACTGTTGTGGAATGTTAATCATCAACGTTGCTCAAACCTATACTCGAACGAAAACAATCTTTAACTCAATTCAAAGACAAATTTGTTGAATCACTAGCTAGCTCACACCCTGCTCTGATCTAGACATTAATTTGTGGCGGTGATTAAAAAAGAAAAAGAAAGGAGCAATTAGCATGATTGGGTTATTGTGTTGCAATCCTAGACATGTGTAAAAATGTCACTTTTAGAAAAACTATATTCATAAAATCAGGGTAGTAAGTAGGCTGGTAGATTTACTGATTACTTGTAAAGGTGGAAGAGGTGGTATTAATTTATGATGTAGGATTGCTTTATTTCAAGAAAGTTTGGTTTAGAGATCAGGACATGGTGAAAAGAATTAGGTTAATTACAATGACATTAAAAAGGACATTATTCTCGTACAACTACATTTGATGATCATCTGCCACTAATTAGCTTCCTAATCGACAGCTAAAGCATTTGGTTATCCATAACATTAAAAGTGACATCACTAATGATACTAAATAAATTGGTAAAGGAATACTTTTGATTGATTTGATTCGATTTGATTCTACATGTGATGATATGATGTAGAGACTAGAGAACCTACCCTAATTTTAAATAATCTTTCACACATCAATTCATTTTACAAATTGGGGAGTGGATAATTAGCAAATAAAATTCCAGGTGAATTTTTGTTGTTGTTTGGTTTCGAATCCCTCCAATTTTCTGGAGTTGAGCTAATGTTAGCCCCATAATAAGGGGTAGAGTTATCCATTACAGATTTTTTTATTCATAAGACTCGAATCTGAAACCTTGCCTAAAGAGAACAAGTGTCAAATCACGTGAACTAACCTGTGTTGGCGAATTCCAAGTGGATTTATGCGAAAAAGAATATAATCTTATATAGAAATCCTTGTTTTCTGAAATTTGAACACAATTTTTTTTAACTAATATATTATTATATTTAAGGAAAAATTAGACATTATTGCATAAACTATCTAATCCTTTGATCCTTTCCTTCAAAGGAGAAAAAAAAAATAAAAATCCACCACCGATATACCTAATCAACCGTGTCACATTTCAGGTAACCGTGACTTGTTCCCTGGTGGCATGGCAACAGGGTAAAACTAATTAAGGAGGTTTGCCTTAATTTCATGGGCTGAATTCTCAAATTTTTATTGGTTTTTGGCAAAAATCCATTCAATGTAGGAGTATATTTCTTAACTGGGTAATGCATATCATACATCTAGAAGTGTGTACTCTCACTTGCCATACATATATATTTTTTTAGCTTGTATTTGTCATTTAGACAATTTTTAATATGTGGCGCTGATGTGACATGTAGGACTTTGTACTCGTAGGAGTATGATATAGACTTTGAACTGGTTTTGATTGAGCCGTTGATAATAATGAATATTCAATCTATTCCTTGGATGTTTAACTTAACATTAAACTGAATGATTAAAGAAGCTCAATTGTCAATCATGCTAATACAAATAACCAATTGCTCACAATAACTAATGAAAAATACTTCCAATCTCAAATTATCATCCAGTAAATATTAATCTAGATTAGATAGTGATGGATTAAACCCAACCTATATCCTTACACTTTTCATTAGTTGTCCCTAAAAACATTTTCTTAAAAAAGGGTTTTAAAAATTCAAATACTATACTATACCAGTTGAAAACATGTATAAATTAATGTCCAATTATATACTGGTCTATATTGAATAATACTGACTGGTATTGGATAATTAAAATTGTTTTGATTTTGAATATTTTTAATCTTTTAAAAATTTAAAATTGTACAAATTCGATGCAACGGGTCATATATTCAGTATTTCTAGTCTCAATGAAAAATCGATATTCCTTAAAAGAAAAAACATAAAGCCGATGCAATGACCTGTTTAGAACTTCAGTTTCCAACTACCCAAGGCCTAGAGGAACAAACAACAATTGAATTCTGAAACGCTAGCTTCACATGAAACAGGCAGGTGGTTTGAAACCATAGGCAAAAATAATACAATTATGTCACCAAAATAACGCCTGAGGAAAAGCTAAGTAAACGAAGCGTGGAAAATGGGGGCATTGCATTGCTTTCCCCCCCCAAAATCTGGGTGTATGTTGGCCCCTCAAGTCACTTTTTCTTAGCACCCAACTGCTGTGTTTTTCACATGAATTTACATCATTGCTTTTGCTGGGAGCTACCAAACTCTATATAGCGTCCCCGCATCATTAACTCAATTGGGAGTTTAACTGAACATAATGTTGCCATCCTTAATTTTATTTTACACCGTGTGAGCTTGTGCTTATTAAGTGCAAGGCTCAAGGTCAGAGGGCTAGCACTAATAATGGCTAATTGGTTCCATGTCTAAGGGGGCGAATCTAGCTCCTTGCATTGACTAATCCACAACTGAATTAGTATCCTAAAAATCTATATTTGTAGTTTTAAAAAATAGGAAATGTTAATAAAGTGATTAAAAAAACCGACCCCGTATAATCTAGATATCATTATAAATAATAATGTAATATAACCTGATTTGATAATCTCGAAATCCTAATTAAGTCCTTCCCATATATGATTGATTGTGTTCAAAATCAACAATCAAATTATTGGCAAAATAGTACAATTACACTGTGCACTTACCGTATTAATGGTACAATGTACTTCCTACTATATGAGAATATGTTTTTTCGATGTCCAGCAAAATACTTGGTTTGATGGCAGAGAGTATTCAATTGCTAGAGATTATAGACGGCTTTACGCTACCCTGGAAAGGGTGCAATGGTATTCGCTAGTGTTAAGAGTATAAAATCGATTCCTACGCTTTCAATTATTACCTTAAACTTTTGGTTGAGTTGGTCTTTAAATATGGTATTAGAGTCTTTCTAAGTGAGAGACATCAAGTTTGAATCTCAATAACCCCCATATTTATTGTGCAAGATATGGAGGAGGTTTTGCACCACCACGCTTCTAGCCCAAAAAGCATTTGCGTGATGGGATATGTTAGAGTATAAAACCAATTCATAGGCCTTCAACCATCAATTCAAGCTTTAGCTTGGAAGAGAAATAGAGTGTTAGGAATTAGAGCAAACTAATATCGGAAATATTAGGATGGACAATGATATTCAAAAGTAAACAACAATAACAAGAACAATAAAGAACATAGATTTACGTGGAAACTCAATGTGGGGAAAAACCACGGACGGTGATGAATATAAACAATCCACTATGAAGGAGTGAGTATAATGCGATCACAATCACAATGAGTGATTTGATCAAGCAACCAGATTACAATCTCTCTTATAATCTCTCTCAAAAACACTCTCAACCTCTTTCACAAATCTGAGATAGTGGAAACAGAATACTCTAGAAGTATTTCTTACTAGTTTGGGATTTAGGAATGATTATTAGAGCCTAGGCAAGGCCCTTTATATAGGATTTAGAGGTATAAAGATGCAAAAAACCCTAGCAACAACTCTAGCCGTCAAGATGACGAAACGCTAGCCGCCACGGTCCATAGCCCAAACTCCTTGAAGCCCGTGGTGGATCTGCGGAGCTGAATTTAAGGCATTAAACCCAACAATCTCTACCGTGGACCAAAATCACCAACACCAACTTTTGCACACTGTCATAGCACCCCGAAGGGTAATGCCCCCAGGCCGGACCCCAAAGGGTATTTAAGCGATCCGAATGACGGTTGAGTTCAAGTGATACTTGAGTTTAGCTCAGGGAGACGAGTTGTGTGAACCTTTCTTCATATAATCTGTTGTAGTAGATGCCTACAAGACATAGAAGCTTCCTTGTCTCAAACCCTTCAACATAATCCGACTGCCCTTCGAAACCTTCAGAACTTCACCTTCAGCTGAATATTTGCACCCCTTGGATTCAAGGGTGCCTAAAGAGATGAGGTTACACTTCAAGTCAGGAACGTGACGAACATTCGATAAAGTCTTGATGACACCATCATGGCTCTTGATTTTAACAGTATCGATTCTAGTTACATTACATTGGGCATTATTGTCCATGTGAACAACAGTTGAATCAACTGGATCATATGTTGAAAACCAATCCTTATGAGGACACATATGATAGGTATACCCAAAATCAAGAATCCAATAAGAATCGCTTCCCTTTTCAGTAGAGGTGGCAAACAAAACGTCACTATTAGAATCAGATTCAGCAAATGAAGTTCCAACAAGCTCATAAGAATTATCTTCTTCTTTCTCCCTCTTGTTTTGTAGTTGCCAACAATGAGCAACAATATGACCCAATTTACCACCGTAATTGTAGGTCTTACCAGCGTGAGGATTTCTAGGCTTAGAACGGTTCTTACTCCTATTACCGTTCCCCTTTTCAGTTGTTTTACCCCTTACTACCAATCTCTCAGCAGAATCAGCATAAATGTTAAGATCAAACTTCTTTTTAGACAACGGGTTTGACTTAACATCCTCAAATGATATAGTATCAGAATTACTATATAGCATGATCTCCTTAAAGTGCTTATATGAAGAGGGTAGAGGCACAACTAACAAAATAGCCTTATTCTCATCCTCAATTTTCACATCTAAATTTTCAAGTTCAACTACAATCGAATTGAAATCATTTAGATGTTTTTGAACAGGAGTACCTTTTTCCATTCTGAAATTGTATAACCTTTCCTTCAATCAGATCTTGTTGGTGAGACTCTTCGTCATATAGAGTTCCTCCAGCCGAGTCTAAAGATCCACCGCAGTTGCCCTATCAAGCACCTCTCGCATGACATGTGGCGCCAGGCACAACTGAATAGCTGGAACTGCCTTCAACTCCAGTTCCTCTCATTTCTTGTCTGTCAACGATCAACGCCTTTGCCGCCCATTGTTCATCAGTCATCTTTTCGGGTTTCTTGTGAGATCCTTGCAGAACCTTTCACAACCCATGCTGGATGAGAATTGATATCATCTACACCTTCCAGAGATTAAAACTAATCTCCCCATCAAACTTCTGAATATTAACATTCATAATTGAAGACATCCTAAACCTGATGCTCTAATACCACTTGTTAGGAATTAGAGCAACCTAATAGTAGAAGCGTTAAGATGAACAATGATATTCAAAAGTAAACAACAATAACAAGAACAATAAAGAGCACATGTTTACGTGGAAACCTAATGCGGGAAGAAACCACGGATGACAATGAGCACAAACAATCCACAATGAGAGAGTGAGTACAATGCGATCACAATCACAACGAGTGATTCGATCAAGCAATCAAATTACAATCTCTCTTATAATTTTTCTCAAAAACACTCTCAACCTCTCTCACAAATCTGAGATAGTGGAAACAGAATACTCTATAAGTATTTCTTACCGGTCTGGGATTCAGGAATGATTATTAAAGCCTAGGCAAAGCCCTTTATATAGGGTTTAGAGGTATAAGGATGCAAAAAACCTTAGGAGCAACCCTAGCCGTTAAGACAACGAAACCCTAGCCACCACGGTATGTAGCCTAAACTCCTTGAAGTCCGTGGTGGATATGCGGAGCTGATTTTGGGCCATTAAACCCAATATAGAGTTCCAAAATTGTCAATCATTTCTTGGGTTTGTATGTGTGGCAGAATGCAAACTCAATACAGGGTCCATCAGATCAGTTTGCAGATGGCAAACAAATGTTCGTTTTGCGAGGCAACAAAAAAAACTCATAGACATATCTTTTTTGAATGCACATATGCAATAAAGCTAGTAGATCAGCCACTTTTGGGTCATAACTTTGACTAGAGCACAGATTGATTATCTCATGTAGGTTGTGCCCCATTGGTATAAGTCATACTTTAAAAAAGAGAGACAGATGGTACTTCTAATGCTTATAACTCTCACTTACCATCTATGAAGGGAGAGAAACAACAAATTGCATCAACACTCTAGGGAGAACAACAAATATTGGTGGCATCACATAGTTGACAGGAAGGAAAGTAAAGACTATGTTACAAATCATTATATGTAACCATTTTGATAGAAAATAACCATTTTGATGAGATTTGTGACAGAATTTATGACGGTCAAAAACACACTGATTGAAATGGATATTTCGATCAACCAATTACTATTACTGATAGATTAATTTTGACGGATTGACAACCGGTCAAAATTATAGTTACAGAAAATTTTAAAGGACCAAGAATCCGTCGATACACATTTTGACGAAAACCATTGTCTACCACAACATGGATAATTTCTTGGTTTGTGAAGGTGCATGAAATTTTGACTGGAGTAGAGACAAACTTGGTCACAATTTTTGACAGGCGATGTTTTTCCGTCAAGAATCTTGTCATATAATCGACCTAAATTTTTTTAAAAAAATCATTTTCAGAATACGCTACGTGGAGCAATATAATACAATTGGTGACGTAATTTAGTCAAGAAAATAATGCCGATTATAGCCTAAATCTCCCAACTTGGGTTGGGATTAACGCCAATTATGCTTAGTTAATCATGAATTAGCCCTAATCTTTAGGGGTGAGCAAGACCGGGTACCCGGTCCAATTTCTTGGAACCGGTCCCGGTCCCGGTTGGACCGGGTCCAATAATTTTGGAACCGGTCCCGGTCCCGGTTGAACCGGTTCCAAAATTTCTGGACCCGGTCCCAGAACCGGTTGGGACCGGTTCCATAACCGGGTACCCGGTGCCCTTTTTTGACTTTTTAATTTTTTTTTAAAATTAACTTTTATAAGAATTTAAGCCATTAAGTACACCACCAACCCAACAACTACTAAGCACTAAAGACATTAGTACTTCTATTTCTAAGCAAACATCACAAAAAAGCAAGAAAAAGGCTCAAACATTAACTAATAACTATGCATGCAAAAGATCATTGGGTAATTAGACCGGGTAACCGGGTACCGGGACCGGTACCGATTCCAAACTTTCAGGAACCAGACCTGGAACCGGTTGCCACCGGATCTTGAATTTTGGAACCGGTCCCTGTCCCGGTTGGACCGGGTCCGGATCCGGACCGCCGGGTCCAAACCAGTTCCGGGTCCGGGTACCCGGTTTTTTTGCTCAGCCCTACTAATCTTACTTATTCCATGTTTATGTTATTGAATTCTACTTTGCTCACCACATGTTCGATAAATTTCTTGAAAGAGCATTCACCTATTTTTATTAGGATTTAGGCGAGCATTAAAAGTAGGGGTGAGCAAGACCGGGTACCCGGTCCAATTTCTTAGAACCGGTCCCGGTCCCGGTTGGACAGGGTCCAATAATTTTGGAACCGGTCCCGGTCCCGGTTGAACCGGTTCCAAAATTTCTGGACCCGGTCCCAGAACCGGTTGGGACCGGTTCCGTAACCGGGTACCCGGTGCCCTTTTTTTACTTTTTAATTTTTTTTTAAATTAACTTTTATAAGAATTTAAGCCATTAAGTACACCACCAACCCAACAACTACTAAGTACTAAAGACGTTAGTACTTCTATTTCTAAGCAAACATCACAAAAAAGTAAGAAAAAGGCTCCAACATTAACTAATAACTATGCATGCAAAAGATCATTGGGTAATTAGACCGGGTAATCGGGTACCGAGACCGGTACCGGTTCCAAACTTTTAGGAACCAGACCTGGAACCGGTTGCCACCGGATCCTGGATTTTGGAACCGGTCCCGGTCCCGGTTGGATCAGGTTCGGATCCGGACCCGCCGGGTCTAAACCGATTCCGGGTCCGGGTCTGGGTACCCGGTTTTTTTGCTCAGCCCTAATTAAAAGGCAAAACCTTTACTTAGCGTGACTTAGTAGACAACCAGGATTTTAAAATGAAGGTATTGAAGTTCTAATTGGGATTTGATATTGTGAATCTTGTACTCCTTGGACTCTTAGTCCTGTGAAAATATGGACTATAGTTTTAGGATTAGTCTATCATCCTTGAAATAGGGAGGGGATGGACTTAATTGACGATCTATCCATTTATGTTACATACTTGGGCAAGTTTGATGGGGTTATTGATTAGCTGGTATAATTGGACTATTAATTCCAATTTGTGTGTTTTTAATCCTTTGATTTTTGATTCATATTCTTAGTTGTTGTTGGTTCTTAATTAATAATTTAATCCCCAATTTGATTTGCCTAGATTGAGTGATTTAATTAATTTTAGTAATTGAAAGCGAGTTCCCTGTGGATATAACCCGGACTTGCCAGATGCTAGCTATAATTATACGGTGCACTTGAGCATTTAACGATAACATCCTCATCTCCATCCTTGGGCAGCATCTTGCTCAATTCTAGGTTCCTCATCTCACATATGGCGTCAAATGTTTTAGCATGGCATATAGTTTATGAGCTGACTTGGCACCTTGAGGAACTTGCCCCACCATACAAAGATTACCTTGACAATAACTCTTAAAGAGAGTTGATTTCACCTTTCTAAGAACCTCCACCGCTCAAGTTAGGGAGAATATTTAGAGAAAATTGTAAGCACGATATGGCTTATGAAAGTATAATTGACTGACCTCTGTTTTTGGTCATCACTTATCTATAGAGGGGTTTAGAGGAATTCAACTAGGAATCCATAGTTTTTTAAATATAGATTATCTCCCAATATTATTCAGACTTCAAGATCTTCGTCGGTTACTTATAGATTAAGGAGGTCTTGGCTAGACCTTTACTAATTTGACAAGTCATGCACATAGGGCTTATTTTCAAAGATTTGGTGGACTTAGATTTTATTAAAGTTCTGCATGGGTCCAAACCGCTCTATCATAATAGCTTATTTGATCCGGTCATTCTCTTTCTGGGATTCTTATTGGGAGTACAACCCAATGCCTCTTACAACTTTTATCTACCTGAGTCAGAATGGAACACAGATGGCATCATCTTGAGTTGTAAATGTGAATTTTCCGCACGTAGCCAATTATTCTTCACTTCTTTAAAGTTTGGGTCCTTTACAATTGAGTAAAGAATTGTGATTTTTTGACCTTCCAAATTGATATTCGAAAATTTTTTTGATAATTTTTTTTTATTGGTGGTGAAATGATTTCTATACTATTATATAAAAGCAATTTTATGCTAACGGTGGATTTTCTTGAATTGTTAAAAATTAGAATTTTTGGGTCATAGATTAATTCTCACTCTTGATCACAATCTTTAATATCAAAGTAATTAATTGTTGTTAAAAAAAGAAATAATCATTAGTCATTTAAAAGGAAACATAAACATTAAAGGAAATTTTAAAAAAAGAATGAAAATTATGGTAAGAATCATTGCACACACACATTGACATTGTTCTATATCTTTGTAGTTGGAAAGATTTTGTTGTTATTTTGTAGTAGATACCATAATTAAATATATTTTTAATCACAACCATCCATAACAAAACATATTCTTCACTAATCTTCCACAATAATCCTCCCTCTCCCCCAACCACCATAAACCCACGTTACCCCCCCTATCTATTGGATATTTTAACTTAGGGCCTGTTCTATTTCGCGTTTTAGATAGATAGATAGATACAAGGAGATACAAGGAGCTGCAAGGAGATGTAAGGAGCTGCAAGGAGATGTAAGAAGATGTAAGGAGATGTAAGAAGATGTAAGAAGCTGTAAGGAGATGTAAGAAGCTGTAAGAAGATGTAAGAAGCTGTAAGGAACTGTAAGAAGCTGTAAGGAGCTGTCAGGATAGATATAAGGAGTTGTTGAATTGTAAAAGAGTTGTATAGTATAATTTGTTTTAGATGAAAAATAATAATATTAAAATAATATACTTAAGAAGCTGTATTTTGTATTTTTATTATTACTATTATTATTATTATTATTATTATTATTATTATTTTCATTTTTTATTTTTATTTTTTACTTTTTTTATTTCTTGTATTTTTTATAATTTTGTAATTTTGGTTATTTTATTGTTTTATTTTTTATTTCTTTATTTCTTTATTTTTATTTCTTTTATTTTTTAATTATTATTTTTTATTTTTTATTTTTAAAAATTTTTAATTTTTATTTCTATTTTTAATTTTTTGATTATTTTTTAATTTTCTATTTTATAATTTTGTAATTTTTAATTTTTAATTTTATTTCTTATTTTTTATTTTTTTTAATTTTTAATTCATAAGTTTTTAATTTTTAATTTTTTAATTTGTAATATTAAATTTTAATTTTAACTTTAATTTTAATTTTTTATTTTTTTTCAAAAAATAAAAAATAAAAAATAAAAGTAAAAATTTTGAAAATTTTGAAAATTTAAAATTTAAAAATTAAAAATTAAAAATGAACATAAAAATTTAAAATTAAAATTAAAAATTAAAAAATTAAAAAATAAAAATTTTAAAATATAAAATTAAAAAATAAAAAATAAAAAACTGAAAACAAAAAATAAAAAATAAAAAATAAAAAATAAAAAAAATGAAAAATAAAAAATAAAAAATAAAAAATAAAAGAATAAACAAAAAAAATAAAAAATAAAAAATAAAATATTACAAAATTACAAAATTACAAAATTACAAAATAAAAATTTAAAAATTACAAAAATTAAAAAAAATTAAAAATTAAAAAATGAAAAATAAAAAATGAAAAATGAAAAATGAAAAATGAAAAATGAAAAATAAAAAAATAAAAAAATAAAAATAAAAACTAAAAAATAAAGAACAAAAAAATTAAAAATTAAAAATTAAAAATTAACAATTAAAAATTAAAAAATTAAAAATAAATACAAAATAAATAAAATGAAGATGTAAGGAGATGTAAGAAGATGTAAAGAGATGTAAAGAGATGTAAGAAGATGTAAGAAGATGTAAGAAGATGTAAGGAGATATAAGAAGATGTAAGGAGATGTAAGAAGATGTAAAGAGATGTAAGAAGATGTAAGGAGATGTAAGAAGCTGTAAGGAGATGTAAGCTCTTAGCTAAATCCTAAAAAACGCGAAATAGAACAGGGCCTTAATTGACACTATTACTTTATATTTACACATTATTTCCAAAAAAACTTGTCCCTTTTAATATTCTGTTTGTCTCCCTCTTTG
>JACYFF010031958.1:94291621-94306799 GCA_017589665.1 Selenicereus undatus | reverse complement strand
GTATGCATAAGGATCCAAATACAACAAGGAAGAAGTTTGCATTGATCAAGTCTATCTAAAAATTTTCTTACTCATCCCTTTCGTCCTTTTCTATTTGGATGTTTATATTTGATTTTTTATTTTTTATTTTTTTTGTTTGAATTGATGGGATCCAAATATAGCAAGGAAGAGGTTTTTGATTGATTGAGGTCTAATTAAAATTTTCTTTTTTCATCTTCTTTCATTTTCTTCAACCTGAATTTATTCTATTTCATATGCTCCCATTTTCTTCAACCTAAATTTATTCTATTTCTGAATTTAATTTCTATATTCTTAAAAAAAAAAACTATTCCACCATTTAAAATGAACAGTACACAACTATATCTATCCTATTATAATAGTAAATTAGTAATCTTTACAAAACCCTAGAATTGTGCAACGAGAGTGATTCACAAGATTTGTTGTAATCTTAACCATAACAATTATTTGCGAGACAATGTTTTATATTATCAAGTTTCCATTGACTAAAAAAACTAATTTTGATAATTATATGATCAAATAAATCAGACAATGTTTTATGTTAATATTCATAAAATATTTATGAGACAAATAATTTTGTAACATGAATACTCTATAATTTTTAAATTATAATTTAATTTAAAAGATAGTTCGTGCGTCATACGGGTCTATACTAGTTAACACCAATAGTAAAGTTTCCACAGTTTAAAATCTCACCGATGAAATTGATAAATCTTCAATGCTTTACACCGTACATCTCAAGCATAATTATTGTTAGAAAGGCTTAAATACACAATAATGATATATCTTTAATGAATACATTTTTTTGTAATCCCTGATTTTAATTATGATTATTATCAATTAGTAGTTGTTAGGTTGAAGAATTTGTTGAACAGACCGATAGAAACAAAAGAATGAAATGATGAAATAACATTCTGGGCTAAAGGATGTACAAACGGTCACCAACTTCGAGTCTATAAACCAGGTCATAGTTCACGTGTTGTAGTGTTTTTCTGTCTTCATTTCAGGTATTTTCTTGTGGACTTATGAGAAGTGTTTATTAGTGTTTATTGCTTAAATGTTAAAAGTTGTTGAAATATGTTGAAACATGCTTGAACATCTTGAATGGTTAAAGAAATATAACTAAGTATTCTCGAAAAGTACTTAACAATGTTGAATGATGCCAAATTATGCTAAATAATATTAAATTGCGCCAAAAGTTTTTGAATGTTCATGCTAAGTACTTATGATAAACTGAAAAGAACATGACTTCATTACGGTGCTTTTTTCATTTCTGTTCAATCGCTTCGATATTCTAGGGTTTCTAATCAATTTCTCCGCACCATACTTCTGATGATTGAAATGCTACTTTCAATTCAATTCTCATATAGTGTTGGTATCCATTGGCTTCAGAGTTCTCGATTTGCTATGTTATGTACTTGTTTTTATTTACTAGTTAAATAGATGGTTTTGATTGAAAGCGAGACTCACAATGGGATTTGTTCTTGTTATTGTTTATAGATAGTTTTGATCATCATTTTTAGGGAGATTAATTTCATTTTCCATTTCAAAGTTGCGTTTCTATATTTCTCTCAATTTGTGCTTCTTGCCACATTTCTGGTCGTATATGTTTGTTTTTAAGGATTTTTCAATGACTTCTCTTCTACATACTTTCGATTGTGATGGAGTTGCTTTTGTTTGATTTTGGCGAATTCTGGGCGACTTTTGACTTCGGGAGTCTTCGACTTACTAAGATATTTGCTTAATTCTTGCAACTAGTAATTTTAGATAGTTTTCATATTATTTTTGTGTGGAATAGTTAGATGGTGTTCTAGTCATTGAAATGTATATATATTTTATAAAAATATTAGAGTTTTTTTCATTTTGATTAGTTTAGCGAGCAATTTGTTATATGAAGTTGAGTATTCTTTTGTTTTTTTTTTAATGAACTTAAGTATTCTATTATAAGAAGACAAAGACGAATTCTATAGTATGGATTTGAACATTTTGTTCTATGGAGTTCAACATTTTGTTTGAGTATGTTAAGCATTCAAATGTTGTTTAGTAAGATTGAGAATTATTTGGGTTGTTAAGCATTCTCTCATATGGAGCATGAGCATTCTGTTCTTATGGACTTAACTATTCTATTATATAGAGACAACGGTGATTCTTGAGCATTCTTTTCTACAGGATTCAGCAATACTCAAATTCTTGAATTGATTGATTTAACTGGTCTCAAGGACCCGTGCAATGCATTGGCTCTACAATTGTATTTACTTTTTTTTAGAATAATAATAGAAGTCTTGATACCATTTATTCTGATCAAAATTGAGTTAATCAACCAAAATTTTTCTTGAATAGTATTAATTATACGATACAGACAATGTCAATGTTAGGTCTAAACAAACACTTTCTAAGATTTTGTCACAATCATTACAAAAAGATCAGAGGACATATGCTTGAAATAAAGACATTAATGAATGGAGATTGCCTACCGTACGGCCTTTAAAGGTAATATATCACAATAACAATTAACAACATACATTAGATAGAATAATCTTACCATATGAAAACGGTTAATGATAACTCGAATTCACTCCAGTGCTATGAAAATTGTTAATATTAGAAAGACAATACTCTCCTAATGTATTATCCCAATCCCAGCAATTAAAAATTTTATTTCCTTATTTAAGTGATCTTCACATGTCTAGACTCTTCTGATAGGGAAGTGTCACGTAATATTAATTATACGTAAGTCTAATTGATATTTTTCGTCATAATTAGCTGATCAATATTTTTCTATTCTCATTAAAATGAAATTAATTAATTGTGGCATTTCAAGGATAGAACTATTTTTTGATAATTTATTAAAGTTTAGATCGACTTTTATAATTGACTTTCCTATGTGTAGAGCTTTACTCTTAATTTATATTTATTATTTAATTTTCATAATCTTTTCCATACAAAATTCATCAAACTTTATTTTAAAATTATATTCCTAGTTTTGTTACTTTTTATTAATTTGTATTTATTTTAATAAAATTTTTTATTTTATCTCTTATATTGTGACAATGTAATGCAGTTAGCAGGTAAAAATTTACGCAAATAAGTTATGGTTTAAAAAACAATGTACCATAGTTTTGAGTATAAGTGTAAAAACCTCTAAGGCTTGATAATGCAAAAGGCTAAATTAAAAAGCAATTTGTATATACTTCCTTAATAGATAGTTAAATATTATTTTTATCCCTTAAATTATGATTTTGTCACTTAACTTCGTACTATAATATTTAACAAAGTGGATATTAAGAACTAATTTCTTGCGAACTCTGCAAAAACCATGTATGATACAAGTACCAAAAAGCAAATATTTATGTTGTGCTTTATAGAATATGGATGTAAGCCAATAGAAATGCATTCCAAATTCAAAACTCGGCTAGCATTCCAAAATATTCACCTACTCAATACCTAATTTCTTCTTGCTTATTATAATTAAACATAAAACGATCATTTGTGGTTTTGATCCATAAGCGTTTTACGGTCAGTTGGTTTGAGCCAGTCACATGAAACGTATCATTTGTATCTTCGAAATTTAATAGGTGCTAATTTATGGTAAACAATATTATTTGTATTTTATTATTTTGGAAGGATAATAAGTTCAGGGGTTAATTTGTTTTTTTTCAAAAAAAAAAAACTATTCATTATTTTAGAAAATCTCTGAGTGACATGTGTTGAAAAATTACAAAAGTTGATGTTGTTTTATATATACTAGTCTGGACCCGTGCTTTGCACGGTGCGTACTACGGTAGATAGTTGGTGTTTGTGTGTGTATGTGTTTGTGTGTGTGTGTGTGTGTGTGTGTGTGTGTGTGTGTGTGTATAGAGCGAGAGAGAGAATCAAAATAATATAGGAAAGTTCAACAGAAACTCAAATTTATTGAAAGATATAAGTAGATAGCAATTTCATGTACAACCGTTAAATTCAATAATTAAAACAACAGATGATTGTAAAAGGCATGATGTAAAGTATGATAGAGATTATAGGTAGTCCAAATATAACTAAAATCATGCTAAACAACATGTTGATATATTAATTTATGGCGCCAATGACAGAGAATTCACCTTCTCTTCTTGTATCTACAGTAAAAATTATGTTCTTAGTAATTATTTGATTAACAATGGTATAATTGAAGCCTATAATTGCATCATGTGTACCTGGTGTACCTAGCATCAGTATTTCGTAAGTAAAACACCTCCTTCTCCCAACTAACTGGCGCAATAAGAGTGATAGGCAATTCTACCCCATGGTGTCGTGGAGGCTTCACAACAAATACCCATGGTTTTCCTATATAATCATCTATAGTGGCATATAGAGATATATGACCATATGGCTGCAGAAAATGATCTCATGAGATAGTTAGTAATTGAAAAATAAACTGTGCAAAACATTGTGAATAGTACAATACCTAAGCTATATATGAATCTAATTCTGTTGTACTTGTATGCAGAAGAATCCGAGCATCCTCATGACGAACAATAAATGTTCTATAACCTGTATGATCTCACAATAAAACCCTGAAAATGTACCTATAATTCATATAGAAGAATATTGTACGTAATAATGTACATAGACAACTTGAAGTGTATGATGAAGACTACTTAACAATAAAAACCCATTGTCCATACCTTCTCTGAGTTAAACTTGGAGTTGCACATGTACAATAAGGTACATTTGGAGCAAATACATAAGTGTTGGCACTTTTTTTGCAAATAGTGCAAGCGTCATAAAGTAGTGGGTAGATTTCATCCACATATGCAAAAATGCGAAAATATTTAACCTGTATATAGTAAAATAGCATTACGTTTTATCTAACCTGTAAGCATGAAGTTATTTGTTATATGAGTATGTGTCTTACACTTTGCATAGCTGTGTATTCATTCAATCTTATTCTTTTTTGCAACAAACAACTTCTCCAGATTTACAATCCTCAATGTTCTATTGCGCATGAAATCAAAGTGACGCATCACACCTCTGGTACCAGAGTACCTAATGCATACAATGAGAGTATTATATTCGATAGCAATTGTATATAACTTGGATGGTGAATGAAACACACAGGTAATGTTTACCATCCTTCAAAGTCCTCTGTTGTTTGAATATCTGGATTAATTTGCAATCGACTTATTGGCAAAGTAGAAACTAATATACCTATAAGTGTACAGATGTTAAAAAATTATATATTACAAAAGCATACCATTGTAGTTTTGAGAAATAAACACATTTACATACAAAAGATATGGTAATTGGATTTGGAGGGTACCTTCATAAACTCTAATGTGCACTCTAGAAGCAAGGAGTATATTTTCTTCATATAAATGTTGTTGAAGATAGGTGCCCTCCACCTTCGCAAAATCTCCCCACAACGTTAATCGCAAAGTCTGCATTCTGTATTTATAGATTATATGTGCTATTATTGGGCAATAAAAATACATTAATAAGAAAGCAGAAACGATTAGCGATGAAAATACAAACCGCATATTAGAAAGTAACAATTCTCGTTTTGCAGTGCCCCTAGTTCTTGTCTTTTCCAAAGGGGATAGAGCAACTACCATGCCAATGATGTTTGCACCAGAACAAAATTAAAGAATCTTATAAATATCTACAAAACCATATAAGTAGAATCGCCATATGTAAATTGTAATATGTAAACTATATTTACCTATTATGTTATCAAGTAACTTAAGACATCGCGGGACATCGATAAACGATACAAAGGGTGGTAAGTGCTGGTAGGGAATGTCAGAGCAATCATTAATGACACCTTCAAGTCTCGTTCGTGGCGTAAAAACCATCTTCAAATTATTGGTAACCACGTTCCTTTCTCCATCTGTTGCAGCATCAACTGAGAGCCCGGAGTTGTGGTAAATATTGTCAGCTTTGAGTATAGACTTTCATCGATTAATTGCATCATCACCTTCCATGATGCCTAATATCTCATAGTGCTGTAAAACAATATCATGCTTTGATATTCAGTATACATCTACATGTTGGTCACATTGTAAGAACTTAGATTAGCTCCACAGCTGGTAGTCCAAGAATATAACTTTCCAAATTTTGCGTTGTTCGTGGGTACGAACCTTCATGAATCTCATGAGACGAGCAATTACTGTCATAGATCTATTGCCAGGATTGATGGCACATATCGGCATCGAACTGTGTACTAAACTGATCATGTCTATAATCATAAAGAAATAAATGAAATACATATAGATTAGCCCAACATGTAACAAACTAAATGTTGTTGTAAACATAAAACAATAAGTTCAAATGTGTAATACTATTAACAATAGCATAATTAATGGACTGGGACTAACCTAAAATCATCAACATCGTTAAAAACTTCACGGTAGACGATGTTCTTGGTCATATTATTAGGCACACCCTTTTTATTACAAATCAGAAACCCTAGCCCTGAAGGTGAAGTGACGCGAGAGATTGCCACATATAATTGACCATGCGAGAATACAGGTTTTGATAGATATACACCTACATACTGCAATGTTTGACCTTGACTTTTGTTAATTGTCATTGCAAATGCCAATTTCAAAGGGAATTGTCTCCTCTTCAAGGCAAATGGTGAATCCTTATCTGAAGGACTTAAATCAATACGTGGGATTGTTACCGTTTGTCCTACATTTCGGCCAGTCAAGATTTTTGCTTGGATGACCTTACTTCTAAGTCTTTGAATAGTCAAACAGGTGCCATTGCATAAGCCAATTGAAGGATCAATGTTTCTTAAAAGAACAACTTGAGCACCAACTTTCAACTCAACTTCATGATTTGGGAAACCCGAAAAGTTCATGCCGTGTAACAGTTCTGGTGGATTAATATCATCAATGTAAGAATTGGTAGTGCATGATAGGAATGTGTCCGAACTCAGATATGTACGGCTACTACCCAAAAGTATCGCCAGGATCCGAGAGTTCAAATCATCGACATCTGTGTTTAATGGTGCCAGTATACAACGATCTTGAAAGTATTGTTCATCTTGGTATCTATGAAGTAAATTTGGGTAGACAAACTGTAGCAAATTTGTGAGACCGTTGTTGTCATTGTTGATGATGAATTATTCAGGAATCTGTATCCAATCTAGCTCGCTACTTCCTAAAAATGGATACCCTCATATGGAACCATTTCCAACGTTTAGGGTCCATTCAGCAAAATTGCTCAATCGTGCTTGTGCATCATGACTTAAGTTTGAATTCATTAGCCTCATGTTCAGCCTGAGATGTCTCATAGTACAATAAGGCTAAAATATTGCTTTTGAAATTGACGCTGCAACTACATATGCCCGATTACCCTTAGTTACAACTGGAAGCACTTGCCTAAAATCACCTCCAAAAATGAGCAATTTTCCCCCAAAAGGTTCATTGGTAGAACAAACGTCCCTGAAGGTGCGCTCAACAGCTTCAAATATGTAACGATGAGTCATAGGAGCCTCGTCCCATATTATCAATGTTGTTTCCCTTATTAGTTCTGCTAATTTAGATTATTTTGAAATTGAGCAAACAGATGTCTCATGTACATTAATTGGTATCTTGAACATCGAATCAGCTGTTTTTCCCATAGGCAGCAACAAAGTCGCTATAGCAGAGGACGCAATTGAAATCACTATTAAGCCCTTGGACCTGATATAAGCAATAGGGGCTTTCCAAAGATATGTCTTCCCTGTGCCACCACTACCATAAATAAAAAAGCAGTCTCCCTCTCCACGTTCATTTGACATAGTTATGAATTGAAAAACTCGCATTTGATCCTGATTTAATGCCCGAAGGTACATGTCAAGGTTGTCTTTCTCTATTGATACATCATAGTCAAGTTGCTTCCTGATAAGTCTATTACCTGTTCGCCGCAACATCTCAGGTGAAGGTAAGGGCATAGGAGGATAGTCCTTTAATGGCCTTCCATTTTTATTCAAAATTAACTCAAGCTCATACAATCCAAGGCTCCTCCTTTGTTCACTACTTATCTCTAATTGGGGATTTCTTTGCTCTCGTTGTAACCTTCTGAAAAGGTCATCAGTGAGATCTTCCCAATGTGCCTCCCATAATTGATCAGGTTGTCCCACTTCTGAGAACATAAGCATTGAACAAAACATACTCCTTAGTTCAGCCCCAGTTGCCCATGTTGATGCTTCTGTCAATGCTTCATCCCACTCATTAGTGTCATCTAACAACCCACGTGCTAAGCAAGCTTCTTTAAAGGTTGAATGCAGGGTCCCATTAACAATTCTTAAGTCTTCATAATATGTTGCACCCCGAACAATATGCAACAACATTCTCAGATAATATCTTTCCCCCATGTTAGGGTGAGCATATGGTATTCGACCTATGCAAACCCTTTGTTGTTTTATAGTCAATTTCTTAAGGCTCTTATTCCATGCATAATAAGTTGGGAATTCTGCATAAGTATATCTTTTTGCATTCATATCTGCTATATTTGTGCGAAAGCACCCAATGAGCATTGTCACCTTCTCTGTTGCTTGATTCACTGCATCATGAAGGTCATTTCGATCGTTGAAGACAATGAATTGTTGTCCTGGTAAGTGGTATTGTAGCAATTCGACAGATGGGAACGATGTGTTATATCAAACTCAAATATTCTCCAAATTGCATCTACGAGTGAGAAATAACGACAATCTAAATACTATTGTATTTCATCAACCCGTCTATATGAAGGTCCTACTCCATCATCGGTACTGTGAGCATTGTCTTGAATAACAAAAGTTGCTCGATCAGGTCCCTTATGCATATACTTGTGAAGATACTTAATAACCTTCTTTTGAGCGCAGCGCTCAACATTTATATGCGCGTCATATTTGACACAAAGGTCACGATTGTATGGTACAACCCACCTGTTATCAATGTTTGTACCATGAATAGTTACACTTCTCCTATCGTCTCTACGCCTATATTTGACAAACCCATTCTCTTCAATAATGGTCTCATTAGAGAAGGTCTTTGGATAATGTTTTGTGCACTTACTACCATCCATACATGGGGTATAAGAAACACCATTACCACATGGACCATGAATCATGTGTTTTGTAACTGTTTCAAATGCTAGAGGATCGTTAACATTATCAGGTAGCTCAGTACATATAATGTTATCAATATCTTCTACACAGGTTGGCTTATCCTTACTTTGCTAAAGTAAGCAAAATATGAGCATGTGGTAAGCCTCACCTTTGGAATTCAATAACATGTATATCTGTGAATAGGAGAAATGACAAACTTGAATGATAGAATAAATAGTGCTATATATGTGTACAATGAAGAAACACAAAGTTGGAGGAGAAACATACCTGCAATGACTTTGCCAAATAACTTTTTCTCCTCAAAGTCAGCTCTTTCAGCTTTAAGCGAATACTCGAGCTACAATGTCAGGTCAGTCACTGGCGCTTTGGCCAGGTTGTTGGGATAGTGCCCCCATAATTTCAGGCTAGTTCGGGTTGCAAGTGAATGTCACAAAAAAATCCGAATAGCCCAGTTGACAACAAATGGCCATTGCGTCAAGAAAGTGTTGACTCATGTAACGTGGGCCCCCCGTGAAAGTTGTGGGTGATATTAACCTCTTTCCAACTACAGTAGGATCATTCTCTCCAGCAGTAATTGCATCTTGTAGACCACTATACAAATCTGCTCAAAGTGTACCTTGGTGACTTTGTATGTAATTCAATCTCCGTGCTTCTATTGCAGCATAACAATCAACAATGAATTGTAAAAATAAACGACCAGAACGAAGTAAAATGTTTCACTCATTCACTCCATATTGTATCAAGAATGCACAGAACTCTCGCATTGTGACATATCTTCTATTACTGCTTGACCCTTCAGTGCATGGAATGTGTTCTGACGAACCATCGGTTCCATATGGAAATAAAAGGGGATATTAGAGAGGCATATAAGATGGGTGAGTTTCATATGTACGCTGCAAGTTTCCATCTATCTTGCAGACAATGATGTCTCGGGTTTCCCTATCAGTATGCTCACCACCCACTGTGAGAGCTGCCACTTCATCTGCTGTGGGTCTTGTGTATTGGCACCTTGGTCGTGCTTCAATGATGCGTATTCTTAAGTCAACAATATTGTTGGCATGTAAGACATCCCATGCATTTCGAAAGACCCGCACAAAAGGATTTGTTGAATCAAGCATTCGTTGTAATGCCTCCAAAATTGTCAGATCAACACCGTTAACACTTTGATGGCTATTCAAAGCCCTGCATCGGTTTCGTACTTCGCATCATGTGTATCGTAGATGTACTATTGAGGAAATCTTGGCTTTCTTCCTTGTGTCGGCAGTAAAGAACCAATGTGATGGTAGTTTTGGCCACTGATACGGAAGGACTAAGGACCATGACCTTCCATTACAGCGTAGTTAATTGTCCCACCCATTGAAGTAAATGATAGCATTGAGTTGTAAGCTCTAACACATTGGGAGAAATTTGGATCATTCAGTAATGTGTCTAGGGGAGGAAGAGCTGCAGGCAGGCTTGACAATATGACTTGGCCATTTTGACAACATAAGGTGAATCGCGGCTGAGAAATGCTGCTACTTCTAATCTTTTCACCTAACCACATAGTAGCTTTGCAGTGGTGACAACATTACACCATCTTTCCGGTGAATGACCATCGCTCTGTAAATTTTATATGAGGGTTATAGTTCAAAGTAGTAGGCGGTGCCTGATATTGACTTTGTAGATTAGTAGTTTTGTTGTCGTTCACGTTCTTGCATATATCGTGCAGCTGTCTCATCTTGATTACGCCGCGTAAATACCCTCCATCTTGCATTAAGTCGAGCTACCCTATTTTGTAAACCATTTTCAATTCTTTGACTACTTGGTGGGTCTCTATCCATGACTGCATTCTAATTGTTAGTATCCCAGTTTGAATTCTAATTGTTCATATCTATTAATTGTTCACGTTCGCCTAGTAACACTATAATTTTTAGCCTCAATAAAGATTCTTTTGTTTAATGGAAGATCAATATTATTTGCATTTGATATATCTATTGATTAGTGTATAATTTTTCTTGCGTACCTTTAGTTATGTGTTTTTTTTCACAGTCATTTAACATAGGAATTGTCTACAAACACTGGCCTATTAATATTGGATGCTACCTAATTTGATTACTTGGATATTCAATTGTACTAAATGAAATAAATCGATGTGATTTTATTAGTTTTTTTTATTTTTTTATTTTTTTATTTTTTTATTTTTTATACTGTATTTATTGTTTTTTATTTTTTATTATTTTTTATTTAGTAGTTTTCATTTTCTATGGGTTTTATGGTTTTTAATTTTTATTTTATATTTTTTCTTTTTTTAATGGTTGTATTTTGATTTTTGATTTTTAATATTTTACTATTTTAATTTTTAATTTATTATTTCTTATTTTCTCTTTTTTATGTAGTATTTTTTATTTTTATATTTTTAAATTTTTATGTTTTATTTTTTATTTTTTTGGAATTTTCTATAGTTTTTGTTTGGAATAAAATTAAAAAGATAAAATAATTCAAAAATAAATACAGAAAATTAAAAAACAAATACAAAAATAAGAAATAAAAAATTAAAAATGTAATATAAAAAATTAAATATTAAAAATTAAAAATTAAAAATTAAAAAATTAAAAAATTAAATACAAGAAATAAAAAATAAAATTGAAAAATTGAAAATTAAAATATAAAAATAAATACAAAAATTATAAAAAATAAAAAAATAAAAAATAAAAAAATAATCATAAAATACAAAAAAAATATATTAAAAATTAAATTCAAAAATTTAAAAATAAAAAGCTAAAAAAATATAAAAATAAAAAAATGAAACAATTTTAAAGTACGATAATTTATAAAAAAAATAGTATAGTGAAGATTCTAGTGCAAGATTGATTAAAGTTTTTTATTTTTTATTTTGTATATTTTAATTTTTTAATTTTATACTTATGTAATTTTTAAGTTTTAATTTTTATTTTTTAATTTTTTAATTTTTAACTTTATTTTTATTTTTTATTTTTTTTAATTTTTAATTGTATTTTGGTAATTTTCGGGCTTTATTTTTTTTATTTTTTGATCTTTTTAATTTTTAATTTTTTTGTTTTTTATATTTTATATTTGATTTTTTTATTTTGTTTCTTTACTTATTTATTTATATTTATATTTATGTTTTTTATTTATTTTTTATTTCTTATTTTTTTGTTTTTTAGCTTTTTATTTTTTTATTTATTATTTAGTATTTTTTGATTTTTAATTTTTTAATTTTTTAATTTTTTTACTTTTTTACTTTTTAGTTTTTCATTTTTTATTTGTTATTTTTTATCTTTAAAGTTTTATTTTTTTATTTTATTTTTTCATTTTTTAATTTTTAATTTTTAATTTTTTAATTTAATTTTTTAATTGTTTTATTTATCGTTTTTTTATTTTTTTGTTTTTAATTTTAAATTTTGTATTTTGTATTTTTTATATTTCATATATTTTTTTATCTTTTTAGTTTTATTCCAAACAAAAGCCACATTTTTATATTGGAATAATGATTTTCGTGGTAGTTGTTAGTATCCCTATTTGAATTCTAATTGTTCATAGTAATATTCTGCATTTTGTTTCCTGGGACGGAACACGATGTTGCATTGCTAATTTTATTACTTTGATATTCAATTCTACTAAATGAAATAAATGGATTTGTTTTTATTTTTATGGAATTGCTCATTTGTATTTTTAGTTGATTTAGCCTTTGTTTAATTTTGTTGCATTTTTTTATTTGATTTCCTTATTCACTTTGAGGGGGAAAGCGTTTGATTTATGAAATAAATTACATTTAGCAAATCAAAATTCAAAATTTAAATATTAAACATGAAAGACATAATGTAATATAGTTATATTTGATAGCAAATCACAACATTTATAAATAGATAGAAAAAGAGTTGAACATACAATTGAATAGACAAAATTTGATACATGGTAATCTATATGTATATATATTGAAAATACCTGAAAATTCCAAAGGTCAATGGCCAAAGAGATTCGATAATCACCTAAGAATTAATATTATTTAAAAAGGTAGAAAAAATTAGTTATTAATACTATCTCATATTAGTGGGGGGGGGGAGAAAAATGGATATAGAAGACTTAATTGGATATCAAAGAAGACTATATCATGCAATATCCATGTAAACTTCATCGTACAACTGTTGTAAATTTTTCTCAAAAAATAGGCTTTACTTTAAAAATAGGCTTAACTCTAAAAATTGGGAGATTTTTTAATCAAAAAACAACTAATCTAATTTTAAATTGAATATTATAATTTTTTAAACTTTCTTAGCAATATTAAACAAAAAGCCTAAACAATAGTAAGTTGAATTACTCCTTAGCACTTCTATCATTGTTGTTGGTCAATTATCAAAAGCTTTCATTTTCAATTTTTCATGTATTTGCAATCATCACTAATATTCAACAAAAGCCTAAAGAATAGTCGTTTTGGAGCTTTCATAACATTGGTCAATTGTTTTTCATTTTCAATTATCAAAGTTCACCCATACATAACCAAGGCCTCTTTGCCTGCCTCATTCTTTGGCCTCATTCTCTCTCTCCTCTCCTAATTGTCTTCACCCTCTCTCTCCTAATTGTCCCCCTCTCTCCTCTTTTCCTGCCTCATTCTCTCTCCCCTCTCTACATGCCTCTCAAAAGCTCTCTGTTACTTCGGCCTGGCCATGTACGCCATGCCCAGGAACACCACCGGTTTGTTGACTTGAAAACCACCCAAGTGATGCCAAAACACCGCCAACCCCCCCAAAAAAACCCACGAGCCTTGATCTAAGAAATTCGGATGAGAACCACCACTGCCGTTGTATAGATCTGCCGAAACTGAACATGAGAGAGGAACCACGCGCACAACGCGCTGCTGTGGTGGTGGCGCGTTGGTGCACGCGTTTGCAATGACGGCCTTTCTCCTGTTTTCTTTCTATGGCTGCGTAGATCGGCGATGATGTGGGGTTTTCGGAGGAAGAAGATCCTGAAACAACCTTCGTCGGCGGCGCGTGACGTTCACGCGCCACCTCCCGGTGCGTTTCTCCGGTTTTCTTTCTATGGCTGCGTAGATAGGTGATGATGCAGGGTTTTGGGAGGAAGAAGATCGTGAAACGACTTTTGTTGGCGGCGCGTGGCGGTCACGCGCCACCCCTCCCCGGTGTCTTCTAATGGGTATGGTCCTAGTTTTCTTTGTTTCCGTTTCCTAGTTTCCTTTGTTTCCGTTTTCTGAGCCGAGGTGGAGATTCAGGCAGAGGGGGGTTGGGGGTTAGGAATTTTGGTTTGAATCTGGATTTGGGAACATGTTGGGCATGAATTTAACAGCATTTATATGTAGTGTAATACCAAATTTATAGGAAAGTTCAACCTGTGGGCATTAAACGTGTTGGGCATGAAAAATTTATAGGAAAGCACAGGTCCGGACACTACATATAGAATCTGGATTTGTGAACATGTTGGGCATGAATTTAACACACAAACACATACACACACAAACATGTTTATGGGCATTAAACGTGAGAATTGGAAGCCTTCTAGGCAAGAAAAACTAGCTATTAACATGTTTCTGGGCATTAATACCAAAAAATCAATTGCAAAAAAAAAAACATGGTTCTGGGCATTAAACGTGAGGATTGGAAGCCTTCTAGCCAAGAAAAACTAGCTATTAACATGTTTCTGGACATTAATGCCAAAAAATCAATTGCAAAAAAGAAATAAGAGATTGACCGGATGATTGGAAGCCTTACAAATCAGATCGAAGGGTGAGATGTAGACAACCGGATTTGGAACAGAAGGGTTTTGTGAATTTTTTTCACGGTGAAATAAGTTTGATAGCAGGGTAATGAATTCCTGTTGGAAGGAGATTGATTGTGAATGTTATTATTATTTCCTTTTCATGTATCTGTAACAAAACAATGTTATTCGTATTTTCTTTTTATGTATCTGTAATAAATGATTATATTTTTCTTATTAAGTTTTATTTGGTTCTGAATTAATTACTAAATATGGACGGATGAGATTGAAGTGAGGATTAATCCGATGGTCTAGAAGTTCTAATTTTTGACAACGCAGAAAAAAACCACGTCAGAAATACATTGCTTTTATATA
>JACYFF010031958.1:94224035-94237006 GCA_017589665.1 Selenicereus undatus | reverse complement strand
TATATATATATATATATATATATATATATATATATATATATATATATTCACTCAACTAATCAATCAAAATTAATGTACACTAACTACCTAACAAAATTTAGTTCTCTTTGTTTAGTAGTTGGTCAAAAGGAATTATCAATTTGTTATTACTTTGAGTGGCTTATGAGAACTTATCTTAATATTCAACATTGATCAATTGCATGTGTTCTTTAACTTAAAGATGGCGGATCTTATCGTAAGATTTATATCCTTTTAATGATCGTAAATCATTTTAAATCTTTGACAAAAACATGTTATTTGAAATTCGCTGAGGATAATAATGCATTTATTAATTGCTATTGATAGAATTTATATCTTTCCTTAAATATTTCCATTATCTTGGGTTATGATATTGATCAAGAGGAAAAACTCAAGATTAAATCTTTGATGACAAATTTACAATAAATATTAAATTCAACACACTTGCAT
Source organism: Selenicereus undatus (assembly GCA_017589665.1). Taxonomy (NCBI): domain Eukaryota; kingdom Viridiplantae; phylum Streptophyta; class Magnoliopsida; order Caryophyllales; family Cactaceae; genus Selenicereus; species Selenicereus undatus. Next base: position 94,236,538 of record JACYFF010031958.1, on the reverse strand, counting down.
TATTAACAATATAACATAGTTGTTGGCATGTATTAGCATAATTTTCTAGAGTATTACAGATACGCGGCTAGAAGGGGAGGGGGTCAATTACCAAAGATAAGGGTCATTTCATTTATTTTATTTTATTGAGAATTAATAACTTTATTAATAATAATTAGGAGAAATCTAAGATGCATGCTTCTGGCAAAAAAATTTCATTAGAAAAGTTCATTATATTATTAGGAGGGTACCTCCTCTAATTTTGAAGATTTCAAAATGTTACTTCGTATATTTATTAGCACAACTTAAATTCTATACAATTAAAGGAGAGATTGGAAAAAGTTAGGAGATTATGTTATACAATAATAATTTCACTTTTTTTCTTGTCATTGGGCATCAATCTGTTTTGTAGAGTTCATTTATTGTCTGTGTAAAAGAGGTAGAACTCTTTTAACATAAGTTCCCTTCATTGATAAGATTCGAATTCAACTCCTTGGATTTTAAGGTAACAAATTGGGAACCAATTTTCACCACACATATTAGCATAATTTCACTCGTAGTCGCCATTACAAGTGAAGCAGTTCTATTACATTAAGGTAATCTTTAGTTGGATATATATAATCTTGTAATACAAATAAGTTTGTAACTGTATTTTCATCAATTTGACATTAATAAAATAAAACCAATTGCCTAACTTATTGAAAAGACCAAGCATGCAAGACCTCTATGTAGGTTGCAAATAGTCAAAAGAAGCCTAGTATATATAATTAAAATTATATCGTTTAGAGGCAGTACTAGCTTGCCCAAGTCTGAAGCTTATTCCAAGTAGTCAGTCCTTTGTGATTTACGTACTATGGTTTCGCTTGAAGAACTCGTAATTTTGTTTTTGTTTTTTTCAGTTTAGTGTACCCTTTTAATTCAAAATAGCGATAATTGATTATGGATCAAAATATTCAAGCTTGAAGAACTTTTTTTTTTTTTGCATGCACGTACGTATTGTTCTTAGAGTTTCCATGGAATGTCTACGATATGATTTACTTGTGTTTTGACATTTGAAGGACGATCCATTGGAATCTAGTATAGGATAAATGCGATGTTCATAAAAGCCCTAGGATCTCGTCGTTGTTTGCTTCTCGATCTTGTAGTTAAAAAGATTTTTTATATAATTAAATTTGTTTTTCGTTGCAATCTAAAACTCTGAAAATAAAAGTTACTGGAATGGTTTTATAGCTGGGCCCTGGTATTCCAAACTTTGAGAATATTTATTTTTGATAGTACGCGGTTATTTTAGATTGTATTTTTTTTAGGTAATTTTGTAAGATATTACCTCTATATAATATAAACATATAAAATTTAAATTATCAAAATTCATTATAAAGTTTAATTATCTAAAAAAATATAATCTAAATCAATTTTTATACTACTAAAAATAAATACCTTTAAAATTTAAAACACTAACGTCAATTTCTTAAGGACCAATGATTGTTTCCACTATGCAAAAGTTTAAATTATTATATTCTAAAAAACCTTTTAACTGTTGTGGAATGTTAATCATCAACGTTGCTCAAACCTATACTCGAACGAAAACAATCTTTAACTCAATTCAAAGACAAATTTGTTGAATCACTAGCTAGCTCACACCTTGCTCTGATCTAGACATTAATTTGTGGCGGTGATTAAAAAAGAAAAAGAAAGGAGCAATTAGCATGATTGGGTTATTGTGTTGCAATCCTAGACATGTGTAAAAATGTCACTTTTAGAAAAACTATATTCATAAAATCAGGGTAGTAAGTAGGCTGGTAGATTTACTGATTACTTGTAAAGGTGGAAGAGGTGGTATTAATTTATGATGTAGGATTGCTTTATTTCAAGAAAGTTTGGTTTAGAGATCAGGACATGGTGAAAAGAATTAGGTTAATTACAATGACATTAAAAAGGACATTATTCTCGTACAACTACATTTGATGATCATCTGCCACTAATTAGCTTCCTAATCGACAGCTAAAGCATTTGGTTATCCATAACATTAAAAGTGACATCACTAATGATACTAAATAAATTGGTAAAGGAATACTTTTGTTTTGATTTGATTTGATTCGATTTGATTCTACATGTGATGATATGATGTAGAGACTAGAGAACCTACCCTAATTTTAAATAATCTTTCACACATCAATTCATTTTACAAATTGGGGAGTGGATAATTAGCAAATAAAATTCCAGGTGAATTTTTGTTGTTGTTTGGTTTCGAATCCCTCCAATTTTCTGGAGTTGAGCTAATGTTAGCCCCATAATAAGGGGTAGAGTTATCCATTACAGATTTTTTTATTCATAAGACTCGAATCCGAAACCTTGCCTAAAGAGAACAAGTGTCAAATCACGTGAACTAACCTGTGTTGGCGAATTCCAAGTGGATTTATGCGAAAAAGAATATAATCTTATATAGAAATCCTTGTTTTCTGAAATTTGAACACAATTTTTTTTAACTAATATATTATTATATTTAAGGAAAAATTAGACATTATTGCATAAACTATCTAATCCTTTGATCCTTTCCTTCGAAGGAGAAAAATAAAAATAAAAATCCACCACCCATATACCTAATCAACCGTGTTCACATTTCAGGTTACGGTGACTTGTTCCCTGGTGGCATGGCAACGGGGTAAAACTAATTAAGGAGGTTTGCCTTAATTTCATGGGCTGAATTCTCAAATTTTTATTGGTTTTTGGCAACAATCCATTCAATGTAGGAGTAAATTTCTTAACTGGGTAATGTATATCATACATCTAGAAGTGTGTACTCTCACTTGCCATACATATATATATTTTTAGCTTGTATTTGTCATTTAGACAATTTTTAATATGTGGCGCTGATGTGACATGTAGGACTTTGTACTCGTAGGAGTATGATATAGACTTTGAACTGGTTTTGATTGAGCCGTTGATAATAATGAATATTCAATCTATTCCTTGGATGTTTAACTTAACATTAAACTGAATGATTAAAGAAGCTCAATTGTCAATCATGCTAATACAAATAACCAATTGCTCACAATAACTAATGAAAAATACTTCCAATCTCAAATTATCATCCAGTAAATATTAATCTAGATTAGATAGTGATGGATTAAACCCAACCTATATCCTTACACTTTTCATTAGTTGTCCCTAAAAACATTTTCTTAAAAAAGGGTTTTAAAAATTCAAATACTATACTATACCAGTTGAAAACATGTATAAATTAATGTCCAATTATATACTGGTCTATATTGAATAATACTGACTGGTATTGGATAATTAAAATTGTTTTGATTTTGAATATTTTTAATCTTTTAAAAATTTAAAATTGTACAAATTCGATGCAACGGGTCATATATTCAGTATTTCTAGTCTCAATGAAAAATCGATATTCCTTAAAAGAAAAAACATAAAGCCGATGCAATGACCTGTTTAGAACTTCAGTTTCCAACTACCCAAGGCCTAGAGGAACAAACAACAATTGAATTCTGAAACGCTAGCTTCACATGAAACAGGCAGGTGGTTTGAAACCATAGGCAAAAATAATACAATTATGTCACCAAAATAACGCCTGAGGAAAAGCTAAGTAAACGAAGCGTGGAAAATGGGGGCATTGCATTGCTTTCCCCCCCCCCAAAATCTGGGTGTATGTTGGCCCCTCAAGTCACTTTTTCTTAGCACCCAACTGCTGTGTTTTTCACATGAATTTACATCATTGCTTTTGCTGGGAGCTACCAAACTCTATATAGCGTCCCTGCATCATTAACTCAATTGGGAGTTTAACTGAACATAATGTTGCCATCCTTAATTTTATTTTACACCGTGTGAGCTTGTGCTTATTAAGTGCAAGGCTCAAGGTCAGAGGGCTAGCACTAATAATGGCTAATTGGTTCCATGTCTAAGGGGGCGAATCTAGCTCCTTGCATTGACTAATCCACAACTGAATTAGTATCCTAAAAATCTATATTTGTAGTTTTAAAAAATAGGAAATGTTAATAAAGTGATTAAAAAAACCGACCCCGTATAATCTAGATATCATTATAAATAATAATGTAATATAACCTGATTTGATAATCTCGAAATCCTAATTAAGTCCTTCCCATATATGATTGATTGTGTTCAAAATCAACAATCAAATTATTGGCAAAATAGTACAATTACACTGTGCACTTACCATATTAATGGTACAATGTACTTCCTACTATATGAGAATATGTTTTTTCGATGTCCAGCAAAATACTTGGTTTGATGGCAGAGAGTATTCAATTGCTAGAGATTATAGACGGCTTTACGCTACCCTGGAAAGGGTGCAATGGTATTCGCTAGTGTTAAGAGTATAAAATCGATTCCTACGCTTTCAATTATTACCTTAAACTTTTGGTTGAGTTGGTCTTTAAATATGGTATTAGAGTCTTTCTAAGTGAGAGACATCAAGTTTGAATCTCAATAACCCCCATATTTATTGTGCAAGATATGGAGGAGGTTTTGCACCACCACGCTTCTAGCCCAAAAAGCATTTGCGTGATGGGATATGTTAGAGTATAAAACCAATTCATAGGCCTTCAACCATCAATTCAAGCTTTAGCTTGGAAGAGAAATAGAGTGTTAGGAATTAGAGCAAACTAATAGCGGAAATATTATGATGGACAATGATATTCAAAAGTAAACAACAATAACAAGAACAATAAAGAACATAGATTTACGTGGAAACTCAATGTGGGGAAAAACCACGGACGGTGATGAATATAAACAATCCACTATGAAGGAGTGAGTATAATGCGATCACAATCACAATGAGTGATTTGATCAAGCAACCAGATTACAATCTCTCTTATAATCTCTCTCAAAAACACTCTCAACCTCTTTCACAAATCTGAGATAGTGGAAACAGAATACTCTAGAAGTATTTCTTACTAGTTTGGGATTTAGGAATGATTATTAGAGCCTAGGCAAGGCCCTTTATATAGGATTTAGAGGTATAAAGATGCAAAAAACCCTAGCAACAACTCTAGCCGTCAAGATGACGAAACGCTAGCCGCCACGGTCCATAGCCCAAACTCCTTGAAGCCCGTGGTGGATCTGCCGAGCTGAATTTAAGGCATTAAACCCAACAATCTCTACCGTGGACCAAAATCACCAACACCAACTTTTGCACACTGTCATAGCACCCCGAAGGGTAATGCCCCCAGGCCGGACCCCAAAGGGTATTTAAGCGATCCGAATGACGGTTGAGTTCAAGTGATACTTGAGTTTAGCTCAGGGAGACAAGTTGTGTGAACCTTTCTTCATATAATCTGTTGTAGTAGATGCCTACAAGACATAGAAGCTTCCTTGTCTCAAACCCTTCAACATAATCCGACTGCCCTTCGAAACCTTCAGAACTTCACCTTCAGTTGAATATTTGCACCCCTTGGATTCAAGGGTGCCTAAAGAGATGAGGTTACACTTCAAGTCAGGAACGTGACGAACATTCGATAAAGTCTTGATGACACCATCATGGCTCTTGATTTTAACAGTATCGATTCTAGTTACATTACATTGGGCATTATTGTCCATGTGAACAACAGTTGAATCAACTGGATCATATGTTGAAAACCAATCCTTATGAGGACACATATGATAGGTATACCCAAAATCAAGAATCCAATAAGAATCGCTTCCCTTTTCAGTAGAGGTGGCAAACAAAACGTCACTATTAGAATTAGATTCAGCAAATGAAGTTCCAACAAGCTCATAAGAATTATCTTCTTCTTTCTCCCTCTTGTTTTGTAGTTGCCAACAATGAGCAACAATATGACCCAATTTACCACCGTAATTGTAGGTCTTACCAGCGTGAGGATTTCTAGGCTTAGAACGGTTCTTACTCCTATTACCGTTCCCCTTTTCAGTTGTTTTACCCCTTACTACCAATCTCTCAGCAGAATCAGCATAAATGTTAAGATCAAACTTCTTTTTAGACAACGGGTTTGACTTAACATCCTCAAATGATATAGTATCAGAATTACTATATAGCATGATCTCCTTAAAGTGCTTATATGAAGAGGGTAGAGGCACAACTAACAAAATAGCCTTATTCTCATCCTCAATTTTCACATCTAAATTTTCAAGTTCAACTACAATCGAATTGAAATCATTTAGATGTTTTTGAACAGGAGTACCTTTTTCCATTCTGAAATTGTATAACCTTTCCTTCAATCAGATCTTGTTGGTGAGACTCTTCGTCATATAGAGTTCCTCCAGCCGAGTCTAAAGATCCACCGCAGTTGCCCTATCAAGCACCTCTCGCATGACATGTGGCGCCAGGCACAACTGAATAGCTGGAACTGCCTTCAACTCCAGTTCCTCTCATTTCTTGTCTGTCAACGATCAACGCCTTTGCCGCCCATTGTTCATCAGTCATCTTTTCGGGTTTCTTGTGAGATCCTTGCAGAACCTTTCACAACCCATGCTGGATGAGAATTGATATCATCTACACCTTCCAGAGATTAAAACTAATCTCCCCATCAAACTTCTGAATATTAACATTCATAATTGAAGACATCCTAAACCTGATGCTCTAATACCACTTGTTAGGAATTAGAGCAACCTAATAGTAGAAGCGTTAGGATGAACAATGATATTCAAAAGTAAACAACAATAACAAGAACAATAAAGAGCACATGTTTACGTGGAAACCTAATGCGGGAAGAAACCACGGATGACAATGAGCACAAACAATCCACAATGAGAGAGTGAGTACAATGCGATCACAATCACAACGAGTGATTCGATCAAGCAATCAAATTACAATCTCTCTTATAATTTTTCTCAAAAACACTCTCAACCTCTCTCACAAATCTGAGATAGTGGAAACAGAATACTCTATAAGTATTTCTTACCGGTCTGGGATTCAGGAATGATTATTAAAGCCTAGGCAAAGCCCTTTATATAGGGTTTAGAGGTATAAGGATGCAAAAAACCTTAGGAGCAACCCTAGCCGTTAAGACAACGAAACCCTAGCCACCACGGTATGTAGCCTAAACTGCTTGAAGTCCGTGGTGGATATGCGGAGCTGATTTTGGGCCATTAAACCCAATATAGAGTTCCAAAATTGTCAATCATTTCTTGGGTTTGTATGTGTGGCAGAATGCAAACTCAATACAGGGTCCATCAGATCAGTTTGCAGATGGCAAACAAATGTTCGTTTTGCGAGGCAACAAAAAAAACTCATAGACATATCTTTTTTGAATGCACATATGCAATAAAGCTAGTAGATCAGCCACTTTTGGGTCATAACTTTGACTAGAGCACAGATTGATTATCTCATGTAGGTTGTGCCCCATTGGTATAAGTCATACTTTAAAAAAGAGAGACAGATGGTACTTCTAATGCTTATAACTCTCACTTACCATCTATGAAGGGAGAGAAACAACAAATTGCATCAACACTCTAGGGAGAACAACAAATATTGGTGGCATCACATAGTTGACAGGAAGGAAAGTAAAGACTATGTTACAAATCATTATATGTAACCATTTTGATAGAAAATAACCATTTTGATGAGATTTGTGACAGAATTTATGACGGTCAAAAACACACTGATTGAAATGGATATTTCGATCAACCAATTACTATTACTGATAGATTAATTTTGACGGATTGACAACCGGTCAAAATTATAGTTACAGAAAATTTTAAAGGACCAAGAATCCGTCGATACACATTTTGACGAAAACCATTGTCTACCACAACATGGATAATTTCTTGGTTTGTGAAGGTGCATGAAATTTTGACTGGAGTAGAGACAAACTTGGTCACAATTTTTGACAGGCGATGTTTTTCCGTCAAGAATCTTGCCATATAATCGACCTAAATTTTTTAAAAAAAATCATTTTCAGAATATGCTACGTGGAGCAATATAATACAATTGGTGACGTAATTTAGTCAAGAAAATAATGCCGATTATAGCCTAAATCTCCCAACTTGGGTTGGGATTAACGCCAATTATGCTTAGTTAATCATGAATTAGCCCTAATCTTTAGGGGTGAGCAAGACCGGGTACCCGGTCCAATTTCTTGGAACCGGTCCCGGTCCCGGTTGGACCCGGTCCAATAATTTTGGAACCGGTCCCGGTCCCGGTTGAACCGGTTCCAAAATTTCTGGACCCGGTCCCAGAACCGGTTGGGACCGGTTCCATAACCGGGTACCCGGTGCCCTTTTTTGACTTTTTAATTTTTTTTTAAAATTAACTTTTATCAGAATTTAAGCCATTAAGTACATCACCAACCCAACAACTACTAAGCACTAAAGACGTTAGTACTTCTATTTCTAAGCAAACATCACAAAAAAGCAAGAAAAAGGCTCAAACATTAACTAATAACTATGCATGCAAAAGATCATTGGGTAATTAGACCGGGTAACCGGGTACCGGGACCGGTACCGGTTCCAAACTTTCAGGAACCAGACCTGGAACCGGTTGCCACCGGATCTTGAATTTTGGAACCGGTCCCTGTCCCGGTTGGACCGGGTCCGGATCCGGACCCGCCGGGTCCAAACCGGTTCCGGGTCCGGGTACCCGGTTTTTTTGCTCAGCCCTACTAATCTTACTTATTCCATGTTTATGTTATTGAATTCTACTTTGCTCACCACATGTTCGATAAATTTCTTGAAAGAGCATTCACCTATTTTTATTGGGATTTAGGCGAGCATTAAAAGTAGGGGTGAGCAAGACCGGGTACCCGGTCCAATTTCTTAGAACCGGTCCCGGTCCCGGTTGGACAGGGTCCAATAATTTTGGAACCGGTCCCGGTCCCGATTGAACCGGTTCCAAAATTTCTGGACCCGGTCCCAGAACCGGTTGGGACCGGTTCCGTAACCGGGTACCCGGTGCCCTTTTTTTACTTTTTAATTTTTTTTTAAAATTAACTTTTATAAGAATTTAAGCCATTAAGTACACCACCAACCCAACAACTACTAAGTACTAAAGACGTTAGTACTTCTATTTCTAAGCAAACATCACAAAAAAGCAAGAAAAAGGCTCCAACATTAACTAATAACTATGCATGCAAAAGATCATTGGGTAATTAGACCGGGTAATCGGGTACCGAGACCGGTACCGGTTCCAAACTTTTAGGAACCAGACCTGGAACCGGTTGCCACCGGATCCTGGATTTTGGAACCGGTCCCGGTCCCGGTTGGATCGGGTTCGGATCCGGACCCGCCGGGTCTAAACCGATTCCGGGTCCGGGTCTGGGTACCCGGTTTTTTTGCTCAGCCCTAATTAAAAGGCAAAACCTTTACTTAGCGTGACTTAGTAGACAACCAGGATTTTAAAATGAAGGTATTGAAGTTCTAATTGGGATTTGATATTGTGAATCTTGTACTCCTTGGACTCTTAGTCCTGTGAAAATATGGACTATAGTTTTAGGATTAGTCTATCATCCTTGAAATAGGGAGGGGATGGACTTAATTGACGATCTATCCATTTATGTTACATACTTGGGCAAGTTTGATGGGGTTATTGATTAGCTGGTATAATTGGACTATTAATTCCAATTTGTGTGTTTTTAATCCTTTGATTTTTGATTCATATTCTTAGTTGTTGTTGGTTCTTAATTAATAATTTAATCCCCAATTTGATTTGCCTAGATTGAGTGATTTAATTAATTTTAGTAATTGAAAGCGAGTTCCCTGTGGATATAACCCGGACTTGCCGGATGCTAGCTATAATTATACGGTGCACTTGAGCATTTAACGATAACATCCTCATCTCCATCCTTGGGCAGCATCTTGCTCAATTCTAGGTTCCTCATCTCACATATGGCGTCAAATGTTTTAGCATGGCATATAGTTTATGAGCTGACTTGGCACCTTGAGGAACTTGCCCCACCATACAAAGATTACCTTGAAAATAACTCTTAAAGAGAGTTGATTTCACCTTTCTAAGAACCTCCACCGCTCAAGTTAGGGAGAATATTTAGAGAAAATTGTAAGCACGATATGGCTTATGAAAGTATAATTGACTGACCTCTGTTTTTGGTCATCACTTATCTATAGAGGGGTTTAGAGGAATTCAACTAGGAATCCATAGTTTTTTAAATATAGATTATCTCCCAATATTATTCAGACTTCAAGATCTTCGTCGGTTACTTATAGATTAAGGAGGTCTTGGCTAGACCTTTACTAATTTGACAAGTCATGCACATAGGGCTTATTTTCAAAGATTTGGTGGACTTAGATTTTATTAAAGTTCTGCATGGGTCCAAACCGCTCTATCATAATAGCTTATTTGATCCGGTCATTCTCTTTCTGGGATTCTTATTGGGAGTACAACCCAATGCCTCTTACAACTTTTATCTACCTGAGTCAGAATGGAACACAGATGGCATCATCTTGAGTTGTAAATGTGAATTTTCCGCACGTAGCCAATTATTCTTCACTTCTTTAAAGTTTGGGTCCTTTACAATTGAGTAAAGAATTGTGATTTTTTGACCTTCCAAATTGATATTCGAAAATTTTTTTGATAATTTTTTTTTATTGGTGGTGAAATGATTTCTATACTATTATATAAAAGCAATTTTATGCTAACGGTGGATTTTCTTGAATTGTTAAAAATTAGAATTTTTGGGTAATAGATTAATTCTCACTCTTGATCACAATCTTTAATATCAAAGTAATTAATTGTTGTTAAAAAAAGAAATAATCATTAGTCATTTAAAAGGAAACATAAACATTAAAGGAAATTTTAAAAAAAGAATGAAAATTATGGTAAGAATCATTGCACACACACATTGACATTGTTCTATATCTTTGTAGTTGGAAAGATTTTGTTGTTATTTTGTAGTAGATACCATAATTAAATATATTTTTAATCACAACCATCCATAACAAAACATATTCTTCACTAATCTTCCACAATAATCCTCCCTCTCCCCCAACCACCATAAACCCACGTTACCCCCCCTATCTATTGGATATTTTAACTTAGGGCCTGTTCTATTTCGCGTTTTAGATAGATAGATAGATACAAGGAGATACAAGGAGCTGCAAGGAGATGTAAGGAGCTGCAAGGAGATGTAAGAAGATGTAAGGAGATGTAAGAAGATGTAAGAAGCTGTAAGGAGATGTAAGAAGCTGTAAGAAGATGTAAGAAGCTGTAAGGAACTGTAAGAAGCTGTAAGGAGCTGTAAGGATAGATATAAGGAGTTGTTGAATTGTAAAAGAGTTGTATAGTATAATTTGTTTTAGATGAAAAATAATAATATTAAAATAATATACTTAAGAAGCTGTATTTTGTATTTTTATTATTACTATTATTATTATTATTATTATTATTATTATTATTTTCATTTTTTATTTTTATTTTTTACTTTTTTTATTTCTTGTATTTTTTATAATTTTGTAATTTTGGTTATTTTATTGTTTTATTTTTTATTTCTTTATTTCTTTATTTTTATTTCTTTTATTTTTTAATTATTATTTTTTATTTTTTATTTTTAAAAATTTTTAATTTTTATTTCTATTTTTAATTTTTTGATTATTTTTTAATTTTCTATTTTATAATTTTGTAATTTTTAATTTTTAATTTTATTTCTTATTTTTTATTTTTTTTAATTTTTAATTCATAAGTTTTTAATTTTTAATTTTTTAATTTGTAATATTAAATTTTAATTTTAACTTTAATTTTAATTTTTTATTTTTTTTCAAAAAATAAAAAATAAAAAATAAAACTAAAAATTTTGAAAATTTTGAAAATTTTAAATTTAAAAATTAAAAATTAAAAATGAACATAAAAATTTAAAATTAAAATTAAAAATTAAAAAATTAAAAAATAAAAATTAAAAAATAAAAAATTTAAAAATAAAAAATAAAAAACTGAAAACAAAAAATAAAAAATAAAAAATAAAAAATAAAAAAAATGAAAAATAAAAAATAAAAAATAAAAGAATAAACAAAAAAAATAAAAAATAAAAAATAAAATATTACAAAATTACAAAATTACAAAATTACAAAATAAAAATTTAAAAATTACAAAAATTAAAAAAAATTAAAAATTAAAAAATGAAAAATAAAAAATGAAAAATGAAAAATGAAAAATGAAAAATGAAAAATAAAAAAATAAAAAAATAAAAATAAAAACTAAAAAATAAAGAACAAAAAAATTAAAAATTAAAAATTAAAAATTAAAAATTAAAAATTAAAAAATTAAAAATAAATACAAAATAAATAAAATGAAGATGTAAGGAGATGTAAGAAGATGTAAAGAGATGTAAAGAGATGTAAGAAGATGTAAGAAGATGTAAGAAGATGTAAGGAGATATAAGAAGATGTAAGGAGATGTAAGAAGATGTAAAGAGATGTAAGAAGATGTAAGGAGATGTAAGAAGCTGTAAGGAGATGTAAGCTCTTAGCTAAATCCTAAAAAACGCGAAATAGAACAGGGCCTTAATTGACACTATTACTTTATATTTACACATTATTTCCAAAAAAACTTGTCCCTTTTAATATTCTGTTTGTCTCCCTCTTTG
>JACYFF010031958.1:94208742-94223935 GCA_017589665.1 Selenicereus undatus | reverse complement strand
GTATGCATAAGGATCCAAATACAACAAGGAAGAAGTTTGCATTGATCAAGTCTATCTAAAAATTTTCTTACTCATCCCTTTCGTCCTTTTCTATTTGGATGTTTATATTTGATTTTTTATTTTTTATTTTTTTTGTTTGAATTGATGGGATCCAAATATAGCAAGGAAGAGGTTTTTGATTGATTGAGGTCTAATTAAAATTTTCTTTTTTCATCTTCTTTCATTTTCTTCAACCTGAATTTATTCTATTTCATATGCTCCCATTTTCTTCAACCTAAATTTATTCTATTTCTGAATTTAATTTCTATATTCTTAAAAAAAAAAAACTATTCCACCATTTAAAATGAACAGTACACAACTATATCTATCCTATTATAATAGTAAATTAGTAATCTTTACAAAACCCTAGAATTGTGCAACGAGAGTGATTCGCAAGATTTGTTGTAATCTTAACCATAACAATTATTTGCGAGACAATGTTTTATATTATCAAGTTTCCATTGACTAAAAAAACTAATTTTGATAATTATATGATCAAATAAATCAGACAATGTTTTATGTTAATATTCATAAAATATTTATGAGACAAATAATTTTGTAACATGAATACTCTATAATTTTTAAATTATAATTTAATTTAAAAGATAGTTCGTGCGTCATACGGGTCTATACTAGTTAACACCAATAGTAAAGTTTCCACAGTTTAAAATCTCACCGATGAAATTGATAAATCTTCAATGCTTTACACCGTACATCTCAAGCATAATTATTGTTAGAAAGGCTTAAATACACAATAATGATATATCTTTAATGAATACATTTTTTTGTAATCCCTGATTTTAATTATGATTATTATCAATTAGTAGTTGTTAGGTTGAAGAATTTGTTGAACAGACCGATAGAAACAAAAGAATGAAATGATGAAATAACATTCTGGGCTAAAGGATGTACGAACGGTCACCAACTTCGAGTCTATAAACCAGGTCATAGTTCACGTGTTGTAGTGTTTTTCTGTCTTCATTTCAGGTATTTTCTTGTGGACTTATGAGAAGTGTTTATTAGTGTTTATTGCTTAAATGTTAAAAGTTGTTGAAATATGTTGAAACATGCTTGAACATCTTGAATGGTTAAAGAAATATAACTAAGTATTCTCGAAAAGTACTTAACAATGTTGAATGATGCCAAATTATGCTAAATAATATTAAATTGCGCCAAAAGTTTTTGAATGTTCATGCTAAGTACTTATGATAAACTGAAAAGAACATGACTTCATTACGGTGCTTTTTTCATTTCTGTTCAATCGCTTCGATATTCTAGGGTTTCTAATCAATTTCTCCGCACCATACTTCTGATGATTGAAATGCTACTTTCAATTCAATTCTCATATAGTGTTGGTATCCATTGGCTTCGGAGTTCTCGATTTGCTATGTTATGTACTTGTTTTTATTTACTAGTTAAATAGATGGTTTTGATCGAAAGCGAGACTCACAATGGGATTTGTTCTTGTTATTGTTTATAGATAGTTTTGATCATCATTTTTAGGGAGATTAATTTCATTTTCCATTTCAAAGTTGCGTTTCTATATTTCTCTCAATTTGTGCTTCTTGCCACATTTCTGGTCGTATATGTTTGTTTTTAAGGATTTTTCAATGACTTCTCTTCTACATACTTTCGATTGTGATGGAGTTGCTTTTGTTTGATTTTGGCGAATTTTGGGCGACTTTTGACTTCGGGAGTCTTCGACTTACTAAGATATTTGCTTAATTCTTGCAACTAGTAATTTTAGATAGTTTTCATATTATTTTTGTGTGGAATAGTTAGATGGTGTTCTAGTCATTGAAATGTATATATATTTTATAAAAATATTAGAGTTTTTTTCATTTTGATTAGTTTAGCGAGCAATTTGTTATATGAAGTTGAGTATTCTTTTGTTTTTTTTAATGAACTTAAGTATTCTATTATAAGAAGACAAAGACGCATTCTATAGTATGGATTTGAACATTTTGTTCTATGGAGTTCAATATTTTGTTCGAGTATGTTAAGCATTCAAATGTTGTTTAGTAAGATTGAGAATTATTTGAGTTGTTAAGCATTCTCTCATATGGAGCATGAGCATTCTGTTCTTATGGACTTAACTATTCTATTATATAGAGACAACGGTGATTCTTGAGCATTCTTTTCTATATGATTCAACAATACTCAAATTCTTAAATTGATTGATTTAACTAGTCTCAAGGACCCGTGCGATGCATTGGCTCTACAATTGTATTTACTTTTTTTAGAATAATAATAGAAGTCTTGATACCATTTATTCTGATCAAAATTGAGTTAATCAACCAAAATTTTTCTTGAATAGTATTAATTATACGATACAGACAATGTCAATGTTAGGTCTAAACAAACACTTTCTAAGATTTTGTCACAATCATTACAAAAAGATCAGAGGACATATGCTTGAAATAAAGACATTAATGAATGGAGATTGCCTACCGTACGGCCTTTAAAGGTAATATATCACAGTAACAATTAACAACATACATTAGATAGAATAATCTTACCATATGAAAACGGTTAATGATAACTCGAATTCACTCCAGTGCTATGAAAATTGTTAATATTAGAAAGACAATACTCTCCTAATGTATTATCCCAATCCCAGCAATTAAAAATTTTATTTCCTTATTTAAGTGATCTTCACATGTCTAGACTCTTCTGATAGGGAAGTGTCACGTAATATTAATTATACGTAAGTCTAATTGATATTTTTCGTCATAATTAGCTGATCAATATTTTTCTATTCTCATTAAAATGAAATTAATTAATTGTGGCATTTCAAGGATAGAACTATTTTTTGATAATTTATTAAAGTTTAGATCGACTTTTATAATTGACTTTCCTATGTGTAGAGCTTTACTCTTAATTTATATTTATTATTTAATTTTCATAATCTTTTCCATACAAAATTCATCAAACTTTATTTTAAAATTATATTCCTAGTTTTGTTACTTTTTATTAATTTGTATTTATTTTAATAAAATTTTTTATTTTATCTCTTATATTGTGACAATGTAAAGCAGTTAGCAGGTAAAAATTTACGCAAATAAGTTATGGTTTAAAAAACAATGTACCATAGTTTTGAGTATAAGTGTAAAAACCTCTAAGGCTTGATAATGCAAAAGGCTAAATTAAAAAGCAATTTGTATATACTTCCTTAATAGATAGTTAAATATTATTTTTATCCCTTAAATTATGATTTTGTCACTTAACTTCGTACTATAATATTTAACAAAGTGGATATTAAGAACTAATTTCTTGCGAACTCTGCAAAAACCATGTATGATACAAGTACCAAAAAGCAAATATTTATGTTGTGCTTTATAGAATATGGATGTAAGCCAATAGAAATGCATTCCAAATTCAAAAATCGGCTAGCATTCCAAAATATTCACCTACTAAATACCTAATTTCTTCTTGCTTATTATAATTAAACATAAAACGATCATTTGTGGTTTTGATCCATAAGCGTTTTACGGTCAGTTGGTTTGAGCCAGTCACATGAAACGTATCATTTGTATCTTCGAAATTTAATAGGTGCTAATTTATGGTAAACAATATTATTTGTATTTTATTATTTTTGGAAGGATAATAAGTTCAGGGGTCAGTTTGTTTTTTTTCCAAAAAAAAAAACTATTCATTATTTTAGAAAATCTCTGAGTGGCATGTGTCGAAAAATTACAAGAGTTGATGTTGTTTTATATATACTAGTCTGGATCCGTGCTTTGCACGGTACGTACTACGGTAGATAGTTGGTGTTTGTGTGTGTATGTGTTTGTGTGTGTGTGTGTGTGTGTGTGTGTGTGTGTGTGTGTGTGTGTGTGTGTGTGTGAGAGAGAGAGAGAGAGAATCAAAATAATATAGGAAAGTTCAACAGAAACTCAAATTTATTGAAAGATATAAGTAGATAGCAATTTCATGTACAACCGTTAAATTCAATAATTAAAACAACAGATGATTGTAAAAGGCATGACGTAAAGTATGATAGAGATTATAGGTAGTCCAAATATAACTAAAATCATGCTAAACAACATGTTGATATATTAATTTATGGCGCCAATGACAGAGAATTCACCTTCTCTTCTTGTATCTACAGTAAAAATTATGTTCTTAGTAATTATTTGATTAACAATGGTATAATTGAAGCCTATAATTGCATCATGTGTACCTGGTGTACCTAGCATCAGTATTTCGTAAGTAAAACACCTCCTCCTCCCAACTAACTGGCGCAATAAGAGTGATAGGCAATTCTACCCCATGGTGTCGTGGAGGCTTCACAACAAATACCCATGGTTTTCCTATATAATCATCTATAGTGGCATATAGAGATATATGACCATATGGCTGCAGAAAATGATCTCATGAGATAGTTAGTAATTGAAAAATAAACTGTGCAAAACATTGTGAATAGTACAATACCTAAGCTATATATGAATCTAATTCTGTTGTACTTGTATGCAGAAGAATCCGAGCATCCTCATGACGAACAATAAATGTTCTATAACCTGTATGATCTCACAATAAAACCCTGAAAATGTACCTATAATTCATATAGAAGAATATTGTACGTAATAATGTACATAGACAACTTGAAGTGTATGATGAAGACTACTTAACAATAAAAACCCATTGTCCATACCTTCTCTGAGTTAAACTTGGAGTTGCACATGTACAATAAGGTACATTTGGAGCAAATACATAAGTGTTGGCACTTTTTTTGCAAATAGTGCAAGCGTCATAAAGTAGTGGGTAGATTTCATCCACATATGCAAAAATGCGAAAATATTTAACCTGTATATAGTAAAATAGCATTACGTTTTATCTAACCTGTAAGCATGAAGTTATTTGTTATATGAGTATGTGTCTTACACTTTGCATAGTTGTGTATTCATTCAATCTTATTCTTTTTTGCAACAAACAACTTCTCCAGATTTACAATCCTCAATGTTCTATTGCGCATGAAATCAAAGTGACGCATCACACCTCTGGTACCAGAGTACCTAATGCATACAATGAGAGTATTATATTCGATAGCAATTGTATATAACTTGGATGGTGAATGAAACACACAGGTAATGTTTACCATCCTTCAAAGTCCTCTGTTGTTTGAATATCTGGATTAATTTGCAATCGACTTATTGGCAAAGTAGAAACTAATATACCTATAAGTGTACAGATGTTAAAAAATTATATATTACAAAAGCATACCATTGTAGTTTTGAGAAATAAACACATTTACATACAAAAGATATGGTAATTGGATTTGGAGGGTACCTTCATAAACTCTAATGTGCACTCTAGAAGCAAGGAGTATATTTTCTTCATATAAATGTTGTTGAAGATAGGTGCCCTCCACCTTCGCAAAATCTCCCCACAACGTTAATCGCAAAGTCTGCATTCTGTATTTATAGATTATATGTGCTATTATTGGGCAATAAAAATACATTAATAAGAAAGCAGAAACGATTAGCGATGAAAATACAAACCGCATATTAGAAAGTAACAATTCTCGTTTTGCAGTGCCCCTAGTTCTTGTCTTTTCCAAAGGGGATAGAGCAACTACCATGCCAATGATGTTTGCACCAGAACAAAATTAAAGAATCTTATAAATATCTACAAAACCATATAAGTAGAATCGCCATATGTAAATTGTAATATGTAAACTATATTTACCTATTATGTTATCAAGTAACTTAAGACATCGCGGGACATCGATAAACGATACAAAGGGTGGTAAGTGCTGGTAGGGAATGTCAGAGCAATCATTAATGACACCTTCAAGTCTCGTTCGTGGCGTAAAAACCATCTTCAAATTATTGGTAACCACGTTCCTTTCTCCATCTGTTGCAGCATCAACTGAGAGCCCGGAGTTGTGGTAAATATTGCCAGCTTTGAGTATAGACTTTCATCGATTAATTGCATCATCACCTTCCATGATGCCTAATATCTCATAGTGCTGTAAAACAATATCATGCTTTGATATTCAGTATACATCTACATGTTGGTCACATTGTAAGAACTTAGATTAGCTCCACAGCTGGTAGTCCAAGAATATAACTTTCCAAATTTTGCGTTGTTCGTGGGTACGAACCTTCATGAATCTCATGAGACGAGCAATTACTGTCATAGATCTATTGCCAGGATTGATGGCACATATCGGCATCGAACTGTGTACTAAACTGATCATGTCTATAATCATAAAGAAATAAATGAAATACATATAGATTAGCCCAACATGTAACAAACTAAATGTTGTTGTAAACATAAAACAATAAGTTCAAATGTGTAATACTATTAACAATAGCATAATTAATGGACTGGGACTAACCTAAAATCATCAACATCGTTAAAAACTTCACGGTAGACGATGTTCTTGGTCATATTATTAGACACACCCTTTTTATTACAAATCAGAAACCCTAGCCCTGAAGGTGAAGTGACGCGAGAGATTGCCACATATAATTGACCATGCGAGAATACAGGTTTTGATAGATATACACCTACATACTGCAATGTTTGACCTTGACTTTTGTTAATTGTCATTGCAAATGCCAATTTCAAAGGGAATTGTCTCCTCTTCAAGGCAAATGGTGAATCCTTATCTGAAGGACTTAAATCAATACGTGGGATTGTTACCGTTTGTCCTACATTTCGGCCAGTCAAGATTTTTGCTTGGATGACCTTACTTCTAAGTCTTTGAATAGTCAAACAGGTGCCATTGCATAAGCCAATTGAAGGATCAATGTTTCTTAAAAGAACAACTTGAGCACCAACTTTCAACTCAACTTCATGATTTGGGAAACCCGAAAAGTTCATGCCGTGTAACAGTTCTGGTGGATTAATATCATCAATGTAAGAATTGGTAGTGCATGATAGGAATGTGTCCGAACTCAGATATGTACGGCTACTACCCAAAAGTATCGCCAGGATCCGAGAGTTCAAATCATCGACATCTGTGTTTAATGGTGCCAGTATACAACGATCTTGAAAGTATTGTTCATCTTGGTATCTATGAAGTAAATTTGGGTAGACAAACTGTATCAAATTTGTGAGACCGTTGTTGTCATTGTTGATGATGAATTATTCAGGAATCTGTATCCAATCTAGTTCGCTACTTCCTAAAAATGGATACCCTCATATGGAACCATTTCCAACGTTTAGGGTCCATTCAGCAAAATTGCTCAATCGTGCTTGTGCATCATGACTTAAGTTTGAATTCATTAGCCTCATGTTCAGCCTGAGATGTCTCATAGTACAATAAGGCTAAAATATTGCTTTTGAAATTGACGCTGCAACTACATATGCCCGATTACCCTTAGTTACAACTGGAAGCACTTGCCTAAAATCACCTCCAAAAATGAGCAATTTTCCCCCAAAAGGTTCATTGGTAGAACAAACGTCCCTGAAGGTGCGCTCAACAGCTTCAAATATGTAACGATGAGTCATAGGAGCCTCGTCCCATATTATCAATGTTGTTTCCCTTATTAGTTCTGCTAATTTAGATTATTTTGAAATTGAGCAAACAGATGTCTCATGTACATTAATTGGTATCTTGAACATCGAATCAGCTGTTTTTCCCATAGGCAGCAACAAAGTCGCTATAGCAGAGGACGCAATTGAAATCACTATTAAGCCCTTGGACCTGATATAAGCAATAGGGGCTTTCCAAAGATATGTCTTCCCTGTGCCACCACTACCATAAATAAAAAAGCAGTCTCCCTCTCCACGTTCATTTGACATAGTTATGAATTGAAAAACTCGCATTTGATCCTGATTTAATGCCCGAAGGTACATGTCAAGGTTGTCTTTCTCTATTGATACATCATAGTCAAGTTGCTTCCTGATAAGTCTATTACCTGTTCGCCGCAACATCTCAGGTGAAGGTAAGGGCATAGGAGGATAGTCCTTTAATGGCCTTCCATTTTTATTCAAAATTAACTCAAGCTCATACAATCCAAGGCTCCTCCTTTGTTCACTACTTATCTCTAATTGGGGATTTCTTTGCTCTCGTTGTAACCTTCTGAAAAGGTCATCAGTGAGATCTTCCCAATGTGCCTCCCATAATTGATCAGGTTGTCCCACTTCTGAGAACATAAGCATTGAACAAAACATACTCCTTAGTTCAGCCCCAGTTGCCCATGTTGATGCTTCTGTCAATGCTTCATCCCACTCATTAGTGTCATCTAACAACCCACGTGCTAAGCAAGCTTCTTTAAAGGTTGAATGCAGGGTCCCATTAACAATTCTTAAGTCTTCATAATATGTTGCACCCCGAACAATATGCAACAACATTCTCAGATAATATCTTTCCCCCATGTTAGGGTGAGCATATGGTATTCGACCTATGCAAACCCTTTGTTGTTTTATAGTCAATTTCTTAAGGCTCTTATTCCATGCATAATAAGTTGGGAATTCTGCATAAGTATATCTTTTTGCATTCATATCTGCTATATTTATGCGAAAGCACCCAATGAGCATTGTCACCTTCTCTGTTGCTTGATTCACTGCATCATGAAGGTCATTTCGATCGTTGAAGACAATGAATTGTTGTCCTGGTAAGTGGTATTGTAGCAATTCGACAGATGGGAACGATGTGTTATATCAAACTCAAATATTCTCCAAATTGCATCTACGAGTGAGAAATAACGACAATCTAAATACTATTGTATTTCATCAACCCGTCTATATGAAGGTCCTGCTCCATCATCGGTACTGTGAGCATTGTCTTGAATAACAAAAGTTGCTCGATCAGGTCCCTTATGCATATACTTGTGAAGATACTTAATAACCTTCTTTTGAGCGCAGCGCTCAACATTTATATGCGCGTCATATTTGACACAAAGGTCACGATTGTATGGTACAACCCACCTGTTATCAATGTTTGTACCATGAATAGTTACACTTCTCCTATCGTCTCTACGCCTATATTTGACAAACCCATTCTCTTCAATAATGGTCTCATTAGAGAAGGTCTTTGGATAATGTTTTGTGCACTTACTACCATCCATACATGGGGTATAAGAAACACCATTACCACATGGACCATGAATCATGTGTTTTGTAACTGTTTCAAATGCTAGAGGATCGTTAACATTATCAGGTAGCTCAGTACATATAATGTTATCAATATCTTCTACACAGGTTGGCTTATCCTTACTTTGCTAAAGTAAGCAAAATATGAGCATGTGGTAAGCCTCACCTTTGGAATTCAATAACATGTATATCTGTGAATAGGAGAAATGACAAACTTGAATGATAGAATAAATAGTGCTATATATGTGTACAATGAAGAAACACAAAGTTGGAGGAGAAACATACCTGCAATGACTTTGCCAAATAACTTTTTCTCCTCAAAGTCAGCTCTTTCAGCTTTAAGCGAATACTCGAGCTACAATGTCAGGTCAGTCACTGGCGCTTTGGCCAGGTTGTTGGGATAGTGCCCCCATAATTTCAGGCTAGTTCGGGTTGCAAGTGAATGTCACAAAAAAATCCGAATAGCCCAGCTGACAACAAATGGCCATTGCGTCAAGAAAGTGTTGACTCATGTAACGTGGGCCCCCCGTGAAAGTTGTGGGTGATATTAACCTCTTTCCAACTGCAGTAGGATCATTCTCTCCAGCAGTAATTGCATCTTGTAGACCACTATACAAATCTGCTCAAAGTGTACCTTGGTGACTTTGTATGTAATTCAATCTCCGTGCTTCTATTGCAGCATAACAATCAACAATGAATTGTAAAAATAAATGACCAGAACGAAGTAAAATGTTTCACTCATTCACTCCATATTGTATCAAGAATGCACAGAACTCTCGCATTGTGACATATCTTCTATTACTGCTTGACCCTTCAGTGCATGGAATGTGTTCTGACGAACCATCGGTTCCATATGGAAATAAAAGGGGATATTAGAGAGGCATATAAGATGGGTGAGTTTCATATGTACGCTGCAAGTTTCCATCTATCTTGCAGACAATGATGTCTCGGGTTTCCCTATCAGTATGCTCACCACCCACTGTGAGAGCTGCCACTTCATCTGCTGTGGGTCTTGTGTATTGGCACCTTGGTCGTGCTTCAATGATGCGTATTCTTAAGTCAACAATATTGTTGGCATGTAAGACATCCCATGCATTTCGAAAGACCCGCACAAAAGGATTTGTTGAATCAAGCATTCGTTGTAATGCCTCCAAAATTGTCAGATCAACACCGTTAACACTTTGATGGCTATTCAAAGCCCTGCATCGGTTTCGTACTTCGCATCATGTGTATCGTAGATGTACTATTGAGGAAATCTTGGCTTTCTTCCTTGTGTCGGCAGTAAAGAACCAATGTGATGGTAGTTTTGGCCACTGATACGGAAGGACTAAGGACCATGACCTTCCATTACAGCGTAGTTAATTGTCCCACCCATTGAAGTAAATGATAGCATTGAGTTGTAAGCTCTAACACATTGGGAGAAATTTGGATCATTCAGTAATGTGTCTAGGGGAGGAAGAGCTGCAGGCAGGCTTGACAATATGACTTGGCCATTTTGACAACATAAGGTGAATCGCGGCTGAGAAATGCTGCTACTTCTAATCTTTTCACCTAACCACATAGTAGCTTTGCAGTGGTGACAACATGACACCATCTTTCCGGTGAATGACCATCGCTCTGTAAATTTTATATGAGGGTTATAGTTCAAAGTAGTAGGCGGTGCCTGATATTGACTTTGTAGATTAGTAGTGTTTGTTGTCGTTCACGTTCTTGCATATATCGTGCAGCTGTCTCATCTTGATTACGCCGCGTAAATACCCTCCATCTTGCATTAAGTCGAGCTACCCTATTTTGTAAACCATTTTCAATTCTTTGACTACTTGGTGGGTCTCTGTCCATGACTGCATTCTAATTGTTAGTATCCCAGTTTGAATTCTAATTGTTCATATCTATTAATTGTTCACGTTCGCCTAGTAACACTATAATTTTTAGCCTCAATAAAGATTCTTTTGTTTAATGGAAGATCAATATTATTTGCATTTGATATATCTATTGATTAGTGTATAATTTTTCTTGCGTACCTTTAGTTATGTGTTCTTTTTCACAGTCATTTAACATAGGAATTGTCTACAAACACTGGCCTATTAATATTGGATGCTACCTAATTTGATTACTTGGATATTCAATTGTACTAAATGAAATAAATCGATGTGATTTTATTAGTTTTTTTCATTTTTTTATTTTTTTATTTTTTTATTTTTTATACTGTATTTATTGTTTTTTATTTTTTATTATTTTTTATTTAGTAGTTTTCATTTTCTATGGGTTTTATGGTTTTTAATTTTTATTTTATATTTTTTCTTTTTTTAATGGTTGTATTTTGATTTTTGATTTTTAATATTTTACTATTTTAATTTTTAATTTATTATTTCTTATTTTCTCTTTTTTATGTAGTATTTTTTATTTTTATATTTTTTACTTTTTATGTTTTATTTTTTATTTTTTTGGAATTTTCTATAGTTTTTGTTTGGAATAAAATTAAAAAGATAAAAAAATTCAAAAATAAATACAGAAAATTAAAAAACAAATACAAAAATAAGAAATAAAAAATTAAAAATGTAATATAAAAAATTAAATATTAAAAATTAAAAATTAAAAATTAAAAAATTAAAAAATTAAATACAAGAAATAAAAAATAAAATTGAAAAATTGAAAATTAAAATATAAAAATAAATACAAAAATTATAAAAAATAAAAAAATACAAAAAAAAAAAATAATCATAAAATACAAAAAAAATATATTAAAAATTAAATTCAAAAATTTAAAAATAAAAAGCTAAAAAAATATAAAAATAAAAAAATGAAACAATTTTAAAGTACGATAATTTATAAAAAAAATAGTATAGTGAAGATTCTAGTGCAAGATTGATTAAAGTTTTTTATTTTTTATTTTGTATATTTTAATTTTTTAATTTTATACTTATGTAATTTTTATGTTTTAATTTTTATTTTTTAATTTTTTAATTTTTAACTTTTTTTTTATTTTTTATTTTTTTTAATTTTTAATTGTATTTTGGTAATTTTCGGGCTTTATTTTTTTTATTTTTTGATCTTTTTAATTTTTAATTTTTTTGTTTTTTATGTTTTATATTTGATTTGTTTATTTTGTTTCTTTACTTATTTATTTATATTTATATTTATGTTTTTTATTTATTTTTTATTTCTTATTTTTTTGTTTTTTAGCTTTTTATTTTTTTATTTATTATTTAGTATTTTTTGATTTTTAATTTTTTAATTTTTTAATTTTTTTACTTTTTTACTTTTTAGTTTTTCATTTTTTATTTGTTATTTTTTATCTTTAAAGTTTTATTTTTTTATTTTATTTTTTCATTTTTTAATTTTTAATTTTTAATTTTTTAATTTAATTTTTTAATTTTTTTATTTATCGTTTTTTTATTTTTTTGTTTTTAATTTTAAATTTTGTATTTTGTATTTTTTATATTTCATATATTTTTTTATCTTTTTAGTTTTATTCCAAACAAAAGCCACATTTTTATATTGGAATAATGATTTTCGTGGTAGTTGTTAGTATCCCTATTTGAATTCTAATTGTTCATAGTAATATTCTGCATTTTGTTTCCTGGGACGGAACACGATGTTGCATTGCTAATTTTATTACTTTGATATTCAATTCTACTAAATGAAATAAATGGATTTGTTTTTATTTTTATGGAATTGCTCATTTGTATTTTTAGTTGATTTAGCCTTTGTTTAATTTTGTTGCATTTTTTTATTTGATTTCCTTATTCACTTTGAGGGGGAAAGCGTTTGATTTATGAAATAAATTACATTTAGCAAATCAAAATTCAAAATTTAAATATTAAACATGAAAGACATAATGTAATATAGTTATATTTGATAGCAAATCACAACATTTATAAATAGATAGAAAAAGAGTTGAACATACAATTGAATAGACAAAATTTGATACATGGTAATCTATATGTATATATATTGAAAATACCTGAAAATTCCAAAGGTCAATGGCCAAAGAGATTCGATAATCACCTAGGAATTAATATTATTTAAAAAGGTAGAAAAAATTAGTTATTAATACTATCTCATATTAGTGGGGGGGGGGAGAAAAATGGATATAGAAGACTTAATTGGATATCAAAGAAGACTATATCATGCAATATCCATGTAAACTTCATCGTACAACTGTTGTAAATTTTTCTCAAAAAATAGGCTTTACTTTAAAAATAGGCTTAACTCTAAAAATTGGGAGATTTTTTAATCAAAAAACAACTAATCTAATTTTAAATTGAATATTATAATTTTTTAAACTTTCTTAGCAATATTAAACAAAAAGCCTAAACAATAGTAAGTTGAATTACTCCTTAGCACTTCTATCATTGTTGTTGGTCAATTATCAAAAGCTTTCATTTTCAATTTTTCATGTATTTGCAATCATCACTAATATTCAACAAAAGCCTAAAGAATAGTCGTTTTGGAGCTTTCATAACATTGGTCAATTGTTTTTCATTTTCAATTATCAAAGTTCACCCATACATAACCAAGGCCTCTTTGCCTGCCTCATTCTTTGGCCTCATTCTCTCTCTCCTCTCCTAATTGTCTTCACCCTCTCTCTCCTAATTGTCCCCCTCTCTCCTCTTTTCTTGCCTCATTCTCTCTCCCCTCTCTACATGCCTCTCAAAAGCTCTCTGTTACTTCGGCCTGGCCATGTACGCCATGCCCAGGAACACCACCGGTTTGTTGACTTGAAAACCACCCAAGTGATGCCAAAACACCGCCAACCCCCCCAAAAAAACCCACGAGCCTTGATCTAAGAAATTCGGATGAGAACCACCACTGCCGTTGTATAGATCTGCCGAAACTGAACATGAGAGAGGAACCACGCGCACAACGCGCTGCTGTGGTGGTGGCGCGTTGGTGCACGCGTTTGCAATGACAGCCTTTCTCCTGTTTTCTTTCTATGGCTGCATAGATCGGCGATGATGTGGGGTTTTCGGAGGAAGAAGATCCTGAAACAACCTTCGTCGGCGGCGCGTGACGTTCACGCGCCACCTCCCGGTGCGTTTCTCCGGTTTACTTTCTATGGCTGCGTAGATAGGTGATGATGCAGGGTTTTGGGAGGAAGAAGATCGTGAAACGACTTTTGTTGGCGGCGCGTGGCGGTCACGCGCCACCCCTCCCCGGTGTCTTCTAATGGGTATGGTCCTAGTTTTCTTTGTTTCCGTTTCCTAGTTTCCTTTGTTTTCGTTTTCTGAGCCGAGGTGGAGATTCAGGCAGAGGGGGGTTGGGGGTTAGGAATTTTGGTTTGAATCTGGATTTGGGAACATGTTGGGCATGAATTTAACAGCATTTATATGTAGTGTAATACCAAATTTATAGGAAAGTTCAACCTGTGGGCATTAAACGTGTTGGGCATGAAAAATTTATAGGAAAGCACAGGTCCGGACACTACATATAGAATCTGGATTTGTGAACATGTTGGGCATGAATTTAACACACAAACACATACACACACAAACATGTTTATGGGCATTAAACGTGAGAATTGGAAGCCTTCTAGGCAAGAAAAACTAGCTATTAACATGTTTCTGGGCATTAATACCAAAAAATCAATTGCAAAAAAAAAAACATGGTTCTGGGCATTAAATGTGAGGATTGGAAGCCTTCTAGCCAAGAAAAACTAGCTATTAACATGTTTCTGGACATTAATGCCAAAAAATCAATTGCAAAAAAGAAATAAGAGATTGACCGGATGATTGGAAGCCTTACAAATCAGATCGAAGGGTGAGATGTAGACAACTGGATTTGGAACAGAAGGGTTTTGTGAATTTTTTTCACGGTGAAATAAGTTTGATAGCAGGGTAATGAATTCCTGTTGGAAGGAGATTGATTGTGAATGTTATTATTATTTCCTTTTCATGTATCTGTAACAAAACAATGTTATTCGTATTTTCTTTTTATGTATCTGTAATAAATGATTATATTTTTCTTATTAAGTTTTATTTGGTTCTGAATTAATTACTAAATATGGACGGATGAGATTGAAGTGAGGATTAATCCGATGGTCTAGAAGTTCTAATTTTTGACAACGCAGAAAAAAACCACGTCAGAAATACATTGCTTTTATATA
>JACYFF010031958.1:94153268-94165733 GCA_017589665.1 Selenicereus undatus | reverse complement strand
CTGAGAACATTACCTCAGAACAGTTCTGAGCACAAAGCATGGAGCATCGCATGGAACATCAAAATCATCTGCAAGGAGTTCAGCTGATAACAAGAGTCTTAGGCTTAGTATTGGTTTTATTAGTTAGATTCTTGTTAATATGCCAATTAGAAGGTCTTGACTTAGTGTTTGCTTTGAAATATTCTTAAGTACTTCAGAACACTGTCTCAGAACAGTTCTAAGAAGTCAAGTTTGCGGTGTTCTGACGTCAAAGACGAAAAGCGAATTTCAAGATTTTAGAATATTTTTTACTAATGATTTTCGGGAAATAAATGGGAGTAATTTAAGTCAGTTAAGTCTAAAACAATTTCCTTCCTTGATTAAGAGATTTAATCTTATCTCTTAAGGAAGAATATTTTCCAAAGATTTGATCCTATCTTCCAAAGATTTAAGCATATCTTTTAAAGAGGTTTGATAACTCCTAGTTTTAGGGAATGACTAAGATTGTGGAAAGATATGGGAAATTGCCTTCTTGCAAGGCAAGCACACATCCCGCTATTTAAGTGGCTCTCTCCTTTATTGTTTCTCAAGGTTTTTCAAGGGTTTTCCAAGTGCAAAAATTATCTTTGAGTGTCAGAATTTTCTGTGAGAAAAGCTTCAAAGAGAATGCTAAATCGAGTCTTCATTATTGGCATAATAGAGATTGTATTGTACCTTACATTCAACTTGTCTAGAAGCATTCAAGTTAGGTGTCTTGCTATTTCTTTTTTCATCATTGAATCAAGAAATTGTCCAAGTCTTAGGAGACGTTGGACATGGTCTTGTAGGAGATGTTGGACGTGTTGTCCAAGTCATTGGGCGTGGTCTCTTAGGAGACGTTGGACGTGGTGTCCGTGTAACTAGGGTCTCGGGGTAGACTAGTTACGTGTGTAACGAATTCGGCCCGTTTAGTGAAAGTGTTGCTGAAATCCTACAGTGGTAGGTCGTGGTTTTTACACCTCAGTTGGGCCAAAGGTCGTTTTCCACGTAAAAATATTATGTCTCCTTTACTGTTTCCGTAATTATACTTGTTTCTGCTTTACTACAAACATGCGTTCCAAACAGTTCTGATGAGTGTTTTGAGAAAACCGAAAAAAATTAATAAACACAATTCACCCCCCTCTTGTGTCCTTGTGCGATTAATTCTAACAAGTGGTATCAGATCAGGTTCTCATAATTAGGTTAATACCTTGAGAGATCCTGAAAGAATGAGTGCACCACAAGGATTCTTAGAAGGTCAATCTGTGACCAGACCTCCATATTTCAATGGACAACACTATAATTGGTGGAAAAATCGAATGGATAACTATATCCAAGCTAAGGATTATGAGTTGTGGATGTTCATTGTGAATGACCCTTACATTCCAGTGAAAGTCACAACTTATGGGAAGACTGTTCCTAAAGAGCCGAAGGAATTCGACTCAGACGACTTCAGGAAGATGGAGAAGAATTCCAAGGCCAAGAAACTGCTGTATTTTGGACTCGGACCTGACGAGTACACTCGCATCTCAGAGTGTGAATCTGCAAAAGAGATATGGAATACTCTTCAGATAGCTCACGAAGGAACAAATCAAGTCAAGCAATCCAGAATCGAGCTATTGGTAAGGAAGTATGAGCTATTCGACATGAGCAATAAAGAGACAGTTATGGACATGTATACTTGGTTTAAACATGTCACTAATGAGTTAAAATCGTTGGGAAAATCCTTTACCCCTGAAGAGTTGGTAAGGAAGATCATACGAATTTTATCTCAATCATGAGAATCAAAAGTCACTGCTATCCAAGAAGCCAGGAAGATGAATGGGATTTTCTTGGATGAGCTTATTGGGAATCTACAAACATATGAACTAAGAAGGAATTCCCAGATGAAGGAAGAAGTGAAGAAAGACCGAGGACTGGCACTAAAAACTAGAGAAAGCGATAGCTCAGATTTTGATGAAGAAGGGATGGCCATGATCGCTCGAAAGTTCAAAAAAATCTTCAAAAAGGCCGAAAGCAAATATAAGAATGGCAATACCAACAAGGCCAAGAATAGCGATCGGAATCAGTTCTCAGGATGCTTTAAGTGTGGAAGGCAAGATCATGTTGTGAAGAATTGCCCCTTGTTGAAGGAAGAACAGGGGTCAGAATAGGTTTGAACCAGAGGCAAAAAGACGTAGTTAACTAGTGCTGAAAAACGGTTGACCAAGGCAATGATGGCAGCCTGGGGTGATACCTCAGAAGAAGAAAAGGACTCTCAAGATGGAGAGGAAGCAACAACTCTTATGGCCCAAAGAGAATTTGATTCAGATTCTGATTCGATCGAGAGTTTGTCCCAACTCAAGAAAGAGGTACGTAATCTTAGCAAGAGGAAACTTGAAAAATTAGTTTTTACATTAATGGAAGAATGTGAGATAGTAAATTCTGAAAATTGCATGCTTAAAAATACCTGCTCAGGATTAGAAAAGGATGTTAAAAGACTGGAAAGAAAGAAGTAAGAGCTTGGGCATATGAATGAGGTTCGCACTTGTGAAAAACTCAAAATTGATGAAAAAGTTCTTATTTTATGTAATGAACTAGACACCCTTAAGGATCTTATGAACAAGAGAGAGGAAGTGTTCAACACTAATCTCTCAAGGCTGGAAAGTGAGTCCTTAAATCTAAAGCTTAAACCAGAATTCCAGATGAGTGAAACTAAACATCTTCTTAAAAAAATGCAAAAAGCTGAAACTGACCTTACTGAAAACAGCCGCTGGATCAGTTCCTCAGAAGCGCTAGATGGCTAAGCACTCATCATAATTGAAACAGAAAAGGATTAGGCTTTGTGAATAGGCGTGTTACTAAGCTAATGGACAGGAAATATGTTGGTATGTCAGATAATATAATCTGTTTTCATTGTGGAAAAACTGGTCATTATCATTATGATTGTTCTTTGAGAAAAAAGGTCATGGAGAGAAACTCATTGTATGTTAAACAAGTGTGGACTAGAAAAGATGACTTAACCTCCAGGTCAAAGAAAATGGGACCCAAGTGGATCTGGGTTCCCAAGACAAACACTTAGCTGTTTTGCAGGCTAAAGTGAGAGGAGACAATCAACTATGGTACTTGGATAGTGGTTGCTCAAGGCACTTGATGGGAAACATATCAAACTTCCTCTCACTTACAGCCTTCGATGGAGGGAGTGTGGCATTTGAAAACGACAAATCTGGGAAAATTATCGGTGTAGGTAAGATAGGTAAATCACTCTCTCACTCCATTAATAAAGTGCACTTGGTTGATGGGTTACAACATAATTTTTTAACTGTGTCTCAATTATGTGATAGAGGTAATCATGTTGAATTCTCTTCAGATCAATGCTTGATTACCAATGTCAATTCTGGTAGTGTTGTGTTAAGGGAGAAGCGACACAACAATGTGTATAAAATGTGTGTTCTTTCACTTTCCCAAAATCATTTGGCTTGTTTAAGTGCTCTTGATGACGATGTTATGCTTTCGCACAAGATGCTAGGTCATGCAGGCTTTCTCTTGAATAAACTTGTTTCTAAGGACCTAGTAGTCAGACTACCTTCCATCAAATAAAATGATGATAAGCTGTGCGACACTTGTGCTAGAGGAAAACATGTTAGGACTTCTTTCAAGTCAAAGAACTGTGTTGGCACTTCCCGACCTCTTGAACTACTACATGTTGATTTATGTAATCCTATGAGGATCACAAGTAGAGGTGGGAAGAGGTATGTGTTTGTTATAATGGATGATTACTCTCGTTTCACTTGGACTTTATTTTTGGCATCGAAAGATGAATCACTTGACAAGTTTCTTGTGCTTCTCAAGAAAATTGAAAAGAGAGTAGGACATTCATTGGCAAGTCTTAGGTCTGACCATGGCAAAGAATTTGAAAACTTGAGCTTCATTGATTATTGTAATGAACACGGTGTAGATCACAACTTTTCTGCCCCCAGAACACCCCAACAGAACAGGATGGTAGAGCGTAAAAATCGTACTCTAGAAGACATAGCTAGGACTATGCTTGTCGCTGGTGCTCTTCATAAAAACTTTTGGGCAGAGGCGGTGAATATATCATGTTACATTATTAATACATACATGATTAGACCTATACTCAATAAGACTCCCTATGAACTTTTCAAAGGACGAAAACCCAATATTATGCACCTAAGGGTGTTTGGTTGCAAATGCTATGTGCACAATAATGGGAAGGAACCCTTGGGAAAGTTCGACCCTAGAAGTAATGAAGCCATATTCTTAGGGTACTCCTCACATAGTAAGGCATACAAAGTGTTTAACAAAAGAACTTTGTGTGTTGAGGAGAGTGTGCATGTATTGTTTGATGAGACTAACTCTGTGGTTGAGCATGATACACATGATGAAGAGTTTGAACTTGGTCTTGTAAGAAAAGACCTCTCGCTCACTCAAAGCTCCATAGTTGACAAAGGTAATGCTCCTGAAGGTAAACCAAGTCCTGAAACTGATAATTTGGAAGGTGGGCAGGGAGCAAACCAGTCAGGGGGAAGTATTGCTGAACCTGAACAAAATCGGCCCACTCAACCCAATTATTCCCAAACTGATATGGGAACGGGCACCAGAACCGTTCCAGAACTTGTTTCACCAATTACCAAGGAGAGATTGGTAAGTGTATATGTGGATCCATTTATTCCACGACCCTGAAAGCACCAGAACTCGCACTCCCTTGACCAGATCATGTCTGATATTAACACAGGGATGTAAGCCAGATCTAAACTCAGACACTTTTGTGTCTTGTATGTTTTTCTATCTAACATTGAGCCAAAGAATGTTTATAAATCTTTTGCAGATTCTGACTGGGCTACTGCCATGTAAGAGGAGCTTCATCAATTTCAAAGGAACAAAGTCTGGCACCTTGAACCAAGGCCTAAGGTCATATAGATAATTGGCACCAAGTGAGTGTTCAAGAACGAACTGGATGAGTTCAGAACAGTCACTCGGAACAAGGCCAGGCTGGTGGTTCAAGGTTACATATGTGGATGCTAATTATGTTGGATTCTTGGTTGATAGAAAAAACAACTCAGGTATGGCTCATTTTCTGGGACCCTGTCTAGTCCCTTGGGAAACCAAGAAACAACACTCCGTTGCCATGTCCATAGTAGAAGGCGAGTATGTAGCGGCTGCTTCTTGTTGTGCCGAATTGTTGTGGATAAGGCAAACTCAAGGACTTTTCTATTGACATGGGATGCATTCCTATATTTTGTGAACATAAGTGTAATTAACATTGCTAAAAACCCATGTCAACATAAAAGGACTAAGCATATTGACATATATCATCATTTTTTGAGAGACAATGTTGAAAAGGGCTTAATTTCAATGAATTTTTGTGCCACTGATAAGCAAATTGCTGACATCTTTACCGGGCCACTGAATAGAGAGCAGGTTGAGAGGAATAAACTTGAATTGCGTATGATTAAAGGGACTTGAGCATGCTTGTTTAACCCCCAATGATTGGCTAATTAAGGGTTTTTAGGCCAAATAAATTGTTCCAATGGATGCATTCAATTTTTGTGCTTTTACAAGCATATGTGTGGAATGTAACATGCTGACACTCATTGAGGTCTAATGATATTACCCTTAGTGTCCTAAGACACCGAACTTTTAACAGTAAGAACAGGCTCTAGGAACATACCTGACCACTATTTGTATCATGTGCTGACCAAGTGGCATTATTAAAAGATTGTTGGGAACCGAAATTTCCTTTTCATTACACCTAACCTATAATTTATACCATACCCTGTGTAATGATGTGCTGCATGCAAACCATTCTCTCTCTCCACCAAGAACCCGATTTCCTTCTCTTTTCTTAAACCCCCTCAAAACCCTAATTCCAAATCACCTCAAATCCTCACAATGGCAAGAACTCGTGGCGGTCAAATATCCTCCAAACTCAAGACTTCTCACCCAAGATCACTACGAGACCAACTATCAAGAAAAAGGGGCGGAATTGAGATGAGTTAAGAGGGAACATCACCGGCGTCTTCATTGCCACAAATAGTCTCGATTGGTATGGAAAACACTCCCTCACCTTCTTTTTCAATTACTCCCTCTATTTTTGGGTTCTTGAAGAGTTTGGACTTAAGATCAGTAGACTTGAACCTTGACATGATATCTTTGATACACCTAACTGCGGGTTGGGAGATTATGGTGTATGACCCGGTTGTGGCCGAGTCTAGATTAAGGGGGAATGAGGCCGAATCAATTGGGGAGTCAAAGGATTATGATGTTGAGCATGTTGATAATGAATTTGTTGTTGAAGATGCTAAAGAAAGTGATGAGGGTGAAACAATTTTGCAGTTCAAACGAACTCTTCCAAACAAGTCCCAAACACAACCAAACCGGCCCATAAATCATCCAAAACACCCCTCAAACCAGTTCCATCCAAGAAACCTACTCAAAAACGGGTTGTCCCAGAACAAGTATCAGAACTGGTTGAAGAATCCGATGAACCAAAGAAAAAGAAAGTTAGGAAGAACATGACACTTGGTGAGAAATATGAGCATTTCCTCCAGAAATCTGTGGTTCGGGAGAAGGTAGTTAAGGTGCCATATTTTCAGGAACAGGGGTTTGGGGTGTTCTTAGAAAAGTTAGATGCCTAGGGGTGGTTGGACTTGTTCACGGATACTAAGAGAGGATGTTCAGTTCCAGACTTGGCTGAGTTCTATGTGAACTGTGTTGTCACCAATGGAGTAGTGACAAGCACAGTTAATAATCATGACCCATGGTTTGTTGCTAAGAAGTTAGGTGAGTTGCTTGGGGTGTCCTCCAAAGGTTTTGATGTGTATGTGCGAGAGGACAAGAGCATCTTAGGTGAAGAACGACTGCTGGAATTGACCCAGAAGTTAGCCCAAAAACCCTATCTGACTGTGTCCCGGTCTGTGAACAAGGGGGAAATGATGCTATTGCATCAACTATTATTTTGATTTGTGATTAAGAATGTTGTTTCCCGAGATCAGGGACGCAACCTTGCTGATTCCATGGACATGTGCTACACTGATTTGTTGGATAGGGGTTAGGAAATTAACTTGCCTGCAATTATGATTAGCCATATTGAAAGAATTGCCAACACATCCAAGGATCATGACATAGGGTATGGGTTCTTGCTGACGTTAGTGTTTGAGAAGTTTGGGATTTCCTTGCAGAAGAGAGTAGACTTCCACGTCATTGACGAGATGGGTAACAACACATTGATTGGGTGTGGTTTCAAAGTGACAAAAGGCGGCAGTGCACCTTCAGA
This sequence comes from Selenicereus undatus, assembly GCA_017589665.1. Taxonomy (NCBI): domain Eukaryota; kingdom Viridiplantae; phylum Streptophyta; class Magnoliopsida; order Caryophyllales; family Cactaceae; genus Selenicereus; species Selenicereus undatus. The sequence continues at coordinate 94,158,460 of JACYFF010031958.1, read as the reverse complement.
ACAGGGGCTCCAAACACCTCTTGGGCCTGTTCCCAGTGAAGCCTCCACATCTAGCGCTCCCACAATTGATACACTATTGTAGGACCAACTTACATTGAAGGGGGAGATAGCTGAAGTAAAGCAAGCGCTTACAAAGGAAAAGGCGCTCAATATAAAACGTCACGAGGATCTGCTGAGTGCCCTTCTTGCCCTCACAGCCAAATTTCCTCCTCCACCTTCCTCTACCCGAGCCTGTTGCTTCTTCCCTTGTTTCCAACATTGTTTTTCAAACACTTGGTTATGTATGTGCTACTAATGGTTTATGGCTGTTTTTGGATGGTTAATGCATTTATGCTATAACTTTCCTTATTGCATGTGTTATTTGTTTGTGCGTGACTCGGATGGCCAATATCATTACTGTACCCTATACTTGAGTGTATCGCTGTTATTTTCCACATTACCGCTTTGGTGCTGATTGCATCCACATTGGATTTCAACTTCCAGCCTCCTCACCTGTAACACCCGGGATGTTATCCCATTCATGAAGCCGATTGCGCTATTTTATATCGTTATAAAATCGTATTTGGTTAGTTCGATTTTATTGAAAAGAATTTAAGTAATATCGATGTAGCTTGCTTGACTGCTGATTTTATTGAAAACAATATTATTATTATCCTTCTTATTGGTTTTATTGTTATTACGGATTATTATTGGGTACCACATTGAGCAGATTCCCGAATACAACTAGAGTGTCGAACCTTGGGAATAATCTTGCAATTTATTAAATCGAACCTTAATATAATCAAAAGGCGAATAAATTGGCCGATGACTATATTAATGGTTACGGTTTAAGAACGGAGGTTGGGAATTGGATAAACGACATAGCGGGTTGGTGTTTTATCAGTGGCTGATTAGAAACAAAAATTAAAAAAAAATATGAAAAATGGGCCGAAGCCCCTTCTTTTTCGAGTAGAAGAATCGTGAAGAGATGGGGGGCTCATCAACCCCAGCCCCGCGACTACACACTGGGAGAGAGCGAGGGAGGCACCGACGGGGCCGCCAACGCGTGCCCGACCGTCCCCCACCCCAGTCGACCCCTAAATTGGGCCAGAGAGAGAGTGAGACAGACGCGAGAAATGGAGACAGAGGTTCAAGGGGAGGAGGCTGTCGTGGGTCTCGGCGGCTGTTCCACGGCCCGCCGGCGGCGGCGGTTCGGCAGGAGGGCGGTGGCTAGCGGATGGGGAGCAAAGGGATGAACCGATCCAACCCAAATCAAACCCTAAAATGAGTCCTTTAGCTTGGATTCGAGATGAGTTCCCTCTTCCTCCTATTTATTGTTTATTTTGATGAAAGTTTATTGATTGTAGTTCTTTTAGGTTGAATTGGAACTGACTATTAGTGATTTGAGGAAATTGTAGCGTAAACTGAACTATGCCATATATATATATATATTGGTCGTACTAAACAAAAGTTTATTGATTATATGTAGTTTATCGATTATATGCAGTTAATTGATTATATAAAGTTTAGCGGTCATATGTAGTTTATCGATTATATGAAGTTTATCGATTATATATAATTTATCGATTCTATAAAGTTTATCGATTATATATGGTTTATCGATTATACGAAGTTTATCGAATGTATATATATCGTTTATCGAATATATATATATAGTTTATCGATTATCTGAAGTTTATCAATTATGTGTAGTTTATCGATTATATGTATCTGTTGTTTATGGTGATTGCATAGAAATGATATAGTTGTGGATGCTAATTGTGAATTAAGGATCGTCCAATGAGGCTAGTTAAGCCTTATACGAGTCAATGTTAAGGGCAATGATATCATCGCTAACGTTGCATCCACATTTATGATTATATATGTCTAAATATCAAAGCAATGTTTGAAATTCATTGCAATCGTGTGGATTTTGGGAATCGGTCGGTGATATGATTTTACGATGTGATCATACGTACTATGTGAAACCTTTTTCTCCTGAATTGATGAATGTGTGGGATGGCAGTGATTTTAAGTTTTAGAGATCCCTAAAGGTTCATAAATGCTTATTCACACGATTTCTAAGCGTTCTGAATGTTTATCGGTTGCTTGTTTTAATTGACGAGTCATTGGTAACGAAATAACTCTAAATCATCAGATTGATCAACCGAATGAATCAAGTGACCAGTTGATAAGTCGAGGGAACATTTTAAAAAGAAATTGAGTAACGAGCATGGGTTGCATTGCCTCAACTGGATTCTTAGCTTAACTAACCCAGTACCCTCCTTTAAAGTTTACATGTAACTTCAACTTTAATGTTTCAAAGTTCAGTGTTTATTGATCTGCCAGTAGGCAGAGGCTTCAGAGTTCAGTGTTTCATAGTTCTGCCAATAGGCAGAAGTTCCAAAGTTCAAAGTTCATAGTTCTGCCAATAGGTAGAAGTTTCAAAGTTCAAAGTTCATAGTTCCGCCAATAGGCAGAAGTTCCAAAGTTCAATGTTCATAGCTCTGCCAATATGCAGATGACTCAAAGTTCAACACTTCATAGTTATAGCTCTATCAAATGTTTTATTGTTTATCAAATGTTTTATAGTCTGTAGTTCTATCAATAAGTAGAAAATTCAAAGTCCATATACCCTATAGTATTGCCAACAGGCAGTAGAGTCAGAGTCATACGTTATAAAACCCCGTCAACTGGTAGAGAAACAAGGTCAAAGGAGACTCCCAGTTCACATGATGGTTTGTAAAACGTTATACTTTAATAAACAAGCGTGTAAAGTTCAAAGGCCATATTGCTGTTTACTAATCACATGACATATTGTTGTTTACTAATCACATGACATTTTGCTGTTTACCAATCACATGACATAGTTATATGTTTCATTATATGGTTACTGTTCCATGTATTAGCGAGGAGATTTACTCTTGCATATGACTTGTTATGATATGATGTTGTGAAATCAGTTTAGCGATTGCATCGCATCGGGCATGATGACTGTTTGTGTAATTGCTAAGTTCATATAGCCTATTACCTGACAACATCTGCGACGAATTTTAATGATTATGCTTGGCATAAATTATATGAACTAGAATATGCCTTAATGATGTACTGAGCATTACGTATAAAATTTTAGTGATTGATGGGTTATATATAAGCCTTTCGTAACAGAAATCCCAGCAAGTAGTGTTTATGGGTTAAACCCCGTTTATTTTCATTGAGTTATGAGTTCATATGCATGTTTTATGGTAAGTTTAGTGAGTATAGCTATTCTCAAGTTTAAGTTGTTGGTGCAAATGATATTTCTCTTGCATTGTGATTGGAACACACTGTACAATAGGTGAGTTCTTCAAAGAGAAGGAATTATGAACAACTGTTGTAAGTTATTATTGTATCGAAACTATTGTTATAGGAAAGGGGGGTTATCCACTGAGCGATAATTGCTCATTCCCATCTATTATTGTTCCCCTGCCAAGTTTATGAAATTAACAGGTAAAAGTCGGCCCATGTAAGCCAAGATGGAGTCTTTGCTGCCCAAGGAGTGAAGCTGTAAACTTGTATGTGAGCTGTGAAGTCGTATTATGATGTAACAATTCATTTCTATGTAATTTAAGCCTTTGTGTGCATGTATTGCATATCATCTAGAGTCGCTCTATATGGCCATGTGACCAACCATCTAAGTTGTCGAGTATGTCTTAACCAAGGATGTTTATAGTTGCGATGTAAACCCCAGTACTCCGGACATGTGGTCCGTAGAGTTGTACTTTTCATTGTTCATTTGTTTTGGCGTTGAACACCATTGGTTGTTATGCTCCGGGCGGGTGGCCCGTAGAGCTGTGAACTCCGACGAGTAGCCGTTGAGTTAATTAGGTCGTTATTGGGGTTTTCAATGCAGGGAATTTATTGTAAGGCTTTAAGCTTGGGGAATGGTCAGTTTTCAGGGGGAACTCCGTCCATTTCGTCCCAGGATTTAAAGAAAAACGCTAACACTCTTGGCCCTAGGGTTGGAGGCGTTACATCACCCTTTTCGATGATGCCAAAAGGGGGAAGATGAGTATGTCCTTGTTTCGATTGGTTTGTCTAGTTGAAGTTGACCTCTTAACTCTTGTTTTCTCTCTAGTGTGAGGATGGATAACTGTTTTGGCACTAATATATTTTTGCCCTGTCTCACTATTAATTGTCCTTAATAACTTACGGTCATTGGGTTTGTCATCATCAAAAAGGCGAAAATTGTTGACCCAATTAATATGTAAGGTTTTGATGATAACAATCCAAATGAACCAGCCAATATGTTGTGCTTGAATTGTGTGTTGAGACAGGATCCGAAAATACTTGGAGCAGTTCGAATGAGCGTGGAGCATCAAAGGCGATATAAGCACAAGGAGCCCAGCTGATAACAAAAGTCTGAGAACATTTTCTCAGAACAGTTCTGAGCACAGAGCATGGAGCATCGCATGGGACATCAAAATTATTTGCAAGGAGTTCAGCTCATAACAAGAGTCTTACGCATAGTATTGGTTTTATTTTTTAGATTCTTGTTAATATGCCAATTAGAAGGTCTTAACTTAGCGTTTGCTTTGAAACGTTTTTAAGTACTTCAGAACACTGCCTCAGAACAGTTCTGAGAAGTCAAGTCTGCGGTGTTCTGACGTCAAAGATAAAAAACGAATTTCAAGATTTTAGAATATTTTTTACGAACGATTTTCGGGAAATAAATAGGAGTAATTTAAGTCAGTTAAGTCTAAAAAAATTTTCTTCCTTGATTGAGAGATTTAATCTTATCTCTTATGGAAGAATATTTTCCAAAGATTTGATCCTATCTTCCAAAGATTTTCCAAATATTTAAGCATATCTTTTAAAGAGGTTTGATAACTCCTGGCTTTAGGGAATGGCTAAGATTGTGGGAAGATATGGGAAATTGCCTTCTTGCACGACAAGCACACATCCCGCTATTTAAGTGGCTCTCTCATTCATCCTTTCTCAAGGTTTTTCAAGGGTTTTCCAATTGCAAAAATTATCTTTGAGAGTCAGAATTTTCTGTGAGAAAAACCTTCAAAGAGAGTCCTAAATCGAGTCCTCATTATTGGCATAACAGAGATTGTATTGTACCTTACATTCAGCTTGTCTAGAAGCATTCAAGTAAGGTGTCCTGCTATTTCTTTTTTCATCATTGAAGCAAGTGAGAAAAAGTATTGAGAATACACATTGAGTTATTG
>JACYFF010031958.1:94116061-94153168 GCA_017589665.1 Selenicereus undatus | reverse complement strand
TGTGTGTGTGTGTGTGTGTGTGTGTGTGTGTGTGTGTGTGTGTGTGTAAATAATCTAAATGTTCATGTGGTAATCAGAATTTTACATATAATGTCCTAGCAAATTATTTGACTACACATGGTTTGTCGTGGAGGTAGGGGAGGTAATACATACCTAAAGTTGGACCAATTTCAATTTCACTTGATGTCGTGATTTGTATCTTTGTGCTATACTCTTAGTCTGCAGCATCAATTCATGGGACGAAAGTAAGAATGTAATAAACGGCAAAAGTCTAATTCGGTGGAAAGGGTACTGCCATACCTCTGACTGTAAATTGATTGCAGTCTTGTTCGGAGTTCCCTGAACGTGCAATTATTGATCAAACACTAGTAAAAAGGGTAACAACTATGAACATGTGGACAGAATATAATTGGTTGCACTTTGACTACAATTGATGTGTATAAGTGAAATGATTCTACCGAATTTTACTCCAACTCTTAATTGTTGTTCTCAATCTGTCTTATAAAGAGTCACAAATAAGTAAGTGGGAAGGATCATTGTTTGGATTATGATAATAATGAAATTTCTATATGTAAAAAGGTGTTACCTTCTGATAAACATTGATTACAATGAGTTGTATAACTGATAAGATTGCACACCGTATGCCCCCAACACGCAATTATTGCTCCCAATCAGTCTTGTAAATTCGCCAATAGTTAGAATCACTGAGTAAGATAAATTAGAATATGTTGACAAAATAGTTGTTTCAAATATGATAACAATAAGTAAAAGGATGGTACCTTGTGAATTGGTGCAAGACGGCTAGCAGAAAGGTACGTATGAAACTGCCTCTGGGTTGGGAGTTTTGGCAAGATGTGAAAGTTGTGGAAGCTATATGGGGTAGATGTGTTTTGCTTGAATTGGGAAATTTCGTTTTGGAATGAGGGAGGTTATACGGATACAGTGTTTTTGTTTTGTTTTGGTGGTGGCAGTAAGAGCTTGGGAAACGTGGGGGCTGTAGTATCAGTGATTTTTTTTTGTGGGTGCTTTGTTGGTTACCCCACATCTCCACAACAATCGGGTGGTTATTTCAAAATTTAAAGATACCTCCAGGAGGACTCTTGGGCAGAATTGCACAGGATTTCAAGAATTCTGTAATCCTGAATCGTGAATAGTTTACCTATTCCAACATTTATTATATAAAGATTTGCTGGAGAAGTTTTGAATACGGGAGAAGCAAATTTTATTGCAAATTGTAATCAACTACCGCATTACATGTGTGACACTCAACTATAATGGGGCCCACATGAATTTATGAAGAAAGAAAACCTCGCGTGGGTTTCTCGGATCTACTTAGGGTTTGTTCTTTTTGTTGGAAATATACGTTGGGAAATGGGTGAAATTGATTGAGATTGCTTGAAGTGAGTTGAAGTTTGAAGAAGTTTGTATATATATTTTATATGATGGGTTGAAGTTGATATGTTTTTGTTGAAGTGGGTTAAAGTAGGTTGAAGTAGATTAAAATTGAAAAAGTGAAATTTATCAACAAGAAGAACAGACCCTGAATATAGTAGAGTCGAACTAGGGTCTGACGTTGTAAAAGAATGATTATATGCCATTATATAATTACAAAAAGTTATGAATAATGAGTATAGTATCTTAGCATAATTAATGAATATTTAATTCGATTTTACACTATTCAATTAAATAATGTACTTATATATTAATATGTAGACTGGGAAAAGAAATGTCTTTTCAAAATTATCAAAAAAAAAAAAACCTCCAAATGTCTCCAAGATTCCATTCATCCAACAACAAAAGTGGGCAGCCAAATTCCCCACAATGATAAAACATACATACCATAATGCAGCTTGTTGTCTAGTACAAAGTCCTACCTCTCCCTAGTTTTAGGGAGCAACTCATTTTCTCTACTAATGCCTCTTCCCATGATTCCATATGTGTTCAACCACATGATTAATGATAAACCTCTATTTTGAGAGTCTTGAGAGACATGGAGTGGCTAATGCCCTTTACGCCCTTGTGGTATAGTTTGGGTTCATTCAGTGCCCGACCTGGTATATTCGTTCTCACTCTTCTCCTTTCTTTCTTTTTCTTTTTTGTTTAGTTGTGGATATTAGGTTGTGCTTCTTTTTCTTTTTGATTTTCTTTCTTCTTTCTTTCTTTAGTTGTGGATACATTATAAAAAAGGCTGCTTCTCTCCACATTTAATTTTGCTAATAACCACACTTATAAGTGTAGAAATAGCAATTTCCCACACTTAGGCTAAATGTGTGGAAGTTAACTATGTGGAACTGTTCTCCACACTTAATGGAAATATAGGTAGAGCTATATTTTTCACACTTATAAATACGAAGTAAGTACTAATTACCCACAATTTATTTGTGGTCATTTTACGCTATGCCCACTCTGGAAGTTGCACAAAGTCATAATTTTCCCCACACTTAAAAGTGTTACTAGTGTCATTTTAGTTTTTAAAAAAATAATACTGGTAATTAATATAAAACTTATTAAGTTAAAAGTAGAACAATTATAAATAATTGTTCTTTTTTTAATTAACAAGTTTTATACTAATTACCAGCATCATCCTATATAAATGAATAACATTCAAAAACCAACAAATTAAAATAGATCAAACATCAATTAATTAAATAAATTACACATTAGTGTCTGAAAAAAAAAAAGTAATTGTAGAAATAGCAACAAAGAGTAAGGCAATCAAAACTACATATATTGTTTTAAATCCATCCTGCTTTTTTTTTTGGTTATTGTTGTAGCTAGCTGATTGAACACGTTATTGCTCCGCATGCTACCTAAAACTATACTTTGAAAACATGCCTAACGTCCAAGAATATATATAAAAAAAATATCCATCTTTGTTTTCTTCACTGAGAGGTGTTAGCTCCAGAAATGCAACCTGTTAGACAATTGAAACACACAAAAAATGAATTATTAGAAAAGATAACCAAAGAGATTAACTAAGACACATACAGTACATCAGTTCCAAAATTTTAGCATTAATCCACATGGCAATGGAAAAAAAACCTCACCATAACTAAGTTCAACTAACAACAAAACTGCAGCCAAGTTCAAGCAAAAATAGAACCCAAGTAAGTTCATGCAAACAATAGAACCCCAACTAAGTTCAACCAACAAAAGAACCACAATTGAGTTACCACAACCAAGTTCAACTAATAATACAACCACAACCAAGATCAACCAACAATAGAAACTAAGTATGTTCAACCAAACAATAGAACCCCAATCGAGTTCAATCAACAATAGAACCACAATAGAGTTGAACCAAGAATAGAACAATAATGGAGTTCAACTAACAATAGGACCCTACTAGTTCAACCAACAATAGAACCAACTGAGTTCAACTGATAGTAGAATCCAACTGAGTTCAACCAAGAATAGAACCACAAGTGGGTTTAACTCATAATGAAACCCTGAATGAAAATGAATAGCATACTCTTACCAAGTTGATGAAGAGTAGCGAACAACTTTCCGTAAAGGACCTTGATCAGTAAGTCTTTGTCTACCTTCTTTTTGCCCTCAATATAGGCCTGCAATAAATGATGTTTTATTTTTAGACTTAGTTAACCCAAAGTAAACGACAAATCAAACCTTAAATTTGAGAATATACAAGCATTTATAACACCTAAACCCATAGCTAGTGATGTTAGTGATTTCTAGAATTTTGGAAATAAACGAACAGAGTTTCCCCTAAAAACTTACCATGACTTAGGCTTATAGCCTTACAATAAATACCTATAACAATAGAAATATAAGAAAAATGTCCACCAGGCTCGACGGCTATACGCCGAAGATCACAATTCCAAAGCCCACACGGTCGAAGTACCAACAATATAAAGCCAGGTAAAAGAAGAGAGTTCATTTCCCTTACCTTCCCTACTCGTTCCTATCTGTTGTAGATGGCTAGGCATAAACAAAAAATTCTATAGATAGCAAAGTATTGGCAGTTGATCACAGAATACAATTGATGTGTTAGTTTTTGAGTGGATCTTCATCACTCAAAAAGTTAACTGTCAACAATCAAGCGTTATTTTTATTTGAAAGAACGATCAAGTGTTGTTAGACGATTTAAAAAGAACCCAAGGAGTGAGCCAAGCCCACAAAGGATAAATTGAGCCTCACCCTGTCAATTTTGGGATAACTACCTTTCCTCTTCAACTTTTGAAGTTCTAAAGTTTGTTGATCGTCTTTTTGTAGACTAATCAGCTTCTTTGAGATGCTTGCTTCCCATCCACTCTTTTTGCTAGCTGGAGTAAAATCTTTTTTTCCTCATGCAAAATGCTAAAAACAATTGGCAATAAAAATAGTCCACTGGCTTATAATGTAGTCTTTTTAAACTGAGTCTTTTATTTAAATCCAGAAGGACAATCCCAACTAATACACAACATTCACGTCTAACATCACTAACAACTTTCTAGATCCTCTTAAAATCTACTTCAAGGATCTTAGCGAGTTAGGTTCTTGTTCTTCTTCTACATTAAGTAACAACTAAGAAATAACTGCAGCAACAACAATGATAGTCCTGTATGAATTTTGTTGAAGCGATAACCAAGAAATTAAATCATAACTGTTTCATTAACTCTTTTTTTTTTTTGAAAAAAAGAGGAAGTTCATTAACCTTTTTTTTTAAAAAAAAGAGAGGAAGACAACATATGCAATATACACTTTAGAAGGGCCTCGAAATAAAACATAACAAAAAGTAGACAAATTTTGTTGATGCAATGAAGTGGGCAGTTATGCATTGAAGTGTCAAGGAGTTGAACCAATTTGCGGGCTACTTCCCAACTCAGCTTTAGCTTCAATCACATTAGACCCAACTTTAGTTTGAGTGTAAATTTTGCCTAAATGAGTTAAGCCGAGCTTGGATTGACTGACATTGATTTTATTTCTATGGTTAAGTATTATTTCTTTCATTCTAAGGAGGATCACAAGCATGTTTTGCAAGTATTGTTCACTTAAGTATTAGTTTCTACTTTTTGGTTACAATGAACTTTCTAGAAGTGTAAGTATCAAGTTGTATCATTCAGAGTGCTATCTTCAGGTACAATTTATAAATATGTAAATCCTTTATCTTTTTTACACAAAATATTTATTCATATATAATTTAAAACTTCAGTACTTTGGGAAAGCCGCTAAAGGGTAGAATCTGTGTCAAGGTCATATTGCACTAGAGTACAAGGGGGGTACAAGGGAAAGAAGTATAGGTTTAGCTTTACAATTTCTTAGCAAGTGCAAGTCGATTTGATAATAACTAAGCTTCGTCCTACTCACTAACACCCACAGATGTTCATAAGGTACGTCATTTACTTACCCTGATGAGCTTCCCATTGGACGTCAAACACTTCAATTTTGCGGACAATACTCTTTTGAAATCTGGAGGTGCCCACTATTGATCCTACAAAATAGTCGTTGAAGGTTAGACGTTATAATGATCTAATAAAGGAAATACAACACATTGTAACAATCTAATAAAGGAAATAGAGTGGGCTTTTGTAAGTATGCAGACAAACACAAAAAAAAAGAATAATGAATGTCAAACCATAAAAATGGGGATATATTTGTGTTCTAGCAAAATTCTAACACGCATCTTCCACCAGCACAACCGCATCAGTCTAGGATATATAACGTAACCATCTTAGTTTCATCTGGTATGAGTCTAATAATTCTCATTCCTTCGGCTATTTCATCATAATTCTCAAAATTTTGTGCATATACATAAAGGTTGTCCCGATTAGATTGCAATAACTACTCACAAGTACGTCCCCCTTTCGCAAGGTCTTGGGAGACCTAGATGCACGTTTCAACAGCGGATCAAAATAAGAAGCATTAAGGAGTGCGAATTTCTCAATCAATTTCCCTATTCTTCCGAAAGGGAAGCCGAAATGCATGTGGAATTTTGACCAAAATAAGGGTAGCCCTAATTCGTTTTTCAATTCATGAATTGTGAGTAAATCACTAAGTTAATTAATTATTTAACATGAATCTAACTAAAATCAGTAAACTAAACATAGTTATTTACAAAATAACAAAATTAAAAACAAAAATTGAGGATTTTGGTCTGTACCTTAAATTTGGAATTAGACTAGACTAGATGAGGAGGAGGTTGGAGGCATCAGGCACGGCTCGGTGGCTGGCGACTACACAAGCGGTGGCGAGCACAGCTGCGGCAGCCGTCCGATGGCGGTGGGCCACTGCTGGAAGCGGAAGGCGGCAAGGCAACTGAGCAGAGAGAGAGGGAGAGTTTTGGGATAGGGCGTGATGCGCGGGGTTCTGGCGTTCTGCTCATCTGCTGTGTGAAAGAGAAATAGGGGTAGTGAGAGAATTAAAGAGCTTACATTGAAGAGGCAAAAATTCCAAAAAAAAAATATGACAGAAAGCGTGGCATGTGATACAAACACGCGACTTCCCATACGAACAATACCCGCCTAACCACTCTATTAATTGTGCCTTTGTAAATTTTGTACGAAGTAGCTAATATATATACATTTCTTGTTGCCCAGGATATACTATACTCATTTTTTTCCCCCCAAAATGCTAGGGTGTCGCCTTGCACCATAATAGCTCTGCCCATTGCGCACTAAGCTATTTTTGCTTTCTTGCGGGGATAGGCAAGCAAAGTACCCACTTAATCTTCCATATGATAATTTTATTTTGCTAGACATTTTTGTATTTTTTTGATTGTTTGTTTTATTCCTTTGGCTAATATATTTAAATATTTTGTACAAATTAACTCGTTAATATAATAAAAAGTAATTATAAAAGCTCTTTTTAATTCCCCACACTTAATAAGTATAGGAATATGTTCATAATTTACCCACACTTGTTAAATGTGGAATCGAGAAAATCTTATCATTTTCTCCCCACACTTCAATTAAGTGTGGCGATACAAATGCGGGAGGATACATTATTTTTTGTAGTGATATTAGGCTTGTGTTTTTGTTGGTGATCACTTTGAGGTGAAATTTGAGATGTCGTTGAGCCAACTGATGGCTACGATCACCTTTGTGTGCTTTTTATTCAAAGTTGTGTCTTGATTTTGGTGGTGTTAATTTTGTATATATGCGTGGTCTTGTTGTTGATTGGGTGAGATAGTGTTTTTGGGGGAGTGTGTTAGCCTGTGTATATATGTGTAGGTTTAGTGTTTTTGTGTGTTTTGTTTTGTTTTGTATGCCTTGTGTGTGTGATTTTGTCTTCTCTGTTTTTGCATGTTTTTGTCATGGTACTGACTCCTAGGCTCCCAATGAGGACATTGTGAGATTTAGGTGTAGGGGTGGGGTGAGGTCACATACCCTTTTGTGTTTATGTTTGGGGTCATATAGCCTTAATTTTGGGATTATTTTTGTGAAAATTTTCCATTTTTGTATAGTGTTTCTTGTTGGCTTTGGAGACGCTTCGTATTATTCTAATCAGCTTAAATCCCTTATGCTTTGACTATTAGCTTGTATATAATCATGATGTGCATGATAGATCTTTGTCCTCAGTGTGTCATTCTAGGCCATAATTCTAACCTCAATTGTTCATTAACGGTGTATAATCCAATCTTTATTCATATTATTATCATTATCTTAGGGTCTTAGTCTTCCATGATTGGCTCTCTCACTTGTCTTGTATACGGTTACTTTGGTTTTTGTTTGCATTTCAAAAAAAATGCAAAAAAGAAAAAAAATTGGAAAAAGAAAAAAAAATTGGAATGACAAGTATCCCTTTGAGGCATGCGCTATTGGATGTTATCCTCTGAGGCAATACTGCTACTGTGTTTTACCTTTGAGGCAATACTGCTATTGAAAAAGCTTGCTTTCCATGTTAATAAGTCAACAATATAGTGTGTGTCAGTCAAGTGGGATTGAGTTTAATTATGGTAAGCCTAAGTCCTAGGATGATGATACACTAACACACTTAGCACTGGGATGGATTCAAAGTTTTGATGTAAAGTGGGGTAAAATGCTGGTGCTTTGATGTCATCCACAAGGATAGAGAGTCTAGATGTATATATTCTGTTTATATGCATGCTAATATCTTTGTTGCATGGGTGATTTGGCTAGTTAGAATGTGTATAGACTTCTCTCTTGCATATATTTGTGTTTTGTTTGTAAATCCAAACTATTTTTCTGTTTCTGTTTCTATTCCTGTTTTCCCCTTTATTTTTATGTTTCAATATCTTGTGGGTATGTCTTCTGCAAACCCTCACGAGACCTCATTTGTCCACTTGGGGAAACTAAGGGGTTTAAAGGGTTTGTTGCATATGCTAAATGCAACCGTGATTTTTACGAAAGTAAGTTAGCTCCTTAGGTTAGTCTTTCTTTATTTTGCTCAATGACGAGCAAAAACTAGGTGTGAAGGAGTTGATAAACCTCTATTTTGACCTCATTTTAGCCCCTATTTGATCCCCTTTTCTCACTAGTTTTATGTTGGATCTTAATGAGAAAAGGTCAAATTTGTTTTCTTTGGTCCAAATTATGCTTTATAAGTGGTTTTTCTTATTTTCAGGAGTACTTGCCAAGAAGATGAGAAAATCACTAATTTTAAGGGAAAGGATGCCCAAGGGACGTATTTGGAGGAGGAAAAGGGGTTTTATGAAGTTTTAAGAGCCAGAAAAGTAAGTTTAAAGGGCCAAAAAGAGTGCACAGTTGGCCATCCATATGGCACAACCGTGCAGAAATCCCACAGTGAAGACCTTATTTCTCGATGCTGCGCACGGGCAGTGCATGGTCGTGCGTGCAAGCACCCGTGCATCGAAGCACGACCGTGCGTCTTCCCAGTTTTCGTGTTATTTAAGCATATTTTGGATTTTATTTGAGTCATCTTTAGACTATCTTAGAGAGTACTTAGATATTATATTAGTGTATATCATGCACAAGACCTTGGATTTCCCAATTCATGGCTAAGTTTCTCTTCACTTCTCTTTAGTTTCATGTTTCTTGTTTTGTTTACTAGTTTGTTAATTCTTGATTTGATTTTCTTTAGGATGTTTAGTTGTGATATTTGGTTGTGATTAGCCTTTGGATGCTAATTGATCTTGTTTAGACCTTTATCCCTCTTGTTCATGCTAGAATTTAGGGTTTTCTCTCACGCCCACCACATGTTCGATGAAATGCTTGAAAGAGATTTCATTCGTATTTTTGGGCAATTGACTTATGCTGAAAGGTGAGGCTGATTGTCTAGTGTGAGTGGAGTGAATAGCTAGGATTGTGACAAGAAAATAGTTTCGGTCGCTAGCAAGGTCAGGTTGTCAATCTTAGAATTTAATTGAGCTAATCCCATGAAAATAGGTGGTTATGACAATTAGACTAGCCTAAGACCCTTGAGAGAGGGATTAGGTAGTCTTTAATGACGCAACCAATCATCCTTGAATAATAGCATAACTTGGAAAGGTGAGGGCTTGACTTAATTAGTTGGTCTATTTTAGGTTCAATCATAATCAAAGTCCCTTTTTGTTTTCTCGCTTTAGTAGTTTAGTTCTTATTCCCTTCACCCTCTTTCTTGCCTAGGTTGATAGTCTGATATGCTTGGGTTGGCTCCGGTGCTTGAAACACAACTCCCTGTGGACACGACCCATAGTCACCGATTACTAACTACATCTACGTCGTGCGCTTGCGGTAATTTTTAACGTAACAGTTAACTTCACAAAATTTGCAAAAATAAGTGTAGAATGTAAATTTTTAAGGACCAACCAAGTTCCGCCACATGGAAAGAAATAAATACTTGCATTTCAGCCAATTAATGCATGCCATGTATTAAATTAATTACGACAATCAATTAAATTAAATAACTAATGGAAATGTATTGCAGGCCAATTAAAAGCACCACATGGCATGAATGATGTAGAAAATAAATGATTATTTTTTTTAATAGAGATAAAGAGGAAAACCCTAACTCCAACTTCTCTATAAAAAGAGAGCTAATCCCCCTCATGCAGGGATCAACATTTTTAGAAGAACTCAAGAATTTTTCTCTAGCATAAGTCAACAAACACTCTAAATATGTGTCGTCTACAAACGGAGATCAAACTCATATCTTGATTGATATTAAGCTACGTGCTCTCTTTCAAGATCAAATTCATTCAAGACTATTCAAGGGCATTGAATCAAATTATTTATTACACTTGTTTTTGTAATAGTTATACAGAGATTGTACACATTCTTTGATATAAATACAAAAATTCAACCGTTTAATTTATTTTAAGCTCGAAATTTGTATTTACAATAAGATTACTCCCTCCCTCCCCACCCCCTCCTTTTTTTCTGTGTATGTATATTTGTGTCTATATATGTCATGTTTGTGTCTGTATGATTGTACAAAGCGTATAGGCAATGGTCGAGTTAGAAAGTCTGGGAAAGAAACAAGGCCATGAAAAGCTAATGATGAACGTCATGAGTGCACGTATAACAATACCAGCATCTATCTACATCTGCAGGACAGGAGCTGGCAATGGCGGGACAGCTGCTTGGTGAGTGTACTGTACAATGTCAGAGACTTCCAGAACCTTCCTCGTGGTTGTTTGAGACTCTCTGGTTTCACTTTTACTCGTCTCACTGGAAGGAATCGCTGGGGCACTTGGTCTGCTCGAGTTAGCAGCGTTCACAGTAAATGATGAGGATGTATTGTTTGAGAGATTTGTTGAAGCAGATGCAATCACAGAAGTAAATACACCTGATTCTCTCAAAGCCTGAATGATTACCTGTGTGATATATATGTTCATGAAAGTGGGTAAGACTAAGAACTAACGATAAGCAAGTGAGCAACATGAGGCATAATTCAAGGACGAGAAGAAAGCTACAAGCATGAATGGTCCTTCAAGCCTACAAGCAACATGAGCCATAACCAGGTGAGTCCATTGACTGGTAGACCCAAATTGGCATGGCCAAGGCCAACTTTTTCAAGAGAGCAGAGTTGGGTTGGTCAGTTGCTGGTCTATCTATAACCAACACAGCCTGGACCCTGGTACTTAATCCACTTAAGTTCGTGGCTGGTTCAAGTTTCTCCTGATCTGAGACCACGCCAATAACAATGATTGGTGGCCTGCTTTTTCAGAATTGCTTGGCAGAAAAAGGGTATTGGGATTGATAAGTGTACTTACCATGGGAGCATATATGCGAGTCAAAATACCCCGCTGCAAGAGTTTCAACTTTAGTTCCTCATCTCCCCAGACAATGTGCTCTCGATACCTAGATGAAGTAATCATCACATAAACTGCTTGAGAAATACAAGCAAAACGAGATGCGAGAATATCCTACAGTAAGATGTACATTACATAGCATCTTTAAGGGCCAGTAGGCTATTCAGATTGAGCCTGACTGGAGTTAAATTGTGAAAAATGCTCAAGATTGCTATGAAGCATATGCTTACCACTGACGCATTTCTTCCTCAGTAGCAGTTGAAGCAATTATGAATGCCTGTTGATAGTACATTACAGTATCCAACAATGAGAAACACATCAATGGAACTGCATCATAATAGCAAGAGATGATTGACACTAAGGATCCATACCCCAGGATCCGTACCTACCTAGGCAGAGGGTCAGACGTAGTAGCCTTAACTACTCAATTGCAGGAGGTTGGTTCTGTTAAACCCTTGACTCTATTTATGGTATATCAATCAAAACCCCCGGGGGCGGCCCCCCCCCCGGGGGGGGGAAAAAAAAAAAGAAAAGTTCACTGGGAACGCTTAGCAGCACTTGAAGATGATAGAGCATAATTACTTTTTCTAATAATCTCAGCCTGGCAACAGTTTAATGAAGCATAACTACCTTTGCCAGCGACCCAAATAGAAGCTAATTGTCATTTTACGTTCGAATGAAAATCATAAGATACCTTTACTGAGCTAGAACTTCAGATCCGCCATCAAACAAGGAAGGAGAAAAGGAATACAGCACAAAAATGCAAAGCTGCAGAATTGGAGATTTTAAGACAACTTACTACTCTGTCAAATTCCAACATGAAGCATCGCTTAAGGTCTTCCTTTGTGGGTTTGCAATTACATCGATCACGTCTAGAAGTCAAGGCTGAAAATTTTGCATATGTATAATGTAGAACTGCGGCTTCCCCTAGGTTAATTGTTCTACAAAATAGATTATATGTACATAACGGCATCAGTATCCACCATCTGGAGAAGTGACTAAGAAAAAGGAAACGCTAAAATGAATATCACCTAGAAAAAAAAAAAAAATGAGTATCAAAAAAATAAATTAAATATCACCTTGAAACTTAGTGGCGACAAAAAATCTAACCTCTTCTTTTCACAATCATATCCTACCCATTAAACACAAGAACTCCAAGTCACATATGCTACATAAGTTCTATCCTGTCAGTCTTTCCGTTCATTCCCTTACCCATTGAAGCCTTCCAACACCTATTAGTTATCCCAAACTCCAACCATCGGATCACAAAATGTCTACATTCATTTTTCGTTGGCAACTTCCGAAGAATACAGATTCATGGTTGCCTTAACTAAAAAATGCCTTGCCCTCAACTCTAGACACCCACAGGACTTCAGCAGGCATGTGTTAATGGTATATTTCAATGTGTAACGTCTAGTCAGCACCAGTAGAAACGGTAGCTCTAACTAATAGCTACACAAACAGGTCTGTTAGCTGTCTTTTAATATCAATTTTCAACTACTTCTCACCCAGTTCCAGCTTTTTCTCGCATGGATCTCATTTTGAATCAGAGGTATAGCCGCGTAAAGCTCAGGGCAAAATGAAGCAATAAGAAATACATTTTGAAGACAGAAAGGTTACCATACTTTGGTGCGTTTGCATAGTTGTACCATCTGTGGGCACCATTAGGACGGAGATTGTCTACAATACGAGCGATAGCTTTGCCATTCCCATAGGTCAAAAAGTAATTCACATTGTTGCGAGTTGCCTCTTTGTACATGAGATCATATGTATCCTTTGGAAGATGGTCATAATTCTTCTTAAACAGGGATACCTATCTCCATATGGGGGAAAAAAAAAAACTAATACATTAGCTGCGCAAACAGCAGAGGAAATCAATGAATTCTTTTTCCCTTACCTATTTTTGACAAAAGCAATCAGATATATGCACGCCACCAATTACATTGTGGTGATTAAGTGATTAATTTATTATTGAACGTCATCATATCATCAGTGCAAGCTACATAAAGTCTGTCTTTTCTTCTTAGTTCAAGGCTCAAGGTACAAAAAGAAGTTCATGATCGTGAAATCTAAATCTGCTACCCTAACTCAAAGGCAAAAAGATTCATTACAAATGTAACAAGAAGTAACTTGAAGCTATCAAAAACTTTTCAAGGGCAAGCCAAATGTTAGGGAAAGCATCTGTGTTCTTGACTGAATGAGTTCCCAGTTCTGGAATAAAAATCAATGTAAAGGGTTGCTCCCCCGTCAAATGAGTGTAATTACATAAAGCACTTACACCAGTTTTGTTCTTATTAAAAAAGGCCATAATCAAGCCAGAACTGGAAATACACCGGGTTGTTTATTCATTCCTCTCTATGAAATCCATTGCAAAACACAAGCATCCATAACTGATTTTAGTAGGAGACCCTCCCGAGCAGTATTTAGTTGAGGAATTAAGTAGCAAATATATAAGATATGCAGTTAGGGAAAGCTTACCTCACTGAAAGGATCTTGGATATCATCACGCTCAACACTACTCTCCTGAACAAGAAAAAGAAGATGCTTAGATAAAACATCCCTTTTCCCCCCTTTAGCAAAATCATCTTTAAGGTCGCCCTACAGTGATTATTCTAATTGACTTTCACAAACATTAATACGCGTGAAAAAGATCATAACTACGTTCAGTAGAGCAGCTCATTAGATCTACATAGCAGTAATACACATTGAGAACAATAAAGATCTGATGGATCAAAATAGATTATTTAAGCCAATCGCTTCTGAAACAGAGAAAGTAACACGAATATGATGAAATCTCAATATAAATGTTAGATTACTCACATAGTTGGGAAAAACAACCATATCCACATCTGAAGGAACATTAAGCAGCACCTCCCTCAAAGAATACTCCCTAGTGCCAGCTGGATGTACCAGCTCGTCAGTATCAAGATGAAGCACCCAGTCCACACCATCATTCTGGAATATGACAAATCAGATCAACACATAATCAAGAAGAAACTTCACTACAAAGTACAGTAAGAACTCAACTAAAACATCTACATACCCTTGCCATGACAATTGCCATCTCCATGTTCAGAGTCTGCTTCACAAATAGCTCATAATTGCATGGCTTGTAAAAGAAATCTGCCAGCCATGTCTCGTTCCAAATGCGGCTGCAGAAGGGGGGAAAAAGCATGTCACTAACACAATCAAACATTGAAGTTATATTGATCGAAATGGAAAACTTGTGGAGGTGACAACTTAAAGTGCAAGATCATCACTTCTTATTAGCTTTGCTGAAAATGAGAATCAGAAAACTAACCAAGCAAGCCTTAGCCAAATTATTGCACTTGGCTTAGAGCATTGCCTCGACCACAAGACATCAGAGAAGATAAGACAAAAGATATACCCCCATCAATAATAAGAAAAAGGAAAAGAGAGCAAGTGCGACAAAGGATGTTGCCAAATTATTTCATCAAAAGATGCTCATTAGATGCTGACAGCTTAATGTGAAAGTCTGAGCTGGATGGGCTCACCTTCTGGCTTGCTGCTCCTCCAGCTCTTTTGTTCTTCGAATTACTTTGACACCCTGACAACATTACAGATTTCAATGTCCAGAGAAATCCTAAAGCGAACACTGGAATCCAAATGACTTCAACATTCAAAAGTAAAACCTATAACAACTGAAGAATAGAGTTAAACTCACAGATATAGATTCTAAGACTCTCGAGATTTCAGGGGATGCAGCCTTTCCTTCGGCAAAAAGGTAAAATGTTGTAACCCCAATAACCTTGTGAAAGAAGATCCATGGAAGAATCTGGTCCAAGCTGGCAGATGTGCTTGTAGTTATTGCAATCTAAGCAATGGAAAATGCATTTGGTTAGAAGAATATCTTGAGAATTTTATTCAGTTATACATGATACCAGCAAAGAGCAGCTACCACCTTACTCATATTGTCAAAAATTAGTCTTTAGTTCTTTCTTATGGAGTACTAACATGAGTAGTTTAAAACAGAGCTAAACCTACTCCATTTTAACAAGATTAGACTAGCCAAAGCTAAACCCAGACTCGAAATTGAATCAATTCACCTAGACCCCTACGGACACACCCTACCAAGAACCAAGTAGGTTGGACCCAATTTGGACCTGGAAACTGAATTGACCCACCTGATCCAACTTTTTTCCCCAAAGTTGCCTTCTTTTGCAAGACTAATACAATGGATCAAAAATCAACAAACCCTTACCCAACTTGAACCGTGATACTAAAACCATAATCTTATCGATCCAAAAAAGACCTGACCCAAAAGTAACCCAACAAGTGGTTTGCCAGGTCTGTTACAAGATAAAAAGGTCTGCAAACATAGATCAATCGTCCAAAACCATTTCACAAATATCATAGGCAGCTGAACTACAACATAAGTGCATATGATGGGATTTCCCAATAGCAACCTCACATTTGAAGATCAAAAATTGATACATATGACAATCAACCAATCTTTGAAATGAAGTGAACTCTGCAATACATATGACAATCAACCAATCTTTGAAATGAAGTGAACTCTGCAAAATCACAAAATAAGTCCCACCACCAAATTTGGGGTGGGGGGGGGGGGGGAACGTTGGTGCTTTGAACGGCCCAAAAAGTAAACTGCCAACACGAGGTCAAAGTCAAACTGACTAGCCAAATCAAAACAATGCCCACTTGAATAATTATCAAAACAAGCAAAACCCAGATATCCAAAAGAAAAAAAATCAAGGAATCAAATCAAATATGAAAGATTGTACATTGGGCTTGAGCTGTGGTTGATGATGAAACTCCCAATTGCGAAAGTAAGGGAAGGAAGGAGACGAATGGCTTAACAGGGTCCCACAATCAGTACGAGAGAGGCTGGAAGTGGTGGGTGCATGGAGGTCAACGGCGAGGAAATGGCGGTCAACTGTGGCGTAGGGGGTGATGGAATCGGCTTGCCAGTGATTGAAGAAGGCGAAGGCGGCGACGGCAAGGGGAAGAAAAGTGAGGAAGAGGAGGACCTGCGTAGTGCATGAATGGTTAGAGGAAGAAGATGAAGGGTGTGCTCTCAGAGAAGAGAAGAGTCCACCCGCCATGGTTGTGACCTCGGAATCTCTCAAGTCTCAACACAGGGACAGTGGGAAGAAAGAACGATGGGTGCTAAAAGGGTGGGAAAACTTTGCTTGAAAATCAAAATAAGTTTTTTTTTTCTCTTTTTTGTTTGGTCACAGGAATTCAAAATGTTTGATACTACGGGTCTGTTCTTTTTGTGGGTCAATTCTAAAATATTAATTTTAACTCATTTCTATCTACTTCAACCTACTTCAACTCACTTCAACCTACTTCAGCTCACTCCTACTATTTTAACCAAGTTCAATTTATCACATGAAAAAAATTCAACCCACTTCAACCAACTTGAACCTACCTCAACTCATTTCAACTCACTTCACTCTTTTACCTACTCTAATTTACCCACGAAAAAAATAAGCTCTACCTATTAGAGCTTTTATTTTAGATAAAATGGTCTATTTCAAATTAAGTTTAAAAATAATACACTATTATATAAGTTTGTTCTAAATAATTTGCCAGTTGACCTCTTTGAAGCAAGATCAGAGGTTTGAGGTTTTGAATGTAGAAAATTAGTTATAGGCAAATTCAATCCTTAATGGGCCCATGAAAATTTCCAAGGAGCCGAGATCAAGAGTTCAAAAATGATTGGACTCTAGACAACTTTAAAATCAGATGACATTCATAAAATGAAGGATTGAATTAAGATCGGTGCATTGTTAGGTAGAATTAGGATTGGTGCATTCTTAAATTAACTAAATATCCATAACTCTATGGGAAATATATCTTCAATATATATGCATCGAAAAAGAAAACAATTCTTCTAATATTTAGCTTGACAAGATTATAATTGAAACAATACCAATATGAAATAGAGAAAAAATAAATCTTTAAACTACTAAAACAGCATTTACTAATAATAAAGATGTGGGTGTCAATTAAGTCAATTGGTAAAGTCATTAGAGAGTTAGGTTCGAGTTCCACATGTACTAGACTATGCCATTTGCATCTCCCAATCTACCACCAAAAAAAATCCTAATAGAGATGCTAAATTAACTATTCAATTATTCATGGGACTTGCTGACTGAAAATGAACAAATATAAATCTACATTTACCATATATCTTTCTAATCTATATTTTCGTTAGTCATATTTTTATTCATGGGACTTTTTCTATAGATACACACATACGTATGTTTTTTCGGCTATGTAGATTTTGTTGTCTGTAACACTAATTCTCGGATAATTTTCTTGTCATTTATCTAATTTTTATATTTTATATTTTTTGTATTATGTGAATAATCTTATAACATTGTTTTGTCTTTTATGTGTACCTTTTTTAGTATCTGATTTGGAAAATTGTGTAACGATGTTCCATATATGAAATTCTAAAATTTGATAATCCCATTAATTTTTATGTCAAATGTTTCAAGATTTGTATAAGAGTTTGGGACCCCCGTATCTTGAACATGAATCATCCTTCATTGTTTTTTATAGTTTCTTTTTTTGTATTATTATAGTTTGTTTCATGTTTTATGCATTTAGTCTATTGTATATTCTCCAGTTTGTTTTTCTTGCCTGGGAGGTGGTTAGGACCGGAGACAGGGAGGATGTTTAGATTATATTTCAATGAGGAGAAGTGGGGGAGACATGGGGAACCAATCTTTGAGGGAAGGATGAAGAAATCGGAGGAAATCAGATTTCTCTCTTATTTTTATATTATAAGTGTACTTACGGGTAGGATGTTGAGAAACATTTCCTCTCTCAATGCAAGCTTCACATTTAATTCCGTCAAATTGCTTCAAACGGTTACAATTTTATTAGAATTTAAATTTTAAATCTTGTAAAAAAAATTGAGTTTAAATTTTAAATCTTATAAAAAAATATGTTTGCTTATCCATTATCTTTTATTTCCAAAAATCCATTTTTATTGGTTATAATTGTCATTGAAGAAAATTTTATGTGACAAAATTTATATTTGCAGATAATAACAAACAGTTACCAATTTTTTTAAAATCAAATAAAAACTAAAGACAATAAATCCTCTTCTTTCCTTAGCTGTCCCCTTACCCCATTTCTCCTTACGCTCTATAAAATCCTCATTTTTCTGTCTCATATTCCTTAATTCAGTTCCCCCATAATGCCCTTGACCAATCTTTGCCATTTCCTGGATGCTATGCATTATTGATGTACTTCATGGGGGACTACTTCTTTTTGGTGCAATTTTTGGAGGACTACATGAATGTGGTGATTTCTTCCATTTATGCCTTTTTTTGAAAACATTATATAAAAGTACCTTTAGTTTTGTATAAATTATTTTAAGGATCCTCTGTTTTCAAAACTAATTATAAGGTATCTCAACTTATGAGGTAAACAATAGAAAAAGAACCCTTAAAGTTTATGCAAACTATTTTTAGGTCTAATTCTCTAATCCAAAGAAGGTTTTCCTGTGCGTTCATCACAAAAAATTTCTAGATCCCAATACACCCAATGCCAAATGGTTGCCAAAAAGCACAAGCCAAAAAATACAATATGAGCTCCTAGCCATACCTTCGTAACTCCAAATAAATGGATCCGTTATAGTCCCCTTGTAATACTTCAACCGCCCCATGAATTGGTTATTCCTACACAAGTCATGAAAGGTATAACAAACATACTTTGTCTCACATTGAATCAAGAATAGGACCATAGGGATCAAAAACTGTTAATTCATATGGAGCCATCAAACTGGTCCAATATAATGCCCATAACTTTTTACATTTGCATATTTTACCCAAATTCTTAAAAACTTACTTTCGAAAATTTAATTTTGTGCATGTGTAATTTCTCTCATAAGTACTACTTGAGCCCCTCTTTTAAATGGAATTAGAGCCATATGACCCAAAATAATTAAGATAATTAATAGTTAATTAAGATAATTAACTATGTTTAATGCTTGAATCATCATCTACTTGTCCTACTCTTAGTTATTCACATATTGTGCACTCACTAGAAGGAACCACTTCAGTAGTATCACAATTAACCTATGTCGCTGATATAGTTTTAGAATTAAAAGTTGAATTAGTCAAAACTAAAACTAGAGTTAAAGAGATAAAGAAGCAATTGTTTGTCACCCATCTTTCTTCAATCAACGAGAGTAGACATAGTGGAAAATCGTATTTAAGTATTAATACTCCTTTTCAGCATAAATATCCTTTCTAAAACCTTAAAAAAATCAATTTACTTTACATGATATAAAAATCCAAAAAAAAAGTATGAGAAAAATCAACTGAAAAATCATTTGAAAAGACGGAGAAAGCAAAAGAAGAGGATGGGGTATAAGCAGTATGATCTTGAGGAATTACAGAATATATTTAATAAAGAACAAAATCCAAAATAATTAAACAAAATTATAGACATGATAGTTGAAAACAAGATGTATTATCTTATGACAATAAAGAGGCAAATGATATCCAGTTAGAATAAGAAATATATCAGCAGATGACCCTAATTAAATTCGAGAATCTTAATATTGTTGCTTTAGAACAGATTAAGAGAAAGCTAGATCAAAAATATGATGAGATGGTAGTTGACGATGAAATCAATAATTAGAGAAGAACTCAACATGGGATGAAATCGAGTCCAATCTAGTTAATAATGTAATCCCTCAACCTGAAGAGTATGGTGAATTATTTAGAAGAAATACCCATTTCGTGATACCTAGATACATTCTAGTGAGGTGTATAACCAACTTTCCCTTTTGGTTCATCCCAAGGAAAACCACGCTCTTTGAAGAAATTGACCTTACCACAATTAGCCAAACGTGATACATCTTAAATATCGATGGAGCCTGTAATAAAGAAGAAATATTTGAGCATTGGAAAAGAGGTATGAATAATGTCCTAAACTTGAATACCACATGAACTACTCGGAATTTCCTAAACTATATCAAACATAGTTTTCTGGCACGACAACTTACTAGTATGAGTCATTTAATTAAAAAGGTAAAAATGTATTAAGAATGATGAAAATACTAGCTGCTATGTTCAAAAAATTATGTAAGGAAATCAAAAATAAATTTATCGGAGCTAAACTTGATTGAAGAAAAAGCTAGAGCATGGAAAAGAAATATTAATAACATAGAATTATGGGATATGAGATATCTGAAGAATTATATTGCTGAATTTAGTCAATATTATTACAAATTTAATCTTGGTATGGTTTATGACAAATTACCATATCCATTCAATGTTGTAATCAATGAAAAATATATTACATGGATTGAAAAAGTGGATGTTATTGATGCACTTGGTATAAGAATCCCTTATTTAAGAAAATTAGTTAACGATCAATGTCTTGATCTCCAAAAACAAAAAAAAATTGAAGAAACAATTTCTCATTTGTTGGGATATTCCCTGCCAATGCGGAAATGAACTTGAGAAGAGAAGAAAAAGAAAATTTTATAAGAAAAAAATCTTTAACAAGCAAAGGAGAGAGAGAGAAATATAAAAGAAAGTATTATAATGAACCAAGCCCTAAGTCCTATCTAGAAAACAACTGTAAGTATTGGGCATGCGGAGAAGTAGGTCATTATGCAAACGAATGTAAAAAAAGAAAGAACAACAAGTTTATTGAAACTTTGGATAGTCTAGATTATTTTGAACTTAGCAAAGAAGAACCACTAGATCTAGCACTGAAAAACAACAAGAGAATTGTTGAGATTGCACTGGAAGATGCATATGAGGAAAATGATTATGAAGAAACTAGTCACATGATGGAAAGTAGTCCAATTAGTCTTGATGATCTCCAAGGAGAAAACTTTGTTGTAAATAATGAGAACGAATACATCAAAGAAGATTGGGTCATTCCCATAATTCAAAAAGATATGACCTATAAAAAATTCATCTTTCAATTAAACAGTCAGTGTATATGTGAAATGATGGAAGGAGACCTAGAGACAAAAGACTATCAATATGATGTCAGAAAAGTTAATCTCATTAATTGAAAAAATATCCTTAAGCATAACAAAGATAGAAACCATAGGTATATCCATGTTGAAAGTGTACAATAATAACACCACCTCCTAGTGTGGGTCATACTTTCATGGGATTTAGGGAGATCTAGATGTAGGCAATCTTACTTCTATCGACATCCCTGCTCGTAGAGAAGATGATTCCAAAAGACTCACAAAAAAGGAATTTCTGAAAAACCTTTTATAGAGGAAGGATTTTGTGAAAATATTTTTATGAAAAAAAAGAAGATAAAACTAAGGACAAGCAGTAGAGAATAAACTAATAAATATTAATAAATCATGTGACAGAAACCATGTAAACATAAGCACAATATAGCAAATGAAGGACCATACCTTAACAAATAGAGGTAGGTAACAAATGTCTCTTCTCAAATGTATGTATTACATGCATACAAACTGGACACACCAAAAAAAAAATTTTTAAAAAAAAAACTACTCTACTACAACCTAATGACAACTACGATGCCAACTCTCTAAGATTTAAGAACTTAATCTTATCTAGCCATAGTCTCCTATCTTGGGTCATGCCCTCCGTCAACCCTACAACTTTCAAGTCCTCTCTAATCACCTCGTCTAAACTCTTTTTTGGTCGTCTCCTACCTCTTCTACCTTCGGGGAAGTTAATCATCTCACATCACCTCATTGAAGCATCTACACTCCTTTTCACATGCTAATCTTCGATGGGAGCCACTTTAAGTAAGTCTTTGATTACTCCATTCCTAATTCTATCAATTATCATATAACTACACATCCTGCTAATCATCCTCATCTCTACTACCATCAATCTTTGAACCTGTCCTTTTTATAGGTCAACACTTCGATCCGTACAACAAAGCAGGTCTAACTAGCATACAATAAACTTTGTCTTTTAATCCTACATGCATCCTCTTATCACACAGCACACCAGAAGCCCACTTCCATTTTTGCCAACCCACTTTTATGCGCTGGTTAATGTTTTCATCAATATTCCCTTTTTGTTTAATGATCGAGCCTAGATATTTAAACTTCTCGACCTTTTGTATTGTCATCCTATCAATGGTGACTTCTCCCCTCGTATCTGCCTTCCCACTGAAACAACAATGTAAGTATTTAGTTTTCGATATGCTCACTCTAAAACCTCTAGACTCCAATGTATATCTCCATCACTCCAACTTGGCATTAACTCTCTCTCTGGTCTTATCAACAAGAACAATATCATCTGCAAATTACATACACCATGGTAACTTATATTGAATCCCTCTCGTAAGCTCATTCATAACTAGAGTGAATAGAAAAGGGCTTAAAGCGGAACCCTGATGCAATCCCATGCCAACGTAAAAGTCATTGGTAACTCCTCCTGGCGTCCTAACGCTCGTTCCGCATCACTCGTACATATCCTTAATAACTTGAATATACATAGAGGACACTCCTTTATTTTCAAAGCATCTCCATAACACTTCACACGAAACTCTATCATATACTTTTTCTAGGTCAATGAACACCATTTGAAGATCAACCTTTCTATCTCTGCACAATCACATGAGCCTTCTAAGGAGGTAAATCGCCTCGATAGTCGACCTGCCGGGTATAAAACTAAATTGGTTCTCTGATATCAAAATGTCCTTTTGAAACCTTCTCTCAATCACCATCTCCCATAACTTCATGGTGTTGGAAGTGTCCAAGTGCAAATTACTCCACTATAGTATTAGGGCAAAGATATTGATCTTTATGCTTTGCTCTGTGATATCAAACATACAAAATTAAAAATCAAATTATTACACGGATTAAGACCAATTTATGTAATGGATTAGTATGACTCAATTGTTGACCTCAATATTATGTAAGCCTAAAAGATGAATTTGCCAAAAACTTCATATCCCTTAGGATAAAAACAATTGAAATAGATACGAAAAGAGGATGTTGCCTACTAAGAATATTTTGAAAAATAATCTACAAATTAGGTAATACTATAGATCCAAAGATTAAGATAACAATCATAGAAGTATAAAGATTTGAGAGTAGTACTCCAATACAAAAGATTCAAAGGATAAATCCAATCCACAAGAGATGAAAATCGATGGTTCTTGGATATCTAGCTTTTTCAATCCCAAACAAATCAATAAGAAAATTATAATAAAGATTAATGAGAATGGTAAAATCACCCTTAAACTCCAATTATTAAGAAACCTGAGTGCAAGATCAGAATGGGGAGAAGGATCTTCGACAGCCAAGGAAGAGCTTAAAGAAGATGATATAATAAGTATGACCAGTGAAATGAATAGAATGAGTTTTGAACCCGCAAGACACAGTATATGCATAAGTATGAGCCTGGATGGAAAAGTTATTGGGTACAAAACAAGAACTGTTAGCAAGCCAATCAATGAGGATGAATTAGTCAAAAATATAACTATGGAGATATGCTATGAAGTAACCAATATAAATCTCCTAATAGCATCTATATACCAATAAATGTATGTTTAGAGAGATATAATAAATACAAATTATGGGCCTATATAGATATTGGTTGTTCTGTCTACTTTGAAAAAATATCTTTATTCCCAAAATTTATGTGGAAAAAGCTAAGAATCCTTTACAGGTAACGATAGCTGACAATAGCATAATGAGCCAAAACAAAGCCATGGAAGGATTATCCATAGAAATAGAAGGAGTTCAATGCATTATGCTAGTTTTATGGGCTACGTATGAACCCTCTTATAATATAATTATTGAAAATAATTTTCAAAGGTTATATTATCCATGCACACATACTATAAACCAAATAATATTCACAATAAATGGTCACTCAGTTCCTATTAAAAAATTAAATAAGGCTAACACTCATTAGAAGATTGAGTTTATACGAAATCAGTGTGGTGAGAATGTAATACCCATGAGATACACTAACAATCTCACTACTTGAGTTATTTCTTAAAGAACAAATGGTTGAACAACAAGAGCAATTGTGCAAAGAAATCTACTATGATAATCCTCTAAAATTTTGGAACAAAAATAAGACATTTGCAGATATTACTTTGTTAAATCTGAACACTATTATTCGAGTCAAACAAATGGTGTATACATACGAGGATATCTAAGAATTTGATAAACAAATCAAAGAACTTTTAGATAAAGAATTATTCATAAATAGCAAGAGTCCTCACATCAGTCCTGCTTTTATGATAAGAAATCATGCTAAAGAAAAAAGAGGAAAAGCAAGAATGGTAATCAATTACAAGAAGCTTAATGATAGTACTGTCTTTAACGGTTATTATATGTCTAACAAAACAGTCATTTTCAATAGGATTCAATAAGTCTTTTGGTTCTAAAAAATGGATTACAAAGTAGGATAATGGCAGATAAAAATGGATGAAGAAAGTATTCCTTTAACTACTTTTAATGCCGCTTAAGGACATTACGAGTAGATAGTGATGTCATTTGATTTAAAAAATGCACTTCAAATATTTCAAACAAGAATGGATAATATCTTCAAAATCTTAATCACTGCTATCTATTTTATATTGATGGCATCCTTGTCTTTTCCAAGACCATAGAACAACACAAAGATGATGTTCTACCTATCACCCAAAGATGCATTACTCATGACATTATTCTTGATAAGAAAAACTGCATTTATAGTAAACAAGAAATTGAGTTTTTAGGTCTCAAAATAAAAGCTATACAAATCATTTTACAAAAGCATATTCTATAAAAATAGAAAATTTTCTAGAAAAGATTAAAGATAGGAAGCAATTGGGAATGTTTCTTAGATGTTTTACCCATACCTCAGATTTCATTAAAGATTTAGCTAAATTGAGCAAACCATTGCAGCAAAAACTCAAGAAAGAAGTAAGTTGAACATGGACCCCTAGTAATTCAAAGATTGTTCAAAACTTCAAAAAGATGTGTAAAAATATTCATGTTCTTAATTTGCTTAATGAAAGAGATTATTTAATTCTTGAGACAGATGCCAGCAATGAACACTGGAGTGCAGTGCTGAAAATCAAAAAAGGAGAAAAACTTTGCAAATATAGCAGTGGAAATGTTAACAAAGCAGAATGCAACTATCCCGCGATAGAAAAGAAATCTTTACAGTCATAAGGGAAATTGAAAAATTCTTAATCTTTTTAGCCCCAAAACTTTTTCTTATTCAAACTGATTGTAAAGGGATATTTGGTTATATGAAAAAGAATTTATTAAATATGCAAACACATGGCAACTCCTGCATTGACAATTATTTATGTGTTAACGAGTTTTAATTCTTTATTGAATATATACATGGATCGAAATTTTCTCTGGATGATATTTTCACTCGTGCACTCCCCAATGATGATCATCAGAGTAGAACTCCTGCCGAAAAATGAGGAAATTCAAAATGAAATATCATTACTGGTAGAACGAGATTCTCCTTATAGTAGAGTCCTTATGGATATTTAGGAATTTCATACAAAAAGTAGGTTATACTTTGGTATGTTATCTTTTGCCTATCTAATAGCACAAATATTTAGCCTTTTAAAGTTACAAATGAATTATTTAAGGTGTTCATATGATATTTAAGAAAAAATATGTTCCTATGTTCAAGAAAAATGGTTCAACAACTGGTATGTAGCTTGCATCGACTACTATCATAATTATTCTTTTGATATTTGACAGTCATAGAGCACTACGATCTTCTTTCTTGATATATCTAGAGTTGGTGGTGTTAGACTTTCAGTCAAATTCAATATCTCCAAATGACCCTATCATGAAAATATAGAAATATGGTATGATAGTTTATCTCATGAAAATTCCAGATCCAAAGTATTCATTCTTCTCAAGAGTAGCTAAGTTTCAATAGTGTATGTTTAAAAGGATCCATTGGATTCTTACTTCTCCTGATGATCCAACAAAAGTTTCATATAATAAAAGTCTGTATGTCGAGGTACATTGTGTACTAATTTAGTATGAAATGGAAAAGCCAAACCAACCCACTATCTTGGTCAATTAGTTGACTTAGACGATCTCAATTATTAGCAACAAGAATGGTTTCCAGAACAACAAGAAGTGACTAGTGATCTTGCTTTAGCAAGAGTAATTAATTTTTACAACCTTTGTTATGAAATGTGGACATTAATTGAACAAGAAAAAAATACTAATGCATTGCGAGAATGCTATTTTTGTCTATCATAATGATTTCAACAAATATATGAAGGTAGAGGGAGCTATTTCAAAAGATGTATTTGATTATCTCTTTGATCTTGGAGTTGGAAAATTCTTATTAGAAAAAGGAAAGAAATATCTTCATGAACTGTTTGAAAAATGGGATCCAAAGAATCTTCAACTTAGTGAAAATTTTAATGATTATTTGGATAATGATGGACTGAAAAACATCACTGGAGATAAAGGCATGCAGAATCTCAATATGGATGGCTAGTCTCATTAGCATTAAGTGCTCTGAAAAGGTGGCGCGCCATTGGTGTATCATTTTATCAAGTGTCAAATCAGAAAAATAATGTAGCCTACTGTAGCCATATGAAAACAGTTGTAATCATGTGAAAATATCAGTTTATATACTATAACCATTAGGGCATCCTATATAGTCTATCTCCTCTATAAGAGGAAAGGCCGAATGTTGAGAAGGAATACGATCATTTGAACATACTTAAGGAAAAGAGAAGTCGGGTATCTCAATTTCTCTATGAGCAAACATCTTTGATGATCTTATTAGATTAAGTCCCTCTTCAATCCTTCCGTTGTAATATTTCCACTTTAAACTGTCAATAAAAAAAGTTTACCAGTAAGGAACGTTATTCAATATAACTTTATGTCTTAAATATTATAATTTCTTGATTAAAGTCTCAATATCCTTCAAATTACAAAACTTGATTAGTGAGTACGGTCTAAGGTAGGAAATGAAACAAATCTATGATGTGCCTGATCTAATGGAGGTGTGGTTGAGATTAACTATCTCTATAAACTGGAAGCTAGAGGAACGTCAGAATCCAGCGCTAACTAAGTTCAGGTAACGGTCAAAACTCTGTAATTAAGTTTATTATTTTGCTAAGTATGATGAGCCTATAATCACAGAAAATATAATATATAAGTAGTAGATTGTGATAACTAGTACAATTAAAGTCATTATAAGAAATTAAATCATTTAAAACAAGCATATTTCTTGAAAAAAAAACCCTAGAAAATAGCAAAATTACTAAAAGCACCCTATTGGGCCAAAGTTGAAAAATTATAAAAGTTTTGGGCCAAAAATATAAGAAAAAGTGTCTAAGAATCTATTATCCAAAAACATAGGATACCCCATAATTAGTTTCAAAAACACATGGGCCTAAAAATAGTTGTCCTAAAACTTAGGATATGCCTTTTTCTAAGTTCATTTTTTTTGTGGAAAAAGGCAAAAAAGTATCTCATTAATTTTCCAAAAAACATGTACAACACATCTTACTTTTACAACACCAGGGCTTGCCAATGTAAAACATGAGTGGTTATGTTGCTCTAACATAGAATGGATACTTGTTGCAATGAGCTAATTCAACAAGAGTCCTGGGCCTTTGCTGGGAACTTCCTCAAGTTTCATTCCCGCCAAATCTCATAAACAACACCTGCAAAGAGAATTTTCTGCCAGATACAAGCTTGAGATTTCCCTTTATAGTGGTAGGCATACCATGTCACTTCTCGGTTGAACGGCCAACAACTTTTCCTTTGCTTAGACCACACCAAGATCTCGCACCAGACAATATTGGTTATGGGACACTCAAAAAACAAATGGCTGCAAGCATCTTTCCCAGGTGTGGAGCAGAAGACATAATCAACACACACAACAAGCCTGCGCTTTATAAGCATTTTAGCAATGGTCAATCTATTGTGCATTGCTAGCCATAATATAAACTTATGCCCATCCCATGCCCGTTGATTCCAAATGACTCTCCACCGAAAGACTCTGAGCCTCCTCCCGCGGAATATATCATAACTTTCAAATATACTAGAGGCCAGGCAGTTATAAGCCAATCCTTTATAAGGTCCACATTAAGGGCCTGTTTCTTTCGTGGGTGAATTGGGTAGGTCAAAAGGGTGAAGTGGGTTGAAGTTGGTTGAGGTGGGTTGAGATAGGTTGAAGTTAGTATTATTTTTTTTAGGTGGGTTGAAATAGGTTAAAGTGGGTTTATGTTGGTTGAAGTTGGTTGAATTTGGTATATTTTTTATGTGGTGGGTTCAAATGGGTTAAAATAACAAGAAAGTAATTAATGTGTGATAATTTATGAAGTTATCCAAATTTTGTTAAATTTTTATTTTTTATATTTTATTTTTTATTTTTTTGATTTTTGATTTTTTATTTTTAGTTTTTTATTTTTCATTTTTCATTTTTCATTTTTTTTGTTTTTACTATTTTATTTTTTATTTTTTATTTTTTATTTTATTTTTTATTTCTTATTTTTTGTATTTTTTGTATTTTTTTTGTTTTTATTTTTTTTTCTTTTTTTCTTTTTTTTCTTTTTTTTCTTTTTTATTTTTTCTTTTTTTATTTTTTATTTTTTATTTTTTTCTTTTTTATTTTTTTCTTTTTTATTTTTTATTTTTTATTTTTTATTTTTTATTTTTTTTGTTTCTTCTTTCTTCTTTCTTATTTTTTAAATTTTTAATCTTTAATTTTATTTTTTTTATTTTTCAATTTTTTATTTTTAATTTTTAATTTTTAATTTTTAATTTTTAATTTTTATTTCTTTAATTTCTTATTTCTTATTTCTTTTTTTATTTATTTTTTTATTTTTTAATTTTTTAATTTTTTATTTTTTATTTTTAATATTTAATTTGTAATTTTTTAAATTTCTTATTTTATACTTTTTTATTTTTAATTTTTTATTTCCTAATTTTTTTGGTTATTTTATAATTTTTATTTTTTTATGTGTTTATTTTTTATGTTTTATGGTTTATGTTTTATTTTTTTAGTTTCATTTTTTTTTAATTTTTAATTTTCATTTATTTTTTGTTTTTTGTTTTTTACGTTTATATTTTTTTTATTTTTTTATTTTTTCAATGTCGTATTTTTAATTTTTATTTTTTATTTTTTATTTTTTCTTTCCTATTTTTAAAGTTTAGTTTTTATTTTCTATTTTTACTATTTATTTTTATTTTTTAATTTTCAATTTTATTTTTTATTTTTTACTTTGTACTATTTATTTTTTCTAGTTCTTTATTTTTTATTTTTTGTTTATTAGTTTTCTATAATTTTATGTTTTTTTATGTTTCTGTGTTTTTATTTTTCTATTTCTTATTTCTTATTGTTTATTTTTTCATTTCTTAATGTTTATTTTTTATTTTCTATTTTTCATGTTTTTATAGTTTATATTTTATATTTTCTTTTTTCTTTTTTTATATTTTCTGTTTTTATTTTTATTTCTAATTTTTTTTATTTTTTTTCATTTGAATTATAATTTTTTAATTTTAAATTTTTATTTCTTATTTCATTTTTTTTATTTCATTTTTTTAAAATTTTTATTTTTAATTTTTAATTTTTTATATTTCATTTTTTATTTTTTATTTTTTGTTTGTTTTTGTTTTATTTTAAATTCCAAAAAAATGGGAATAAGAAATAAAAAATAAAAACATAAAAACATAAAAACATAAAACAAATAAGAAAAAAGAGATACAAAATAAAAAATAAAAAATTAAAATTAAAATGTAAAAAATAAAATATAAGAAATAAGAAATAAGAAATAAAAAAATAAAAAATAAAACATAAAACATAAAACACAAAACATAAAAAAAATAAATAAATGAAAATAAAAAATTAAACATTAAAAATTGAAAATGAAAAATGAAAAGTAAAAAATAAGAAATAAGAAATGAGAAAATGAAAACATAAAAAACATAAAATCACGAAAAAATAAAAAAATAAAACATAAAATATAAAATTAAATAAAAAATAAAACATAAAAATAAAAAATAAAAGAATAAAAAAGAAAAAAGAAAAAAATCAAAAGTAAAAATTAAAAAATTAAGAAATAAAAATTAAAAATTAAAAATTAAAAATTAAAAAATTAAAAATAAAAAATAAAAAAAGAATAAATAAAAAATAGATAAATAAAAATTAAAAATTAAGAAAATAAAAAAAAAATAAAAAAAATAAGAAATAAAAAAATAAAAAAATAAAAAATAAAATGAAAATAAAAAAAATTAAATAAAAAGAAATTAAATAAAAAATAAAAAACAAAAAATGGAGAAAATGAAAAATGAAAAATAAAAAGCTAAAAATTAAAAATCAAAAAAATAAAAAATAAACAAGAATAAACAAGAATTTCACAAAATTTCGGCAACTTCACAAATTATCACACATTAATTACATTATCATTATTTTAACCCACCTCAGCCCACCACATAAAAAATATACCAACTTCAACCCTTTTCAATCAACATCAACCCAATTCAACCTACTTCAACCTATTTCAACTCACTTTAAAAAAAAAAAATACCAATTTCAACCTACCTTAACCCACCTCAACCTACTTCAACCTACTTCACCTTTTTACCCACCCAATTTACCTACAAAAACAACAGACCCTAAATCTCACATGATACTTTACAAATTATTAAAATTATGAAGGGGGTGGGTTGAAGTTGGTTGAAGTAGGTTGAAGTAGGTTGAGATAGGTTGAAGTGGGTTGAAATTGGTATTTTTTTTTCAAGTGGATTGAAGTGGGTTGAAATAGGTTGAAGTAGGTTGAAGTGGATTGACCCACGAAAAGAACAAGCCCTAAGTAGCTTGAGATAAAGTTCATCTCTCAGGTCAAGCACTTTTCTCCAGCCGCATGCATCCCAAGGATGGGCTTGGCAGTAAAAATATCATGCTTCTTGAGAAGGTAGGCCTTGGCCCAAATAATAAACACAGTGTTACCACAATTCATTTTTTACAACCACTTCAGAGTTCAGACAACATGCTTTGCTCCAAGCAAA
The DNA here is from genome assembly GCA_017589665.1 of Selenicereus undatus. Classification (NCBI taxonomy): domain Eukaryota; kingdom Viridiplantae; phylum Streptophyta; class Magnoliopsida; order Caryophyllales; family Cactaceae; genus Selenicereus; species Selenicereus undatus. Next base: position 94,122,032 of record JACYFF010031958.1, on the reverse strand, counting down.
CATTTCCTTAGAGCACCCGCATTGGTGATCCAGAAGTTTGGATCACAGGTGGGGGCTCACACCCTCCACATCATCCCACAATCCAACATTTTTTCTCTTCTGTACATCCCTTGGATCACCAACTTGGATCACCAAATAAAATAATGCATATGGACCCCACCCCAAACATATTTATTTGGTTGTGGACTTTTATTTTGTGTGTTTGTGTGAATATTTCATTTATAATAATGAATATTTCTTTAAAAAAAAGAATTTCACATACTGTATTTGTATTTATAATTGTAGATTACCAATTTGGATTTGTATGTATAATTGTAGATTACTTATGACGACATTTTTTCAGAAATTAAATAATTGACCTATAGTGATGAAATTTATTTTGGAGTATGACGGCAAACTAAAAAAAAAAACTAAAATAATACAAGCTTGATTTGGAAAAAAAAAAGAAGAACACAATACGTCGGTTTACAATAAAATAAAATTACAAACAATACAATAGTTGCACTAAAAAAAATTAATAATACAAATACAATAGTTCAACTTAAAAATTACATTACAAAATATAATTTACGACCTACGTCTATGTCGATTCCACATTTCTTCAACCAAATCTGTCTGAAGACGCGCATGCGTTTCGGGGTCTCGAACTTCCATTGTTCTACGTAAGTAAGTCTCATAGCACGGATGAACATTACGTCGAACAGTCGGCTCTGGGGTAGTACCATCCACGTGCTCGTAATCGAACGCAAGGTCGTACGAATCTCGCTCATCCTCAACAATCATATTATGGAGTATTACACATGCTTTTATTATCAATGGCATGACTTTCTCCTTGATGTACCGTGCAGGGCCACGAACTATGGCAAAGCGAGCTTATAGCACACCAAAGGCTCGCTCGACATCCTTCCTAACTGCCTCTTGACGTTGAGCAAATAGTTTTGCCTTTGGACCTTGCGGAAGGGGGATGGTTTTCACAAAAGTCGCCCATTTTGGATAAATGCCATCCGATAGAAAGTATCCGATTCTGTACTCATGACCATTGACGATGTACTCGCATTTTGGAGCACGATCTTGATACAGCTCATCGAACACTGGGGAACGGTCAGGGACGTTTATATCATTAATACTATCAGGCATTCCGAAGAAGGCATGTCATATCCACAGATCATATGACACAACCGCCTCAAGAATGATTGTCGACACCTTATAGACCCTTTTAGCAAATGCTGCTTTCCAAGCTGTCGGACAGTTCTTCCACTCCCAATGCATACAATCGATGCTTCCCAACATACCAGGAAAGTCACGCTCATTCCCTACAGCCAATAGACGATCAACATCGGCTTGGGTTGGTTTCCTTAAATACTCTTATCCAAATATTGCAATGACACCTTCAGCGAACCTTTTCAGGCATTGTAGTGATGTGCTTTCACCGATCTTCAAGTATTCGTCGACGCAATCGGCAGATATACCGTAACCAAGCATCCTCAAGGCTGCAGTGCACTTGGTCAGTGGCGTCAACCCGCGGTTCCCAACTGCGTCGTACTTCAATTGAAAGTAATCTGAATGATTTCCCAGTGCCTCCATTATACGAATGAAAAGATACTTGCGCATTCTAAATCTTCGGCGAAAATGTTGGTCATTGTAAATGGAATCCTCTGCAAAGTAGTCTTTGAATAAGCGCTCATGCGCTTCTTGTCGATCTCTCCTTATAAATCTTCTCTTCGCTCGAGGCAATGAGGATGGAGGTCTCAAATCTTGTGCAGCTTGCAAAACATTTAGAAGGAATGTCATATCTTGGCTGTCAGTCTCATCATCAAGTAAATCTTCCACAATGGGCATAATCTCTTTTTCGGAATCCTCTAATATGAAGCTTAGACCATCCGATGATGAGGAGGAGGACATGTGCGACGAGCCTGAGGAAGATGAATCTTGCACAAGAGGTGTCAAATTTGCATTCTTATTTGCCATTGTTGGCCACCTGTGTACATATTCTTTAATTAAGAAGAACATGAACATAACTAAATTACAAATTGAAAGAAGTAAAAGTAACAAAATATAAGTTAAACACAAATGGTTCCAATTAACAAAACATAAACTTTCATTTCATAACTAATTTAAATGGATACAACTGAGAAAGCATAAACTATTCATTGCATAAACTATTCGTTACAAGTAACAAAACATAACTAGAGGCGAGTACACTAATGTAAATAAGAAAGCTTCATCTAAATAGCTAGAGGATGGTGGACTACTAATTTTGGGGAGATTTTCCCATTCTTTTCTGTCTAATTTCTGCCTTCATCATTCTGAAATAAGCAGCACCCTCTTCAGACAGGGATGAAAGGTCCATCAACATTATTTGATCGTCATATTGCCTCTCCTTAAGGGCTTGGTTCCTCAACTCCAACTCCGCCTTGATGTCCTTGCGTTTTTTAGCCTCATCTCTAAGGCGAACTGCCTCCTGAGCTGCAGTTGCCTTCTTATCAACTATGGTTACCAAGTTACGGAATATTTCGACCTTTTCATTAGCTGTGGAACCCATTGTTGCAAAGTGATTAGTCACCAAATCAACCACAACATTGTTTGCATTTTGATGGAGCTTTCTCTTCGCAGCTTTCCTCCCAATGGGGCGGACAACTCCATCAACTTCAACTTCAACCTCTTCATCAGAGGGGGTAGAGGGGCTAGAATATCCTCCCATCTCATTTACTTTTGATCGTTTAGACTGTCCCCCCATCTAGAGTACCACGAAATGTTCTCCATTTGGGCTGATCCTTAAGCAAATAGTACCAATGCTCTAAATCAAATTTCCTCCCCACCCTTTTAAGAAACATCTCATGAGCATGATTTATAATATCTTCCATACTTGACCCACTCACATTATTACGTTCCATTTCATCCATGATTCCAACCCACTTGTTAACTAATGGGTAACCTCGATTCCAACGAGCATTGCAAGTCTTTCCCGTTCTCCGCATATCTCCTTTTGGGGCATGTGTGTTAAAGTTGGTTGCCACCTTATCCCAAAAAGATGTTTTCTTTTGGTCAGTTTCGGTAATAGGATCAGTACTTGTGTTAATCCAAGCATGGATCAACCTTTTATCCTCTTCCATTGACCATTTTTTGACCCCTACACTACTCCCCTCTACATCATCCCCTTCCAACTCATCACTAGTAGGATCATTACTAGTATGAGGTGGCCTCACAGTTGCAATTGATCCAGTTGGTGTTGATGAAGGTGTAGAGTTGCTTGCACTCGAGGCGTAATTAGGTGGGGGTAGTGGGTAATAAGGCGGGTGGTAATAATGTGGGTGGTAAGGATAGTTTGGTGGAGTATGATATGGTGGGGGTTGCAAATGGATATTAGTAGGCACACTTGGGTTACTACTTACTACGCTCAACATTCTCTACTTCGTCATTCCCATCAAGTAAACTCATAAAAGTACGGGGGGGATTCGGATCCATATGGCCACAAGTGATACCTACATACATGGAACATTTTCGCTTGGGTTATAAATCGCATAATTTTCTAACATTTTAATTCACGATTATTCTAATAATAACCATAATTCCTAACATGTTACTAATAAATTTTTCACATAAATCTTTTTCCATAAAAAAACATTCAAACATAAATCTGAGCTAACATAATAAAAAATTTTACATTTATAAATAAATTTAAACATTTAAACTTTTCAACTAATATAAGCTAACATAAACGTCACTAATAACTTTATTAAACATTTAACCAACATGAGCTAACATAAACATTTTAATATTGTGTAACATATTAAAATTAATTAAAGTAACTCATACATCATATTAAACCTTTTTTTATCAATTTTTTTTTTCATCCTTTTCCAAAATCCCTAACATGTCACTAATAAATTTATTAAACATTTCACCAAGTGAAGTATTTTTCATTTCAATCTTTTTGATGTTTCATATGATGTTAAAACTAATGAAAGTAACTCATACATTATATTAAACATTTAACCATAATACCATTAATAACCATAGTTCCTAACATGTTACAAGTAATTTTTCCATATCAATCTTTTCCCATACAAAACATGTGAACATAAATTTGTGCAAACATTTTCTAACATTTTCACATTTAAACATTTAAACATAAAGTTAAACATTAAAATATTTAAATATAAACATGAGCAAACATTTAAACATAAATACATTTTTCATGCCAATCTTAAATTGATAACAAATTAAATTATTTAAACATAAATATGAGCTAAAGTTAACTACAATTAACCATAAATTAATTTACTTCACAAATAAATGTATACACTTAAACTGACAACAAATTAATTAAAACATTTCATTGTCATTGCCATAAATATAAAATATACACATGAAAAAAAATAAATGTATAAACATAAATTTCACTAATAAAATTACTTACAAAATTCCAAACTTGTTTCTTCTCTCTCTTGCTTGAAAGACAACCTTTTCCACCTCTTCAAAATTGCATGAAAATATAAGAGATAGAAGTGTAGGAGAGTTTTAATTGACAAATTCTACACAATGTGTTGAGTATTTATAGAATTAATTTTCAAAAAAAAAAAAAAAAAACTAGCCATTTACAGCAGCAGCAACGGCTAGTTGGGTACAATTCCCAGATTTTTCCTTTTTTTTTCCTCCCATTTTCGGCTCCTCTTCCCCCCAAAAAAAAAAGTTCGGGCCCCCAAAACGACGCCGTTTTGGGGGACGTGGAGCAAAAAAAAAGGGAAATTCTGGGCCGGGAGCACGTGCTGCCCTCACGGGCGAGCTGGCTGGCCCAGCGATGACGGGCCACGCCTTGGACCCTGGGCCGGGCTTGGGCCCCCCCCCCCCCCCCCCGAGCCTGCAATGCGGATGCTCTTAAAGTTAAGACCTCCACTTTGAATAAGATGACAAGCAAGTTTCCAACTCACCAAACTCATTTTCTTGGTTTCCACATTGCCACACCAAAGGAACCTACTGCACATAGATTCAATAAGATTGACAGTAGTTTTAGGCAGAATAAAGACAGAAGACCAAAACCTGATTGCCCCTGCCAATACTGATTGGATGAAAGTTTTCCTACCAGCATAAGACAACTTTCATACAACCCAACCACTAACAACTTGTCTAATCTTGTCAACGAGGGAATAACACATCTGATGAGTGAGCCTCTTAGTAGAAAGAGGGAGTCCAAGGTATCTAAATGAGAATGCTCCCTATGTAAGGCCTGTATGGGCCAAGATATGTTGTCTAACATTAGGCATTACACCACCAAAGTAAATCTCTGATTTTTCTGCATTTGCTTGGAGTCTAGACATAGAGGAAAACTTCTGAAAAGTAGCCCATAAAACTTGCATAGAAGAAAGATCACCTCTAGAGGATAGAAGTAGATCATCAACAAAAGCTAGAGATACCAACTTTATTTTTGCACATTTGCGATGAACGGAAAACCTCTTGTCTTTAGAGGCCAAACCAAGCCCTCTAAAAAGAACCTCATGCAAATGACATATATGTATGGGGATAAGGGATCACCCTATCTAAGACCTCTAAACCCATGAAAGAAACCACCGGGCACCCCATTGACATTGACTGAGTATAATGGTATGGAAACACGTACCATGATAAGCTGTACAAAGTGTTTTGGAAAGCCAAGAGCCACCAAAGTACTAGTCTCGATGAAAGACCAATCAACAACATCATATGTCTTCCTCATATCGGCCTTTATCATAACTCAAGCAGAAACATCTTTTCTCTCATAGTGTTTAACAAGGTGATGAGCAAGAAGCATACTGTCCATAATTGACATGCCTTAAAAAGGAAGATGAATCATTTTATTGTTTGTTCCTTGAAAATTAATGTCTAAATCGAATATATTTTGCTGTTGTTGTTGTTATTATTACTATTATTACCGCTATTATTATTACTATTATTATTATTATTATTATTATTATTATTATTATTATTATTATTA
>JACYFF010031958.1:94062609-94098072 GCA_017589665.1 Selenicereus undatus | reverse complement strand
GTATATTACTGTGCATCTAAAATATACATACAGATTGAAGGGTTGACCTAGGCAAGATCCATTCAGTTAAATGTTGCAGTATATTAATTTCCTAAATTTTCAACTTCAGCCTGACATATCAATCGAATTATGTATTCCGTGTTCACGCATGGTCTGGAGAAAGGCCACACCCCAAGGAATGAATTGTAGGCAGCCTAACCTGACTTTGTTAGTAGCTGATTCCACGACTCGAATCCGTGGCCTTTTAGTCACACGACGACAATCTTACCGTTGCTCCAAGACTCCTCTTCATATATATATATATATATATATATATATATATCTTACTGTAAGACGTCTTTAAATATATTACCTTATTTTAAATTACCATGTTTTATAATTTAAAATCATCAAATTTTCAATGATTATATTTGGTTGCAAATTAGTAAGCTTAAATATTCATTAGTAATGCCAATAAAGTATTAAATGACACCCTAATCATATCAACCCTATTTACGACGTATATGATACGCATATTTCAAAAATGTGGTAAATTATGGCTAAAACAATGATTTCGCACAATTTAGAAGTTGTAACATGCTTTCGTTATTCAATAAATCATACTCTTTTTGAATTTAAAAATATTATAATATAATTTTTAGTAAAAAGTAAGACACTTAAAAAATGTTTTGTAACGAAACATTTATCATTTTGCAACAAACAATCATTTCACTTTGTCTTCAACTCATTGTTTTTTTTTTTTTCTTATTCTGTTGGGATCAGAAATGGCTCATTTGTTTATTGTATCACCCTTTGTTGCTGAGGGGCAAGAAAAATAGAGTTTAAAGCTCAAATTGTGATAAAATACATAAATACTTCTTTCGTTTCATATTTATTTGTGTAGCCTTATAATATTGTCAAAATTTTCTTTTCAATCACGTATCAATATTTTTGTTGGATAAAAAATCATTTATGCAATATTAAATTGTATTTAATGTTTATTCTGAGACATTTTAAAATTTTGCTTATTAATATAGATTGGAGGAAGTAAAAAATGTGGAAGATTGGATGAAAATCTCTTAGAAGCAAATCTTTATCTTACAAATGCTAAAATGGGTGGATGCCTAAAAATGCTTCTCTCCCTCAATCCAAACTTCTCATTAATCCAAGCTTTACAACCGTTGATTAAAATCTCAGGCAGTCTCAGCCCCTGGATTTATCTTGATAACAGTCAATCTCTCCCTTTTTGCTGGGTGCATTAGGTCTCAGGTTCGATTCCCCCCTCCCTCATTTTATTGTACTCTTTACTGAACACTGGGTACACTAGGTCTCAGGTTCGATTCCCCCCTCCCTCATTGTATTGTACTCTTTACTGGACATATTAGGTCTCAAGTTCCATTCGCCCCTCCCTCATTATATTGTATTGCCCCTTGTAACTCATACGGACCAAAACGCTTTTGATTTCCATCATTATTATTAATATTTTGTATTATTCAATACAAATATAAATTTGAGCATGTATTATTAGAGATAATAGAATAATAAATACGATTTTCATGATTATTTTCATTATTACTATTGTTGTTGTTGTTGTCATTGTCGATATCGACAACGTTATCTTTCTCTTTGAATTTGATAACATAGTCAATATTAATTATGGTCATCTTATTATCAAAGAGAGATTAGGAGATTATAATGGATATAAATTTTTTTATTATTTCATTATTATAGAATAAGTTCATATTTTAGGAGTTTTAACTTAAGGAAACTGAATTATAATTACTGAACAAGCCGTAAAACCTTATGTGACACTTTATTATTAACACGTAATATACTGCACACATTTATGTAAAAATAATAAACATTTTTGATTTCCATGATTATTATTATTATTTTGTCTTTTTTTGATGCAAATATACATGGAGCATGTATTACTAGAGATAATGAAAATATAAATATGATTTTCATAATTATTTCCATTATCACTATTGTGGTTGTTGTCGTCATTGTCATTATCGTTGTTGTTATCGTTCTCTTTGAATTTGATAACATAGTCAATATTAATTATGATCATATATATGTAAGGATTGTGCTAAAAAATTACATATTGTAAGCATAATATAGCATACTGCAATGGTTGAATGTGAAATATAGAAAAATTAAAAATAAAACACGATCATCATATTAGGCCTGTGAAGCTGAATTTCTTTCACATTTAATATAATCTATTTAACATAAGAAAATAAACGAAATATTTTTCTTTTTCTTTTAAAGCATACATATCTTATAATTATATTTAATTCATATAAATCTTAAAAGTATAATTAATGTTTTAACGTTTCAAACAAATTGACCAAAATCTAATCTATTTAACGCATAAGAAAAAATAAAATAATTTTTTTTTCTTTTAAACCATGCAAATCCAATAATCAGATTCTCTTCATAAAACACCTAAAATTATAATTAATCTTTTACTATTTAAAATAAAATGCCCTAAATCGTCATAATACTTCAAACTAAAAAATATCTCAACTCACAAATCTGAACTCAACCCTTCTCTTGCAAGACAATATAAGGGCATTGGAAGTTTATATCAAAACCCATAAAGCTATTTCGTTGACCTAAAAACCAAATGTACAAACTGTGAATACATAATTATATTAGCACCCCTCATGAACCACTTTAAATAGCCAAGAAAGTTATATAATAACATAAATATAATGTTCAAATTATTTTCGTTGAAAGACAAATTTTATTTGTGTTACATGCGAAACTAAAACTAAACTGACTTTAAAATAGTTTCTACATAACTTCAGTAAAGAATTAACGACTTCATAAATTTTTACTCACCGACAAGAAGAGGATGTGGACTTTTTGTCGTTAACGTCATAAATTGACTTATCATCACCCTATTTAGCATGCTTTGCAATAAATTCACTATCTATTATCTCCATCATACTTATATAGACTTTTTTCACAATTATATAGTTTTTAAATATTAATCTTATTAGTTCCATAAAAACAGAAAATAAAATCATTATCCTGCTTATCAAAGAGGAGCATAAACAGAAATCAGAAAACTAACCCAACAACGTGTCCGCTGGAGCTCAAAAATGGCAGCTTTCAGCATCACTTGTAAATCTCTCTCTCCTCCGCCCAATCCCAATCCTTTACACCAACCCATTCAAGCTTTGCCCAATTCCCTCTTCCTTCCCTGGTCACCCGCGGTGCGCTTTTCCGGCGAGTTAAACCGCCGGCGAACGCGAGCTTTGAGTGTGGTGACTCGTGCCGGACCCAGCACTAGCCAGTTCATATTCGCTTTTGCATTTCCTGTCTCTCTTTTGGCAATTACTGTTTTCACTGCTTGGCGAATTGGGGATAAGCTTGATCAGAAGTTTCTTGAGGAGGTATGCTTACAACTGTAATTTGTTCATTTATCTGTTTGGTAGAGTAGATTTTGGCAGAATTTTGATGCAATTTTACCGAATTTCTGTAACGGGTCGTTTACTTGGTGGGAAATGATTTCTTGATGGTTGTGATTTGGTAAATTTTTCCTTGTTTGGGTTGTTATTGGAAGAATGGAAGCTATTGGTGATTTCAATTTAGGGCCTACTCTCTTCAACTTATCATAAGTAATATTGTTGATTAGTGCTGATGAGTGCAGATCGATTCTGATGAGTGCCCATGAATTCTGAAATTATAAGTAGGAAGTATGACTAGTTGCTACTGAGTGTCGATGAGTGCTAAATGGTGATGCTGGTGAGTGCTGATGAACGTTGAAATTATAACTGGTAAATATCACAAGGCGTTAATGAGGGTTGACGAGTGCTGAACAGTGTGGATCTAAATACTGATAATAAGTACTTATGATAAGTTGAAAAGATCATACTAGATGATAATTAGTAAAGTAAATTATTTGAACCCAACTGCTGTTACCAAACGTGGCATATGCTGCTTGCCAGAGCAATTAGGTGAATGACCTTATTGTGGCTATGGTTGCCTGTTGGAGGAAAACAATACTCCTTTTATGAATGGTTGCATTCCCTTGTTGGAAGGAATGTTAACCTCAAAAGTAGTGTGTCAACTGCCATAGCTGTGTGCTTAGTATATTCGTTTTGAAACATAGTGGTAATAGCACCTTTCGAATTCAGCATCCTATACAATTGTGGGGTTAAGGTTGTGTTCATCTGAGTTCTGACGCTTTTGGCTAATGTTGAGTCCAAAAATTTTGGAGAAGATTGCCATGAAGTTTTTTGCCATTAGATGGTATCTTAAGCATTCCAGTTTAGTAGTAATTAATCTTTTGAGGAACATTTAAATTGGTGATTGCATACTTCAGAAAACATCAAAGAGCAACAGTAGGCAGTATTTTTTGTTGGGGAAGCAATATCTCTCAGATGCTTGAGTGAAAGAGAAGTTCCGAGGGACAAAAATGAGATAGATAGAGAAAGAAGGTTCTAGTTTAGCTTGCTTCATATTGTGTTCATGAGCGCTAGCAGTATTTAAGTTTAGCTTGCTTGGCACCCCAGATGTTGTTAGCTTTCTGATTAGTAGTTCTTTTTCTATGCCTTGGGTTCCCCTGAAAGTATGCATTTTGGAGGATAATTTTTTCAACTCAAATTGGAAATCCAGTAATGGTGCTGTGTGACAACGGATTAGAGTGGGCTGGCAAAAGTGGAAGTCAGCGTCAGGGGTGCTGTGTGACAAAAGAGTGCCCATGGGTCTGAAAGGTAAAGTCTATCGGATGGTAGTTAGACCGGCTATTCTCTATGGATCGGAGTGTTGGCCTCTAAAAAAGGCGCAGGTCCAAAGGTTGATGGTAGCTGAGATGAGGATGGCCAGGTGGATGTGTGGTTTTACGAGATTGGATAGGATCTCGAATGGGGTAATTAGGAGCTTAGTTGGAGTGGCCCCCATAGAGGAGAAGATGAGGGAATCGAGGCTCAGATGGTTCGGCCACGTGAAGAGGAGAAGCGTGGCCGCCCCGGTGCGAAGGTGCGAGAGTATAAACCCCCCCGGTGGTAAGAGAGGGAGGGGTAGGCCGAAGAAGAGCCTAGAAGAGGTGGTTAGAGAGGACCTGAGAGTTGTCGGTCTCGCGGAGGACATGGCTCAAGATAGGAGTTTGTGGCGGGATAGGATCAAGGTCCCTGATTGTAGGGGACCGGCTCCGTAGGGGGGCAGTAGCTTAGGCGGTGTGGGGTGGGTAGGGTTTTTGGTTTGCTTGTCTGCAGGGTGTGCTTTCCCGGGACGTCACGGCACCAAGCGCCCCTGGTTTGTTGAGGTATGTCTCTGCTCCCTATCTCAAAGCTCTCTCCCCTTTTTCCCCTCCCCCTTTTCTCTTACGTCGGTCAATGGTTTGCAATCGTTTTCTCTTCAAACCTCTTTCTCAAAGCTGTTTTTGTGGATCTTATGGAATCAACCTCTCTATGGGTAGGAATACCGGTAGAGGTAAGGTTGCCTACAGCTGGATCTCCCCAGACCCCGCGAAAGCGGGACCCACATTGGGAGTTTGTTGTTGTTGTTGTTGTTGTAGTAATGGTTTTGTTAGTCTGAAATGGAAGGTTGTAAAGAATATGAAGGGGAAACTTAGAATTGCATTGTATTGATCATAATACCCGGTTGGAAGGTTAGATTGGCATGGGAACTGATACTTGATTTGACCTGTTGATGAAAGGGTAGGTGAAGAAAATGGTAGTCTCTGGCAACAAAGAGACAAACTTGGGGTGGTAGAAGTGGATAAGGGTGGTGTCTTGTATTGGTTGCTATAGATATAGCTTTTGAAGAGCTTGAGGTACGTGGGCTGATGGTCAGTCTTGAGGTTACCAATAAAATTGTATTGGTTTTGTTATGGATGTTCAGAACATGCTTCTAAGAAAAGCTTCGTTAGCATTCATAATAGTTGGTCTGTTCTGACTACTAGAAACTAGCAAGCAGAAGCGAATTCTCTACTTAGCTAGTATGTTACGTATCCTTGAGTCTTTGACAATCATTTAGGATAGAAATCAAGCTAAATTTTCTAAAATTCAGCAAAGCCAGCACCTAGAGCTGGATCTATGTTGCATTGCCATATCATAACCAAGTCCGATTAACATGGCCCCATATTACTGTGAAGTGTGGCTCATGATTGCCGTTGTAGAATGTGGCTTGTGAAGAAAAAGAAGTTATCATGTTTAGAATGTTAGAAAACATTTTTTCCTAATTTCTTTTACTTAAATTTATTTCGTTGATTTTGTTTCGCTAGCTGGTTGATTTGGCTGTTTCTTGTGAGCCTGGCTGACAATGTATATGAAACAAGCTCTGTACTTAAGCCAATTGATCAAGACAACACATTCATCACCTCATTCTTTCTTTCTCTAGTTTTAGTCGCAGTTCTCTGTTTCTTTCCTTGTTTATGATGGTATCAGATCTCCAAGCTCTTCGATCCACCATTTCTGTTGACCACCTTGCTCCTTAGTTCTTGCCTGCTGTTCGCCTCTCTGTATTGCATTCATTCTCTCCCCTGCTTTCTGGGGTATGAAATCCTTCCATACCTTCCCCAGCCACCCCTACAGAGAACGTTTTCCATACTGTATGTGATGACAAAGGGTAGCTGAATAACAAATCTTTCATGTGATGTGCTAAACTAACAATGTACTTGATAAGAATTACGGTGAGATAACACAATATGCCCATGATTTACTGGCAGCTTCCCTTTTTGCTAACTCCTGTTTACCTTTTCATGACAGCTTGCCAGGGATGAGGCGTTAAGGGAGGCAGAGGCGTATGATGATAATGATGAAAATGTTGGTGAAGTTGGCATCCCAAGAAAAGAGGAGCCCACACTTTCCCGAACTCGTAATCGCCCTAAACGTGAAGTTTAAGTTTCAACATTATCTTGGAGCTGGTATAGTGGTATAGTTTCTTTTCTGGCCTTTTAGCTCCTGTGTAGAACGTTTCAGCTTCATTTCTAACTTTGGCTGTAGTTGCTCTGTATACTTCTTTTATTCTCAGCTGTATAGTTTGCATTTTGTGGGCTTTAGGCCTGTGCGAGATTTTGTTGTGGAAAACAAGCTGGTTGCAACATAGTTGGAAGTATTTTAGAATCTTTGATGATTGCTTGCGAAGGCCATTGATCTGAATGCTAATTTCAAATAAGACTGTCATGAGGTTTTCTACTTTTCCTCCCATGAAGTCGACTTCTTTTATTGGGATGTATGCCCAACCGCCTTTTTTCCTCATATTCTCACAGTTTGCCAGTTAGCACGACAAAACCCAACCCTTGGCAGAGAAGTTAGACCAACATATTAAAACACCAACACCGAAGAATAGATACCACCATAGAGGGATTTGTGCAGTGGGTGTGTGTTAGTTTAATTGGTGAAATCTTTGGGAGTTATTACCAGAGGCATTGGTTTGAATCCTTCATACATCGGCCTTTATGCCTCGTTTGCACCAAAAAAAAGGGATTCTTGCAAGTTGATTTATGCATCCTTATATCCCGTAGAGCCCGAACCTGAAAATAACTGAGAAAAAGTTACACTTCATAACCGAGTGGTGAAAACATTACCTAATTTGGTTCGTCTACTTGATAGCAGCATCCCAACTGCTGATTCGGTTTGGAATGTAAAACTTAAAACCTGACAACACCAATAAGCAACATACAACCTTAGTTACCAGCTAGTTGTAAGTTGTAACCATGGACGAGGATTATGTATCACTTATGCTTCAAAACCAGAAAAACATTTGCGTGAGAGGACGTGTTTTCGATTCCAATAGCCATCATATTGAGATGCGCATATATATACCCAAACGACTACTATTTTGCAATCCAATTCCTATCATACCGCCCTGTCTTCCATGCTGGATCTTGTAGGGTTTGTAGTACTGCTTATTAGCATGAGGCCCTCTTCTAGTCATGCAATTGACATAAACTAGTGTCAAATGAAGGTGGTCAAGGTAAATGATAGGAAGACATAAGAATGGATGAGCCATTCCCATAGTTATCCCAGTTCTTGGCTCATTATCAACCCTTGGCCCATCACCATCTCCAACCTTTCAATCAAAGCATTGAACCATAGCAGCAATTGTGCAGTGCATCAAGGTGAAAGCTAACAGTGATCCTGGACATCCTCTCCTCCAGCCACCAAAAGGGACAAATCCGAGACTCTGACTCTTTCTTATCACTACATTTTCATTATCGTCTTCTCCTTTGGTTGCCTTAAACCTTTCCGGCCTAAACGTACTTGGGTCATCCCATACGTCAGGGTCTCTCATGATACTGTATAGACTTATGGCCACAGACGTTTTCTCAGGCATGTCATAGCCAGCAACCTTGCATTGCTGACGACATTCTCTTGTTGTTATCAGTGCAGGCGGATGTAACCGAAGTGTCTCCTTTACTACAGCTTGAAGATAAGAAAGGTTTGGAATGTCCGACTCTTCAACGAGCTTGTTCCTTTCGACAACCGTCTCTATCTCCTCTCTTACCTTCCTGAATATATGAGGCTGAATATATGAGGATGGTTGATGAGTTCTGCTAGCGCCCATTGTATGGTGTCTGCTGTTGTGTCAGTACCGGCAATGAAGATATCCTAGCAAGGATAGAGACAATAATGTCATTGTAGGGTTTGGAATGTATATAGGGAGAAAATATTGGGCAAGTCCTGGGCCAGAGGCTCTTGTAAGACAAACGTTTCAAGAGTAGCTTCCAGTGTGATAAATCATACAGGAATAACCTTAAAAATTACGCAATCTATTAGTTGCCCAAAAAAAATAAAAATAAATTCGCCTTATAATGGCTGGTTAGTAATGTCAAGAAATTATAGAAGCTACTTCTGAAAAAACCTGTCTCATCACATCTTTGCAATGAGATAAACCTCACCAGAAATTTTGCCAAGAAGATATTGTAGATGTACCTATGGTAATAATGCCTACCACTAGTAGAGCTTTTATGTTGGTCAGGGTGATTCCAACTTGAGCCTTGTCGTGTTCATGGATTTTGAGTTGTATATCCATAATATCCATGTCTTCCTCCCCTTCCCTTCTCCCTTGTTCGTGTTCCTTGGGGACATCTTCCAGCAATTTATTGAATCTCGCAGCCAATGCACCATACTTGTTCCCATACAGTATTAAGTGAGCCCTTGAATGGACCCAAGGCATCTCCAAAGCAGAGCTTGCTCGCAAACTCGAACATCTGCTTAACCATCTCCCTGCAATCCTCAGCCTGGTCCTCTTTCTCTGAGCACCTCGTGCTCATTGCCGTTCAAGAAACAACGTTGTTGGTCAGCTTCATGACTTCAACCCCTACATCAAATACCCCATTCTGTTTTGAGCAATACCATCTTTTTTATCAACCTCTGTACTGACTGTTGGATCTGACGGGGCCCAAGGAGCTCGCCTACAACAAGGCCTTTGATGAAGCACCAGTCCTCGCCATAGGGTGCATTGCCGAAGCCAGCAGCGGCATAGGAGATCTTCTCAGAACACGCAAAGTCAGGGCTGTAAGAGAAGGCAAGGTCGTGTCTTGAAGATGTCTGGCGGCAGAAGGACAAGTCAGGCACCTCCTTTTGTTGGGGGGGGGGGGGGGGCTGTTTGTAAACTGGTAGGAATCCTCTCAAGGTGACCTCCAAAACTAAACCTTGCGAAGGGTCAGTCTTGCTTTAGAATTTGCTGCAGGCCAAAATCATCTTTTTTGTTTTTTTGTGGTAAAAACTAAAAAGACATATATTCTTTCGTTATATTTAATACATTCCCTCTTCTCGCCCTGGCTCTCTTCTTTCTGTCCTTTCTCATCTTTTTCACTCAACAGCTTCAAATTGATTAAAAGAAATGCTGTCAATCTTTTTTTATTCTTTTAATTTTTTGGAGTAAGTTTAAATCGGTTAGTATTAGCTCATTCAGTAACGCAAATAAAAAGTACGACCTATACAATTGTATGAATGACCATATACCGTGTATTTTGGCTTTATTTTTTCTCCTTTCTCATCTAGTTTATCAATCTCCTCTTGCCCTTTAATAGCTAGTTGGTAGCCACCATATATGGTGCAGCCATACTCAGGTCTGCTACCATAGTAGTCATGGTAGTCCAGCCCCTTTATGGCTATTCGCCAACCACCAGCAACCGCCATAGTGGTTATCATTTCTTTCTTTGATGGACACTTCATTTTTTATTCGTATGCGGATTTGACACTTACTTGGGATTGATCTCTTTGTCGGCGTGCGTGTTTGTAGGGTTAAGAATGTCTACATCTGGATCTTCCAAAACCTGTGAAAGCTAGGCTCACACTAAAAGTTGTTACTTGGTTTTGACACCTAGGAGATGTTCCTATGACGATCTGTTGTTGCTTTGGCATTCAGAACGGTGCCGACGCCAACTATCTACGTGTGTATATGTTGTGAAAATATAAAATGTATTCACACAATTGTATAATGCTTATATTCATTATATTCATACAATGTATACGATTTTTATATAATTGTATGGGGGGGGGGGGGGGGGGGGCGCATTTTGATCAGTTTATTTTCATAATGGCACTACCCTTTGCCTTCGGGTTAGCTTCGTTTTGGCACTCCCAAAAGCAGTTGGCCATTCCACATGTAAACCTCTGTAACTTTCCTTGTATAGACGGGGGCATTTTGACCAGTTTATTTTCAGAATGGCACTACCGTTTGCCTTGGGGTTAGCTTCGTTTTGGCGCCCCCCGCCTCACCCACCCTAAAAAATTCACCCCTTTGGCCCTTTCCACATCTCAAAAAATTGTCTGGACCTAACTAGCAAGGTAGGGTAAGGAGGGACTTGCCTTTTGTGCACCTTGTGTTCTATTTAGGTCCAGTAGACGAACCGTGAGGCGTGAAGTGTAGACGAATGAATGTTTCATTTGATGTGCTACACGGATAACCTTCAATGCCTTACAACACCGGACAAAAGAAGCTAAAGAAACCTAGCCATAATTGAGAAAAACTACAAGACATAATCCACTGATGAAACCATTGCCAACTATGGGAATCCAACTTCATAGCAACATACAACTTGTTGACTTCAAGTATGGCAACCTAACTAGATGACAACATACTTGTTGATTTCAGTTTGAATCAGCTAAAGAACTTGAAACCTTATGACGCCAACAAGCAACAAACCACCTTCTGATTTTTGGTAGCTGTGTGGTTGGGTAGGACCATATGCGAACATTAATGCTTAAAACCAAAAGGACATTTGCATGAGAGGCCATTTCCTGGATTCCAACCATTGTCAAAGTCAGATGGGATTGTTTCTTTCACAATCCAATTCCCATCAGCACAACATCTTCAAAACTGAATCTCGTAAAATTTGCACATTACTTATTATCGTAAAGTTCTCTCAGTGATGTCAATGTGAACTAAACTAGTTTAAATCGAAAGGATAAAGGCGAATGGGAGGAAGACATACGAGCGCATGACTCATTCGCATAGTTAAGCCAGTTCCCGGCTCCATATCAACTCTTGCCCCGTCACCATCTCCAACCTTCCAATCAAAGCAGTGAACCATAGCGGCAATTGTAGAGTACCAGGGAAGGAACAAACCCGAGGCTCTGACTCTTTCTCATACAGTATAACCCCACTTTCATCATCACCTTCTTCATCTTCTCCTTTGGCTGCCAAAAATCTCTGGCATGAACATATCCGGGTCATGCCACAGATTAGAGTCTCTCATAACGCTACATAGATTTATAGCTACAGACATTTTCTCAGGCAATTCATAGCCACCAACGTTGCATTGCTGGTGGCATTCTCTAAGTGCGACAGGTGCAGGTGGGTGTAACTGCAGTGTCTCCTTTACTACTGCGTGAAGATGAGGAAGAATCTGAACATCAGACTCTGCCGCCAGCTTAGATCTTCTGACAACTGTCTCTATCTCATCTCTGGCCATCCTGAATATATGTGAATGGTTGATGAGCTCCGCTAGGGACCATTGTAAGGCATCTGCTGCTGTTCAGTCCCTGCTACGAAGAGGTCCTGACAAAGACAGAAACAATAATGTTATCAAAGGATTTGCGAGGGCACCTCTTGGGTGAGACCATCTCACATCAACTGTTTCAGCAGCTTAGAAGTGTTTGTCTCACCCCCAAACTATAAAGAGGACATTCTAAAATGATCATTCGCTACGAAATTTCCCATCTCACAATATCTCCACCAAAAAGTTTCCATATAGAAAATAGACGTGGCAACAGGGGTGCTAACTACTTGCAAAGCTTTTATGTTAGTCCTGGTGATTCTAACTCATGCCTTGTCGTCTTGATGGATTTTCAGCAGAATGTCCATCATATCCACGTTCTCTCGTCCACTTCTCGCTTGTTCATGTTACTGGAGGACGGTTTCCAGCAATTTATCAAACCCTGCAGTCAGATGAGCAGTCTTCTTCCAATAAAGCCAGTAAATGCCCACTTGAATGGACCCAAAACATCTCCAAAGCAGAGCTTGCAACCCAGCTCCAACGTCTGCCAAAACAGCTTCCTGCACTTGTCAGCCTGATACTCTTTGTCTGAGCACCTCGTGCTCATTGCCATTTGACACACAACGTTGTTGGTCAGCCTCATGACCTCAACCCCTAGCTCAACTGTCCTCTTCTCCTTCGAGCAATTTGCCATCTTTTCAATCAACCTCTTTATATCCTCACGACGAATGGCCCTTGACCGTTGGATCTGGCGGGGCACAAGGAAGCAGGAGCTCTGTGACAATAAGGCTTTTGATTAAGTGCTAGTACTTGCCATAGGGGGCATTGCCGAAGCCTGCAGTGGTGTAGGAGTTCTTATCAGAGAATGCCAAGCTAGGGTGGGAAGATGATGGGGACCATCTTATTGCACCTTCTGACCTCCATCCTTCAAGCCCACAGGAGCCTACTAGCACCAAGGAAGCAAAGGAAGTTCATTCCTTGGTCAGGGATACCCTAAACCAGTCTTACAGTAGCTTGGTCAGTTCGACCAGAAATTGGCCCGGTTTTGTCTACCTTTTGGAACCAGCTACTGAGGGGATGATTATCTGCATTGATCACCCCCTTTAAGTTTAAGAAGTCAGCTTTCCAATAAATCAAGGTTTAAGGCTTTTGGACACCATTTGGTCGGTCAACCAGCAAGATCTTTTGAACTGTGCAAAACTGGCGGCAATCCAGCGAAGGGCAGAATCAAGGGGAATTAAGTTGACTTAGTCCAATCTTTTTGAAACTTTGAGGCATGAAAGAAGACATAAATATTTATCAAGCCATGTGCTCAAAGAGCCCCCAAAGCACCCCCTTGTGCTGCCTTTATGCAGCCCAAAGTACAAGCAAAACACCCCTTTACCCGGTTACATACTAGCGGTACAAGGGTCTTGTTTCTTGGGTTTGCAATTGTACTACTTGCTGTTTTGACTCTTAATGATGTATTTAGGCTGCCTCGTAAGCTTGACACCTCATTTAGAAGCATCATTTGTCCTAATGAGGTTGCCAAGGTTAGATTAGATGTGTTCATGTACTTAGGTGACCGAATTAAAAACCCCCCCACTACCCTAATGTACTTTCGGTCCCCTAAGCTGGTTTTTGGGTTTCTAAGGGCTGAATGCTTCTTTAAAAGCCAGCCACTTCTCCTTTGTATCACAACTTTGATGAATGATAAACTTGAGTTAGAAAACTCTCTCCTTTGAAATCCTAGAGCTATATCTTTAGTGTGGCAACTCAAGTGGGTCTCTAGGTCTTCTTATCTCAACTGGAAAGGTGATTAAGTTCTGTAATCTAGTTGATCTAAGAAGATTGCCCAAGTGTGTGAACAAAGGTGGCTCCTCGGATTATCCTTTGCTAGCTCACTTGCCTATCTTCTCTAGTTCGTTGCTACAATCTGTCCAAAGTCCCTAATCTGCCTGTATGCATTCTTGACTCCCTCTTGCAACTCTGTGCATTAGTGAGGCTTGAATACATCAGAAGAGAAGGCAAGGTTGTTAGTCTTGAAGATGTCAGAGGCAGCAGAAGCGGAGGAGACGAGCAGGCAAGGAGTGGCTCCTAGGCAGAGGTGGAGGATAGAGCCATATTTAAGGGAAAGGTTGTGGGATGATTGGAAAAGTCGTGGGGAGAGGAGATGGTGGAGGTGGCCAATGATGGGTAGATATGGTGCACTGGGTGGAAGCTGGAGACTGTCCTCGTCATTGTTATGGGGAAGACGGAGTTGAAAATGAGGGTCAGTGACCATGAAACAGAGGATGAGTAAGTAAGAGTTGCTGAAAATCTCTTTAAACATCATTCTTATGTTTTTGTTTAAGTTTGAGAAACAAATAAGGCTTCCCTGGCTCCTCCCATTATATGTGTTTAGGATTTAAGATAAATTGATTTGGTGTGGCGCAGGTGAGATGGAGGGCATTACAGGATTGATTTTGGTTTGGCTGAGATGTCTAAGCATAGCATGAAATATGTGGGAACTTAGACATTGATATCTAGCGGAGCAATAATTGTTGCAGCCACTAATTGCATACAGGAAAAACACTGGTACTATGATGGAGACATTTATTTGACAAATACAACAATGCATAAATAATAAATTGCAAGTATAACAAATATTTCTTGCTGCTGTAGAACCGCTAAGCAGGTAACTCAAAGAACCTGACTGGAAGCATAGGACTGTAACAAAGCCAAAGCTATGTCAGCCAACTTGCTTCTCAAACTTTCATGTGTAATATAGTCCATTGACTGCATTCTTGCATGAGACCCATCCTTCAGCATCAATGAACCTACTTGTATATGTCATGAGAGCGAAATTCGTTAATGAGACGGAAGAAGATGAGGATGATTAGGTGGATGTGTGGTTTTACGAGAATAGCCAGGATTAGGAATGGAGTAATCAGGGACTTAGCTAAAGTAGTTCCTATCGAAGATAAGATGAGAGAAACAAGACTCAGCTGGTTTGGCCATGTGAAAAGGAGAAGTGTGGACGTTGCAGTGAGAACATGTGAGATGTTCAACATCCCCGAAGGCAAAAGAGGGAGGGGCCAACCAAAGAAGAGTTTGGACGAGGTGATTAGAGAGGGTTAGAAAGTTGTAGGTTTGACGGAGGACCTGATTCAGGATAGGAGGCTGTGGCAGAATAGGATTAAGATCTTAAATCATTGAGAGTCGTCTCCGTAGATGTTTTTTTTTTGTTGCAGTGGCTTAGTGCTGGTAGTGGTTTTCGTATGTCATGTTTGTTTGGAGGTAGTACTTTCTTCTGGGAAGAGACAGCCTGATTGTTAAGGTATATTATCTTCCTCGGTCATATTGTTCTTGTGTTTCATAGCCTCAAAAACTTGTCCTTTTAATTTATCTTAATTATTTCTTGCTATGTGGCCTCAATTTTCCCCATTAAATGTTTCATAAAAGCTTTCTTCTCTAAAATATTTTCACAAAATCCTTTTTGTGGGTCTCTTGGAATCAGTCTCTCTATGGGTAGGAATGCCGGTAGAGGTAAGGTTGCCTACAGTTGGATCTCCCCAAACCTCACGAAAGTGGGACCCACACTGGGAGGTGGTGGTGGTGGTGGTGTTGTTGTAGACGGAAGAAGATGCCAACCTAGTTTTAAGTGAATGCACTGAGCCACTTCAAAAACAGGCTGACATAGCAACTATGTTCTAAAGGAGACAGAATATAGCTATGATGCTACCATCAGATGCTCTGCGATATGTGTGGGGCACCCCTAACTCAGTCTGGGACTCTGGGCACATATATCAGACTTGCATTACTCTGAAGATGAGATTGAAAATGAATTTTTTGGAACATCTCACCTGCATATTAAGCTCTATCATTTCATATTGCTGTAACACTAAGACAATTCATTTTGATCTGTGAACAATTGATCATTTATGTTCCATGCACAAAGTCGTAGCCAAATGCCCAAAGCTATGCACCAGCAAAAGCAGGGCTACAACCACTTCATACCCTCATAAAGCTGTATCCCCCCCCCCCGGTGGCAAAAATAAAGGCAGAAAAGAACAAATGAAAAAGCTTTATTGTATGCAACAACCTCAAAACTGCAAGAATGTAAATACCCATTGCCTGATGTCAGTAGGTCTTGCTTCCAAAAGTCACGATCCCATTGCAAATCTCTATCTCCTCAACATGATGAGAGTATCATTTGCATAAGTCCCATTTAAAATCCTTATCTCGTCATGTGGTGGACGTCATTTGAAAGAAAAAAAGACCCTCTCTCTTCCATCACATTCTGCTGGTGGATGAAGAAATACCCTTGCGGTGAAAGCTCAATGTTAAGCCTCTGTTGCAGCTTCTCTTGCTTATCTTTTAGCACCTTTAGATGTTTTATGAACAAAATCCATCACATTCCAGATGGAAGAATGAAACCATGTCAGATCGATAAGAAAATCAGTTAAAAGAGAGCAAATTTACCTGAACTTTGGAAGCAGGATCAACCTCCATATTCAGCCTCCTTTTACGTGGGGTCAGCACCTGAATCCTCAGTTTATTGGAACCTGATGAACTTCATGGTGGCAGGAGTGGCATATTCCTGAAAGCTGATGAGTTACTGGTAGCATGGGTGGCATACTCCTGAAAGCTGATGAGCCTGATGCAAGCAGGGGTGGATTATTCTTGGATGCAGATGGGCTTGATGCGAGCTGGAGTGGCCTCATAAAGACATGGATCACAGACCCATTTGAGAGCCTGTACTCATATAGGCGCTTGCACTTGTCATCCGTCAGGTCACGCATCTCACCCTGATAAAGTCCCAGCCCATCAGGAGGAACCACGAAGTCCTGCAGGAAATATTTTCACAAGTGCTGAAGAACTGCTAGTAGTAATCCACGAACTCATCCCGATAAAGACAAATCAAAACAAGAGCAACAGGATCAAGTAAAAATGCAACACCATATACATGAAACAATATTCACTATTGTCTTTAATCATCCATTTAAGCAAAGGAGGCTTTCCTTCAATCTCATCATCATTCAGGAGAAGATGTCTACCTGTTCTTAATATCCAACGAATGACACAGCCAGCAACCTTTTCCAAAGACATCACACCAAAAAGGAATGGTATGTATACCTAAAATGAAAGCAACTTATCAGGTACAATATGATAACCACTCAGACACAAAAAATAAGGGCAATGACAACGAAGATGAAATTAGGTAACAAAAACCTTCATCAATATCAGAATGAATCTGATACAAAATAAGCAACACCAAAAGTCAACAAAGAGTAATTAACATGAGTGGGAATAAATATTTTTTTGGGAGAAATAATCCCTCAAAAAGTGCCCAGATCAGATATATAAATATGCTAACATAATGCACTGAAGTCCATGTACTCAAACAGCACGTTCTAACTGCAAACACCATATAGCAGCAAACAATCTTCAAAGGATTTCCCCTTCAAATTCTTAGTCTGTTTGAAAAACAGTCGTTAGCTGTTAGCTGTTTACATTAGCTATTAATTGTTAGCTGTTTACATTAGTTGTTTGCATTAGCTATTTATGTTAATTGTTTGTATTAGCTGTTAGTTATTTATGTTAGCTGTTTGTATTAGCTGTTTTTAGAAAATGTCTGGTAAAATTAGTTGTTTCAAAGAAAGCTTTTTGATGCTCTTTTATATGCATAACTCTTTTTGGGTATTATATATTTGTACATATTTTCCCTTGTTGGTTATTTATTTTCCTAAAATATATGTCACATAAGTTACCTTTATTCGTATAACTCGAATATTTCAATTATTGTACGCAATATTTATCTAATTTTCATTTCAGTATAAATTAAATGTTTACAAAGTCTAACTCTAAGCCTATAATTTTTGCTGTTTATTTGGACATTTTTATTTATAATTAATCTATTTTTTCAAATTTATATAACATTTATTCGACATCTAAGTCTCTTGGAAATGTTTTTTGACTTCTTTTTTGGATTGTCCTATCTAATCAAGATTAAAAAGAATAAATCAAATATTTCTCGCTAATTCTACAGTTGACGTAATTGACAGCATCCAAACTAGTGATTACAAGTTTACAATTTATGTCTAATGTAGAAGTCCAAGTTTTTGATCAATGTAGAGCTCCTAATACAGCAAACCAATTAATAGCAAACTACCAGAAAATCATAACCCATTTTTCCCTGTCTTTCTCACCTCAATCTAAAGATTAATTCGACTGTCTTTCAGCTTGCCTTATATCAAAAAGAAAAGGATCCAAAGAGAGGGCAAGAAGGGCGAAAATACATATTAACCTGAGGAACAACGCATTATCAATTTTAGCCTGCTCAGTGTCAAACAATATGTGATAGAAAATTTATCTCCTCTCAATCTTCAAGGGCACGTACAAACATTTTCCATAGATAACTTGACCCCCCCCCCCCCAAAAGGATGCAACTGGAGCAGGAAAAACAGAGCGACAGAGAGTAGGTTATCCTCAAAACGATAAATCCTAATGCTCGACATTTTACTTTGGAGCTGGCAAAACTCTGGTAGACTAGGATGAACACAGTGGAACTGAAGATGGGGGAGAAGTGGGGGATGACGCGATCACATGACTGATGAGAAGGAGAACAATAGAATAACAAAAAGCAAGAAACTCAGTGTTTGCGTTCAACAATGGCAAGGGGTGTAATTTAGATGAAGTTGTGGCCCCTTTGCTGTATTTACCCAAATAGCTGTTTGCAAAAGGCTAATAATTTCAGCTGTTTCAAAAATGGCTTTTTGGGACGAAACGGCTAATAGAAAAAGTTGTTTACTAAACATTTACTAGCTGTTTGATTGTCAAACAGCCAAAATCCCTCAAGCAGCCATTTTTGGCCAAAAAACTATTGAAAAGGCCATCTACAAAACACCCCCTTTAATAATAAAGCTACAGAGCCTAACATATAAGTACAACAAATCTGCAGCGGAATACATCTTGTTCTCCGCTTCCAGACACATAGATAACAGCTTCATGATCCAGAGAGGCTCAACAGAAAAATAATCACTCGAAGAACACCCCCCCCCCCCCAAAAAAAAGGAACAAGAATTGAGCAACACACAGATCACCTAGATTAATTTATAAAATCATCTACTTATCATGAACTTTTCTGAAACATTATTGCATTGAGATTCAAATAAGGCATTCAACAACAAAGCGTTTGCTACTATAATCAAACTGTATGGATAATTTGCATATTTGATGGATATCATACAGTAGCAGAACTGATTGTTTTTGCAAGAGCACTAAGATGATATCAGTTAGCATCATAAAGGAGAAAAAGAAAACATCAATCAGCAGACTCTGAATCCTGGCAACAACCCATTAGGACATGCTTGAGAACGTTCAAATGAGATCTAACAATCAAGTCCACCTTCTCTATCTATCAATCTATCTATTTATGAGTGTGTTTACAAGGAAAATGAGTAGTGCTTTACAGCAGAAATTGGAGTCTGCGACACCAGCAAAGAACCCACATCACCAGAGATGTGGATGGCTGCACAGCACGACTAAGATTTTGACAGAGAGAATGAGCAAAGTTCCACCATGAAAACAACAGCCAATACAAGTCCAGCCATAAAGGGAATTAAAAAGTTCAGTCTGTACATATCCCCCCCCCCCCCCCCAAAAAAAAAAATTGCAGAGATGAAACTATTACCTATTTTGAGTCTTCAACTTGAGAGCAAGGTACAGCCCTTCGACTTCAGCTTGGACTCAAGTCCAAAGAACTTCAATCCTGTCAGCACCAAGTCTCCTGCTTTCTTCTTCATATGTTCAATAAGCATGTCATCATATAAAATTTCACTAGCTTCTGTTAGAAACTTACGCTCCCTCATATTTGTGAATACCTTCCTTGCCTCCTCTATTGTCCCATGCTTGCACATGCCAGAGATAACAGCACAGTAGATTATTTCATTAGGTAAACATCCCTGTTCTATCAACTCATTAATAGCTCCGACGACCTCATCAGCATCATTTGACTTGCAAGTATGGATAATGCTTAAACCATATTTGAACTCCATGGGCCCGCTGGTAACATTAGCTAAGCAGTCCTGTACTAGTGAAATTGCAGCATCAATCTCTCCAATTTTGCAAAGCCCTTTTACCAGAGAACAATAAGCTGCAACAGAAGGAACAGAACCCATCTCCTTTATCTTATTATACCACAAGCACGCCTCTTTCACATCCTCAAGATCAATAAGACAAGTAATTGCATGACTGTAAGTTGTGGAATCAGGTTCTAAGTTAGAATAGTTTATTTCATGGAAAAGGGACAATGCCATCTTTGCCTGCCCACTCTTGTAAAAAGCACCAAGAAGAATATTATAGATTGAGATACTACAGTAGCCTTTGATCTTCAAGTCTCTGAATACTTCCAGGGTGAGAGGCAGTCTGTCTACTCTCTCAACCATTACTGAGAAGAACTTACAAAGACCATCCATAACAGGGGATCCTAATTTCTGCATCTGCATGAGCAAATTACAGAACTCATCCATTTCTCTTGATTCTGCATAAGAAATCAACAGTGGATTCACTGTTGTGAAGTCCGGTTGGAGACACTCTTGAACCGTGACTAGGAAGAGCTTATAAGCCTTATCAAGCTGTTTCACATTACACAACCCCACTATCAGGGAATTATATATTGACAAATCAGCCCTGTAACCAGAATCCATCATATCCTTCAATAGATCGAGGCCCGAACCAACCTTACCATCAGCCACAAAACTCTCCACTAGTGCATGATATATGGCTCTATCAATCAAGTCACCTTTCTTTTTCATACCATTGAACAACTCATAACCTTTCTCCACTCTATTCCCTTTACATAATGCTGTAATCAAAGTTGTATAAGCCATTGCATCTGGTTCAACTTGATCCCTCCTCATTTCATCCCAAACCTTCAAGCATCCATCTAAATTCCCCTCGGCTACTAATACACGAATCATAGCCGTGTATGCAAACACATCCGGTTTGCACAAACTTCTCATTCGACCCAAAAGCTCCGACATTTCATCAATCCTTCCAACCTTACACAAACCCTTGACCAAAATCATATATGTTACAGTCTCTTCCACTAACCCATCCCTCTTAAAATCATCATACACCGACATTGCCAGGTCCAAATGCCCAGTCTTAACTAATGCATCCATGATCCTATTGTACAGAAAAACTCGAGGTTTGACCCCGAATTTCTTCATTTTCTCATACACATAGTACACCCTAAGACCTCTATTATTATCAGCATGCATTCTGATCAAAATCTCAAACTGCTTCTCACTAGGTGGCCTCCCCTGCATATGCATTAGCTCAGGCACCTGATCAGCTGCCCGAAATCGATTCAATCGGTTCAAACAATAAGCAAATGCATTATAAGAAGCATAAGTGTGCTTATAACCCTTTTGCTTACCAGCCCAATGAAAGAACTTGGAGCACAAATTGGGGTCAGTCTGGACCTTGAGGACCTCAGCAACCAAATCCGGGTTGACCCGACGAAGCTTCCCAAGATCCGCAATAACCGGAGCATCCCACCTACCATGCTTCCTGAAAGAATCACAAATGTAACGGGCAATGGGAGAGAGTCTCTGGGCAATTTGGAAGAAATTCTCAGATGGGGTTTTAGGAGTGATGGATTTTAAGCCATTTTGAGCATCTGGGTCCCAATTTTGAAGACTGAAATTTGTGGGGTTTTCGGATTTTGGGGTTTTTCTTCTGGGGGCATTGAGGGTTTGAGGGTCTAGGGTTTGGCGATTGGAGAAGAGACCACCATAGACGGTAGGCCTGTTCTGGGATGGCTTTCTTTTGCCATAGAAGAAGTAGAATTTGTTGGGTTTGGAGGGAGGTGGCATTTCAATTCGATGTTGGGTTTCTGTTGAGAAAGCTTGAATAAACCATGCAACTCAGTAATAGTCGAAATTTTCCGACTGCTTCTGGATGTGGACGTTGAGGTGGCCTTGAAATTTGATAGGGTGGCCAACGGTGGCGGAGAGGTGGATCAATGGCAGTGGTCTGGGCTTGGAGCGGGGAGGTTAGGGGTTTCCTTTTTTCTTTTTTTTTTAAATTGCTTATAAATATTAATGAAATTCTTATTTGAGATTTGAGAAACTTGAATATTATTTTTGAAAGACGGGATAGAAATTTGTAGCTAGTGAAGAAATTTTTTTTAAAATTTTCTTCTTTTCAATAAAAAAAACCTTTTAAATTTTATTTTAAGAATAAAACATATAAATAAAAGTTAACGTAAAATTTTAGGTTCATAACTCCTTTACTCTGATGAAATTATTTTTTTATTTTATGTCCTATCTTAAATAAAATTGTGAAATTTTAGATTATTATTTTTACAAATTTTATCTATTCCTTTTTTTAGAAGAGAAAAAAACTCATTGATCATTCATAATGATCATATGGCAAAATGCATATTCAACTTAAACAAATCCTTAATGTCAAAATTAGGGCATG
The DNA here is from genome assembly GCA_017589665.1 of Selenicereus undatus. Classification (NCBI taxonomy): domain Eukaryota; kingdom Viridiplantae; phylum Streptophyta; class Magnoliopsida; order Caryophyllales; family Cactaceae; genus Selenicereus; species Selenicereus undatus. The sequence goes on along the minus strand of JACYFF010031958.1, from coordinate 94,075,733 downwards.
TTCTTTTTGTTGGCAAATAGAGGTTGGTAAATGGGTGAAGTTAGCCTAGATTGATAGAAATTGGTTTTTTTTTTTTATTAAAGTTGATATAAGTGAGTTGAAATTTGTTGAAATTGGTTGAAATTGATTTTTTTTTTTTGGTATGATGGGTAGAAGTTGATTGAGTTTTGAAGGAGATGGATTGTAGTCGGTTGAAGTAAGTTGAAGATGGTTGAAGTGGATCGAAATAGGTTGAAGTTGGAATTTTTTTTATTAGAGTTGGTAGAAGCGAATTGAAATTAGCTAAAGTTGGTAAAGTGATTTTACCAATGAAAAGTATGTGCCTCAATATCTCGACGCCAAAAATGGTAACTTGAAACACGTTGATTGCTTGGTTTTTATTTTTTTTTGTGTACTTTCATTGTTTCTTGATACAATTGGAGAAAAGATATACAAATAAATGTAAGCAACTTATGGATTGAAGTTGATTTGTTGATTTAGCACAGGTAAGACAATTTCCTATGCCAAGGATTATATTTGAAAGGTTAAAATCCATTAATAAATCACTTTAGCATGTACAATTGATCTATCTCATTTAAATTTATAGACCCTTAAAAAAAAATACAATTATACAATAAACTCTCACAATTAGAGAGAAATATACAAATCTCACGAAAGAAAGATTAGTTAATCTTCAAATTGAAAAGACGGTAGCTATAAATATTATAATATTACTATTAAAGAAAAGGCATGTTAGAAATGATCGCGGAACTGCTCATGAGGAAACCACTACTTTTCGCTGGCAGCAATAATGGGGAGGGAAGGAAGCGCCAATTACTAAATTTATTTATACTTATATACTTAGGTCCTATTCTTTTTATTGAGAAATTCATCCACCCCACACTCATTCACTTCTTTTTTCCTCTTTCTACTTCTTTTCACACTTAAAAAAAATACAACTCCTTTCCACACTCACCCACTGCTTCCCATACCTACATAAAACAATCATTTTTTATATTTTGAAAATTTTTATAATTTACGTAATTGTGTGTACGAATAATCTGATAGTAATTATGAACAGTTTTAATTTTTCGGATATTATGGAACAGTTTTATTTTTTTGTTTTTCATTAACTTTTTAATTTTTTATAATTTTTTATAATTTTTTATTTTTTTTGTATTTATTTTTAATTTTTAATTTTTTAATTTTTAATTTTTTTAATTTTTTTTTTGTATTTATTTTTATTTTTTATTTTTAAAAATTTAAATTTTTTAATTTTTAATTTTTTGTATTTTTAAATTTTTTGTATTTATTTTTTGTATTTTTTATTCCTGAAAAACAACCAACCGAAAATTCCAAAAAAATAAAAAATAAAAAAATTATACAAAAAAATAAAAAATAAAAATAAATACAAAAAAATAAGAAAATTAAAACTAAAAAAATTTTAAAAAATTAAGAAAAATTAAAATTAAAATTAAAAATAAATTCAAAATTCAAAATTAAAAATAAAAAATAAAAAATAAAAAATTAAAAATCAAAAATCAAAAATCAAAAATCAAAAATCAAAAATCAAAAGATAAAAAAATTAAAAATTAAAAATGAAAAATTAAAAATACAAACACAAAAATAAAAAAATAAAAAATAAAAAATAAACAAAATAAAAAATAGCAAAACAGAATAAACAAAAATAAAAAATCTTCATCATCATTAATTACTATCTCAATAAAATTATTACATTATAAAACAAAAAAATATTAATAATTAATACTTCAACTTCATTCAACTACATTCAACTTTCACCCACACTCACCCACTTTTTCCCACACTTAAAAAAAAATACCACACTCACTCACTTCTTCTCCCCTTTTTCATAATCACTCATCCCACACCCCTCATTTCCCACTGAAAAGAACAGGGCCTTAATTCGACAAGGTTTTCCTCCTTTTTTTTCAAAACCATGAAACTATTATTGATTCATGAAAAAGAAAATCAAAAATTACATTTGAACTGCTATAGTGGGTCATAAAATGCCAAGTGATATTTTGGATATAAAAGGTTAATAAATTGGTATGGAGGGAAAGAAAAAAATGATTTAGTGGCAGAATAAGGATGAAAACGTGACGGCATACAGAGCTATAAACTCTATTTTCATATGACGTTCCTTATATATTATGTCCTATAATGCCACAGGTATTTACAAAAATTATTAAGGTTATTCGGATTTAATGTTATTTGATAAGAGCTTACAATCGAGAATGTCCAATATCATTAAAAGAGTTTAGGGACATAATTGAAGTGTCATTTTTTTTTTTTTTTTGACATAGAGAACTAATGATAATAGGGAGATTGTATGGATCCCCAAAAGAAGGAAAAAGAGGACTTAAATCTTTGGGGCTGTCCGTTTAAATAATCGTGGGACCATGGTATAATTTACTCCTATATAACAAGGGGCTGATTAGTAGGGCCAACAAAAAAACTCGTACCTGCATAAAGTTTGCAAAATCCGCCTCACACATGTATGACTATGGGCATTGAAAATGAGAAAAAAAATATCGGTATGTATCAGGTATTGCTAAAATAGGTACGGGTAAGGGTTTAGGAATAGCTCCCACCCACCCCATACCTATTTTATCAATACCTGCCTGGTACCCACATCATATCCTCCCCATATAAAACCCGTACCCATTTATTCAAAGTTCTAGTTTGATGCTTAGACTTGGATATTTTGCTAGTTTCTTTGAGTTGTATTATATTCCAGATTCCGCTGGGACATTTTGTTAACAACTATAACTACTGAGTGTTAATTTTTTGCTTGAATTTGGAAACTGATGAACCTCTATTTGTACCATATTTTAGCCCGTTTTTGACTCGATCTCTCTTATATTTGCATGCTTTATCACGTCAGAGAAATGTCAAATTGAACTCTTACGCATATATTTCGCTCATATGACGTATTTCTGCAATTTCAGGAACTGTGTTGAAGGAATTGAAAGACAGTTAATATTTGGTAGAAAAGAGCGTTAAAGAGGCGAGAAAAGCCGCGGAAAAGCGTCGCATAGAAGTCCCGGGGGATCGAACGCACGTGCGACACAACCAGAGGACGAAGAACCGGCCAAGCCAAGCAGGTGCCACATGGCACGGTCTGACCGTGCCACGTGGCACGACCGTGCCACGTGGTGTGGCCGATCCTGCTTGGTCGGTGCTTCAGGTGTTTGTCAGAGTTTTGGCACGGTCATCCCGTGCCTCTGGGTACGACCGTGCCACCCCCGTTTCCGCGTCGCGACTTAATTTTCCTTCGGGGGCTGTTTTTACATTCATTCAGTTTTTTTCTCCCGAGATGTTTTCTTAGGCGTTTTTAGGTTTTGTTTGAGAGTTGGATTTTAGTATTTTTGATTACGCTATTGAATTGGAGCTGATTCTACCTTTAATTCATTCAATCAATTTCAGGTTTTTTAATTCTCTCTCCTCTTGTTTTTAGTTGTTCTTGATTACTTGAATGTTTGCAATGGTTATGAAATTGAGTTGTTGGATTATTGTTCTCAAAATGATTGTAGGCTAAATCCTTCAACTTAGGTTGGGATTGACGCCGAATATGTATAGTTGAATTTTGTGTTGGCCCAATCCTTTTTCCCCCTTTGTTTTGCAAATATGAATTCTACTATGCACGCCAACTGTTTGATGAAATGTTCGAAAGAACATTCGTCCCCTTAATTGGGGTTTAGGGGAGCGTTGAGAGACGAAACCTTTACTTAGTGCGACTTAGTAGACGATTAGGGTTTTGACATGAAAATAGTTAAGATTCTAATTTGGATTCGAGATTGTGAATCTTGTAATCCTTCGACTTTTAGTCCCATGAAAATAGGCGACTATGGTTCTATGATTAGTCTTCAGCCCTTGAGAGAGGGAGGAGATGAACTTATATGACAATCTATTCATTCATAATGCATGCTTGGGGGACGTTTGATTGGGTTAGTAATCGATTCGCTAGCATAATCGTGTTGTTAATTCCAACCTAGGTATTTTCTATTCTGCTATTTATTACACTTCTTAATTGCTATCGTTTCACCTAGTTTAGTCCTCAACAACGAATTTGATTGCCTAGCTTGAGCTGTCTAATTAATTCTGGTAGTTGAAGCCAAGTTCCCTGTGGATTCGACCTGTACTTGCTGGTTGCTAGCTACAGCTACGCCGTGCACTTGCGGTAAATTAAAACGATAACAGAAACTTTTAGTTGTATTTGGTGGATATGATGTTCATCTGACTATTGGATGTTTGATATTGAATATGGGTATACAATATGTTAAATTCATTTTGTTTTGTATGTGCCTATAAAACCCATACACCCCGTTATACCCAGCGGGTATAAGTATGGGTATGGTTTTACAATATCCAATAAATATAGGTATGGGTATGGGTGTAGGTATTAACTTTGAAACTGTGTATGGGTTAGGGTATAGCTAAAACCACCCCGTACATGCCTCAATGCCACCCCTACTAATTAGTATTCAATTCTAAATTACCAACTCCTACACCAGCTCCATATGCACATACCTTGGATATGGGGGGGGGCGTCTCTTTGGAGGCTTTTGGAATAATAGTTGGAGTTTTATGTTTCAATTTTAAAATTGTCAGTTTGATTCTCTATTCTCCCCCTCCCCGCAATTTACTGGCTTTTAGAGAAGACAATAAAAGGATAGGTTATGTTTTTTCAAACGACTTCCTAAATAGCTTTTTCATCAAAAAAATATTTTTTTTTAAAGAATGTTTCAATTATTTGACTCATATAAAAAAAAGCCTTTTTTATGCAAAGGATAGCCAAAGGCCCTTAAAAAAGGGAAAAATATATCTAAGCAAGCTTCCATTTCATCCCTGAATTATCCTAAAAAATGATTTTTCTTAAGCAACAAGCTTAGTGTTTCCATAAGATTGAAATCCTTACGCATCACGAAGCATTCCTTCACCAATTGATCATGTGCCTAGTTTGCATCCTTAAATATTGCTTGATGATAACCTTTCACCTTGCTTCCACCATTCTCTTTCTGTAGTTTTCGACTATGTATCACTAAAGACTAACATTACTAACCTCATTTAAGAGAAATCCAACAAGAAGTTCAGAGTCCGAGTTCACCTATGCCTTTCCCAAATCCTTAGCCCTGGCCAATGTTAATCCATGCCAAATTGTTACAAGCTCTACCCAAATTAGTTCACAAGTTCCTAGCTTTACTTGAAAACCTAAATTTCATTCCCCTTGAGGCCCCTTAGAGATGCCCCCCCACCCCTTACAACTCCTTTAGAATCCCTCAAGACTACTCCATCCAGATTCTGCATAACCCAACCTTGGGCTAATGGTTCCCAAGAAAAGTTAATTGAACATGGTTGAGGCTTCCTTTTCTTACAGGTTAGCCTTAATTCTGATTTTAAGGAAAGGGTAAACTCTTTGTATCTTTTGATTAAGAAGTCATGTTCAACCTCCTGTGTTAAAAGCTCTTGAAGACCTCCACTTCTATAAATACCAAGTAATCAAAGAGAATCAGAATGGTCACTCTTCGAAAGTATCAATTCTATCCTTTGACTTTTTCCTCTTTGAATCTTTCATTTGTATAGAGATAGGGCATCATTACTTTTAGGTTAATCTAAAGAAGATAAAATTCTAGAGAGAAAATTATCTCTAGAATGAATAGAGAGAAGGATTTTCACGAACAAAGTTCCCATGAGTAGATAGATCCAGTCCCCAAATCAAACAAGAAATGTAAGCACCCTACTGTAAGCCTAGCGCAGTTCCTTACTTCAAGCCTAGATTATGCCAGAGATCTTATTAAAGTGCAATCTCTAATTCCTAAAACTTTAGTGGATAACAGTATTCTACCGCTAAACCTATTGCCATTCATAATACTTCAGTGAGAAGTAACCCTATTTCCTCAAACAGCGATGCTACTCGAAAATGAGGTAGTCTTATGGTGAACAATTCTAATTCTTTCTCTTTAGATTGGGATAGAGATGGTCAAAATTATGATACGACTGATGATGTGCTAGGTCTAGATGAGCTCAATAGTACCACTGACCTACCATTATGCTTACAAAAGAGGAAAATATTCGAACAAGGATACTTTGAGAAAACTCTCTCATTATTAAGTTGTTTGATAAGAACATGGGATATTGGCAATTATCCAAGGGTAAGGAGAAGAAGTGGTCACTTAAAGTAACCTACTACCTAATAAATATTAGATGTGAGTTCTATATTGTCATATTTTCTCTTGACCAAGGCCCATGGAAGATTGATAACTCATACCTTACCATATCCAAGTGGGTCCTAAATTTCGTTCCCTCTAAAGAACATATTCGTTTTCTTACATACTGAATTAGTATTCCTAACTTGGGTGTCAAATATTTTGACAAACAGTTCCTCGATAAAGTGGGAAGTAAGATTGGAAACGTCTAAGACCACCCGGTTAGTTGAGAGGTTAAGTTCACAAGGATGAGAATTCTAATTGATGTTCATAAACCATTCCTCTCTAAGTTCATACTCAAAGGTCATTAGGGGATAATTTACATGAAGGTCTTCATTGAATATGGTTCTCTTGTGGCAAGTTTGGTTAGAAAATGGAGGAATGCTATTCCAAACCTGATAAGGCATACCAATGAATTGTCTGAAGCTAATGAGGGCTCAAACCATGAGAATCCTGGCTACAAATATAAAGAGCAACTTAGGTTATGGATGTTGGAAAAAGAACCAATCTCGAAAAAAACCTCAAAACCTAATGATGGAATGAAATCAAGAGAAAGAAACTCCTCAAATCCTAGAGGAAAATCTGTTGTTCATGGGAAAGTTAAGAGGGGTCCTGGTTTGTCCTATTGGAGGATAATCAAGCAGGAGTACATGATAAGGTACATGATAAGGAGGAACTTAGGGAGCTGATTATTGCTGAGAATAAAGATAATTTGGAAAGTAGGGGTTCCTCCTTAATAAGGAAATCCATAATCACAATACTCAAGGTGAAAATACTAAAGAGAATGCCTAGCCCAAAGACCTTCCTAACTTGGATGCTTCGGTGGTTGTTGAAGAGGAAGCTTTAATTTTGGAAGGAAATACAGTTGCCACCAATCAATATCTTGAGAAAGAAAATTAATATGCCAAGCAAAAGGGGGTCGAGCAAGAGTAGCCAAAATGGTCGTTGAGGAAGGAAAAATGTTAAGCAAATAACGATTATGCTGAGACCAAAATCTTTGACCATCAAGAAGGTTGATTCTCATGACAAACAAAAGGGGGGTGGAGCATCCATCTAAGTTAACACTCATCTCCATGCAAAAAGAGAACCACACACCCCATGCCATGGACAAATCCATGAAGCTTCTAGACAACACCCTTTTGCATACCCTCTTACGCCACTTGGTGAGCTCCATACCTACACATGTTTTCCTCACCTAGTAGACCTCCATCCATCTAGCATCTTTGATGATACTACTAAATTAAGCGAAAATGCAATTCTCGGTGGAGGAGGAGGAGGAGCGTTTGGAGCTAAAAAGCAGTAGTCAAACCCAAGCGGAGGCAATTTCAAGCTCTCAAAATGTTTTTAAAGCCTTTGATTCCAAATGTTATGTCTCTGATCATTACTCATGGATATCCCAAGAATCAAAAATCCGCCGGACCTTTTGACCATGCTAGCTTCGAATGCTAGAGGTGCGGCCGAAAAGGAGTGTTTGCCTTCCTTAAGGGAGCTAATTAAACTCTACAAACTAGTAATAATTGCTAATTTGCTATTGTGGAACCCAGAATCACTGGTACCAGTGTAGACAATGTGTGTAAAACTCTTGGCTTTGGGGTTAAGACTATGTCAAAACTCATGGTTTTAGAGGTGAAATTTAGTTGGTTTGGCTTGCCAAAGTAGTTACTATAAACCAACTTATCCAACGTGAGCAACATCTAACTGTTAAAGTTAATAGATTAGGAGAGGAACCTTGGATTGTTTATGCTATTTATGCATGCCCTGATCTATCTAATACGATGACCTTATGGAAAAACCTGAAATGCTAGCACATAATACCAAAAGGCCTTGGCTCCTGGCTAGGGATTTCAATGAGACTAAATTGTCCGAGGAATGGATGAGTTGCTGTTCAGAAGCTCTAAGGAGGTCTCGACACTTTAACAATTGGCTTGAAAACAATTCCTTCATTGATATGGTTTATTCTGGGTCAAAATTCACTTGGGCTTAGGGAACTAATCCTGATTCTTGCAAATGCACTAGGTTGGATAGAACTATTTATAATGAAATTTGAAAAGGCCGATTTGAAGAAGGTTTAGTCAGGCACCTTGTTCATACCTATTCAAATCACTGGCTAGTCCTTATTTGACCTAAATTGGTTTTGCTCCCCTCCTTTATATTGTGAAACCTTTTAGATTTCAAGCTGCTTGATTACTCATGATGATTTTGACGAGTTTATAAAATCTAATTTGAAAAATGATGTGCCACTTGTTCCTTTTTTTTTTAATCAAATGGTCTAACAGTTTCAAGATTGAAATATGGATTTTTTTGGAAGCTTTTCAGAAATAAAGAATCACTCTCGAAAAGATTGGAAGAGATTCAAGTAAAACTCTCCTATGAATGCAATCCATATTTACTAAAACTAGAGGATGATCTAAAGTTGGAACTAGACAAGGCTATTCATCAAATTGATAGCTTCTCGAACCAAAAATCAAGGGTGGAAGCTTGAGAGACAGTGATCACAACACCCATTTTCCCACTTTAGAACTATTATTCATTGGTGACGAATCATAATGAAGGGAATCCAAAATAATAATGAAGAATGGATCTGGGATGAAGAGTTGATCGAGAAAATGGTTATTTACTTTTTTGAAGATTGCTATATTGACTCTTATTCTAATTTTGTTAGAATAATTTCCCAGTCAATTGTTTTCCAAGATTTCCTAAGGATGATTTTAGAGCCATGCGTGCTCCTTTTCAAAAGCTAAAGTTAAACATGCACTATTTGGTATAAAGCCCCCAAAAGGATTTGGTTCAGATGGTTTTCAAGCACTTTTTTTCCCACAACATTGGGACTTGGTGAAGGAAAATTTCTCTAATTCTGTTGTTGATGCTCTCAATGAAAGGTCTTTTCCAAAAAAAACTAAATGAAATGCTTATTTGCTTGATTCGTAAGATTGATAACTCAGAGAAAATGAACCAATTCTAGCCCATTAGCCTTTGTTCTTTGGCCAATAAAACCGTGGCCAAGGCAATTGTGAATATAATCAAACTCCACCCTCCCTAGCCTTATTAACTCCATCCAAAGTGGCTTCATCCTGAGGCGTCAAATAATGGGAAATATCATTATGGTCCAAAAAGTGATACACACTCTAAGAACACAAGAAATAGCCTCATGGTCCATGATCATCAATGTTGTTCTTGAAAAGGTATATGATAGGTTAAAGTAGCCATTTGTGATGGAGACTCCAACGGAGATAAGACTGCCTCATCAACTCATTTATGTGATTGCTGAGTATATTTCCTCTCCTAGCATGAATGTGCCTTGGAATGGATGTAAAACCAAAGCTTTCTACCCTTTTCAAGCTATGAGACAAGGGCATCCCTTGTCCCCTTATCTCTTTGTCATGGCTATGGAAAGGTTGCATCACCAAATTAGGTTGTTGATCTTAGGACTTGAAAGCCACTTTGAGTGAGTAGAGATGGTCTACATTATCACATGCGTTCTTTATTGACAACCTAGTCTTATTTGCAAAGGCCATAAAGGATTAAGCAGGGATAATTAATCAAATCCTGGGCCTTTTTTGTTAGGTGTCTGGACTTAAAGTCAATATTGCCAAGTCCAAGGTTTCCCCCCCCCCTCAACCAAGACCAATAGCTACGAAATGGCTAGAGTTCTAGATGTGTTGAAAATAGATTTCATTGAAGATTTAGGACTTTATTTAGGCGTTCTAACTTTGCATAAAAAGGTTAAGGGGTGCATCTTTGAACAACTTTCCACCATAATTAATAACAAACTTTTCCCAGTGGAAGTCCCAAAATATTTCTCTGGCAGGTTGTGTTACTTTAGCTCAATCTGTTCTTCAAATTGTGCTGACTTATTTTATGCAGACAACCCAACCTCTGAGAGCCCTCTGCGATGGTTTAGACTGGAAAACATGCTGGCTCATTTGGGGAGGTGATGAAGGATAGACGCTAGGCTCATATGGTATCTTGGAAACCACTAAGGCCCTGTTTAGCAAACAACTGTTGGTTGCTAGCTATTAGCAGTTAGCTATTTGTATTAGCTGTTGGCTATTAACTATTTGAATTAGTTGTTTGTATTAGCTGCTTGAATTAATTGTTTATAGAAAAGTTATTTGGTAAGATTAGTTATTTCTAACTAAGTTGTGAGGTAAAAAATTAATTCTCCAAGAGTTTTTCCGAAAAGCTCATCAAATTAGCTTTTCCAAATCAGCTTTTTGGACTACAAAAACTTTTCAAAAAGATATTCTACAAGACACCTAAATTAGCTTTTTAACTAGGTCAAACAACTAATTTTGATCTTAAAAACTCTTTTTGGCCAAAAAACTCCCAAAAAAGTTGTTTGTCAAACATTCCCTCAATAAACAGAAACATGAAGGAGGACTTGGTTTGCATTCAATGAGACAAGTGAATTGCAACCTTTCTAACAAAATTAAAGTGAATGACGATCTTATAGATGAACTCTTTATGGTCAACGGTTATTCGCTACACAAATATTGTGAAGGTAGATGTGATACTGACATGTTTGCTACTAAACTTGATGCGTCTAATTCTTGCCAAGGAATTTTGAAGAACACTAAATTTTTGAGGCAAGATGTTAGAACGATAATGGGCAATAGAAAACGCACAATGTTTTAGCATTATGACTGGGTTCTGGATAAACTGTTGTCTTTGGTTGCTACGAGCACTATACCGGCCTCCATTGAAGACTCGACAGTAAAAAAGTTATGGGATGGTGATCTAGGTTGGAGATAGGATGCCTTATGTTTTTCCTCATGAGGTCCTCATGAGGTCTTATTATTGGGGTAAGTCCAGCTTGGGTTCCTTTACTTTGAAGTGTTTCTTTTTTGTTGATTAAAGTCCTACCAACAGTGGTAATAGTTGTAAGAAGATTGGAAAACTGAAACTATATGGAGAATCAAAATGTTTCTCTTGCTAATGAATTATGGTCGCCTTATGCATGGTCTGAATATATGGAAGAGGGACTTGGTTGATACCCCTAAAGTGTGGGGAAGAGTTTGAGGATACTTTACACATCATTAGGGACTGCCCTAGGGCAGTGGAGGTTTGGGACCAATTCTTGCTATTGTGAAAGCTAATTTAATTGATTAACCCAAAGTCAAAATGAATGAAATGTCTAATGTAACGCCCCCAAAATACTAATGACATGATTTATGGAAAGCTGTAGTGGAAGACTTAATAATAGAAGGCGTTACCGCCGTCCTAATAAGGACAATGCTCACTGAAACCATTTAATCTTGCAACTCATGTTTACAATCACAATATTTATTAAACTGAAACACTCTAAGACCAACATCCATAATAGTTCAACTTCAATACAACCGACTTAATCATACCATGTGCTAACTCGCACTTTACACTACACAATTATATTGAATATAGACCCAACTTGACCCTGAGATCGATCGCGACATTCATGCTATGTTGAATTCACTGTGAGCATCTGATGACTTCCAAAAGGGCTTGCTAAATGGAAAAACATGTGATACTTCATAACCTAAAATGGAAAACATGAAAACAATTTGACAATATGAGCTAAAACTCAGTACATGCATTCCTGTACTGTAAAATGAGTGTAGAAACACTGCTTATGGGTACCTGCTTTTGCAATTCATTTAGTTCGCAATAACAATGAAACTGAAAGTAATATGAGCATCTGATGACTTCCAAAAGGGCTTGCTAAATGGAGAAACATGTGATACTTCGTCACCTAAAATGGAAAATATGAAAACAATTCGAAAATGTGAGCTAAAATTCAGTATATGCATTCTTGTATTGTAAAATGAGCATAAAAACACTGCTGATGGGTACCCGCCTTTACAATCCATTTAGTTCGCAATAACAGGGAAACTGAAAGTAATATGAGCATCTGATGACTTCCAAAAGGGCTTGCTAAATGGAGAAGCATGTGATACTTCATCACCTAAAATGGAAAACATGAAAACAATTAAAAAACGTGAGCTAAAATTCATTACATGCATTCCTGTAATGTAAAATGAGCGTAGAAACACTGCTGATGGGTACTCAGATTTGCAATTCATTTAGTTCGCAATAACAATGAAACTGACAGTAATATAAAACTGAATTGCCCATTATTATCAGGATGTGAACCCCTTGCAATGATATGATCTATGTATAGGTGTACACCTGTCAATCCGATCAAGAGTTGACCTGAAGCCGTGCGGGTAAATGATGAGCTGACACCCTATAGATGATAACTAACGGGGTCACAAGTTAAATGGAAAATCACTATATAAATTGATTCATTGATAAACTCATTAAGAGTTGTAACTTGATAAACATGTTCTGCTTTTTGAAGATACAGACAATGGATATACCTCAGATCTTTCGAATGTAATCTGACTTGCAAAACATGTTTTTGATTTGATAAATATGTTGTGACTTGATAAGACTTATGCATAATAGCAAACGGTAACTAGCCCTCGACTCTGTTTCATAAATGTCATTGTAAGTATATGTAGTCAGTAAATGATCCTTACTCACATAAATGATTAAGTAAAAGTATGTGTAATAGAAATTGAATAATTAAATGGTATACATAACTTGGGTATTTCAATATAACTTCAAAACTGAATTAATAAAAATAATTAAATGTTGTGTTAAAAATGTACCGCAAGTGCACGGTGCCAGTTGTAGCTAGCAAAGGTAAGTACGGGTCGTGTCCACAGAGAACTTAGTTTCAACCACCGAATCGATTTCTAACACTTAATCTAGGTGAATGTCGAGTGAAGTTGGTTTAACTGATTCTAACTCTATTTGGTCTAAGTCAATAATGAGAAGGGAATCCTGGATTGGGGTTCACCGCACTGTGACGTTCATTGTAGAATAGACGAGGTCGTGTGAATCTGCCTGTAAGATAATTGAAATGGAATTATTACC
>JACYFF010031958.1:94037507-94062599 GCA_017589665.1 Selenicereus undatus | reverse complement strand
GCATGTTCAGCGCCTGGGAAAACATATTGGAACTCAATGGCACTGTGGCCTTGAATGCCACAAACCTCGCAAAGCGCCCCAACCTCAAGCATTGTACCAGATAAAACCCCTATTGAACTCCCTGAAGGAGTTTCAAGCCTATCGAAACGCTGCGCTAAGGCATCAACCTTGCTAGCTAGCAAGTCCACAGCGTCGACTCCATATACCCCACTTGCCTTCTTCGGGGTTGCCCTCTCATTGGACCAGTGATAATTGTTGGAGGCCATGTCCTCAAGTAAAGCCTTGGCCACCTCAATAGATTTCCCCATCAGTGCCCCACCGGCAGTAGCATCAATAGACATCTTCAGGGTCTGGTCCAGACCATTGTAAAAGGTCTGGATGAGGAGCCAGTCAGAGACTCCATGATGTGGACACTGGCGCTGTAAGTCCTTAAACCGTTCCCACACCTCATACAGTGATTCGCCATGCAGTTGGGCGAATGAAGTGATGTCGGCCTGCAGCTTGGCCGTCTTCCCTGGGGGGAAGTACTCACTCAGGAAGGCCTTGGAGAGGGCGTCCCAAGTAACAAATGTGTTGGGCTCCTCATTCTGGAGCCAATCTCGCACTCTATCCCACAGAGAGAATGGGAAGAGCCTCAATCGAATGGCGTCGGTGGGGACCCCATTGAGCTTAATAGTATCACACTTCGCAAGGAAATTACGAAGGTGCATGTTGGGATTCTCAGAAGGGTGCCCACCGAACTGGTCGCGCTCCATTAGCGAGATAAGGCCCGGGCACAGCTCGAAATTGTTCACCTCAACCGCGGGGTTCACTTTAGAAGAGGTGATACCTGACGACTGAGGCATTGCATAGTCTCTCAAAACTCTGTTGTCTTGCGCTGCCATGGTTGATGCGGCTTGCTTCTTTCTGCGTGCGCCGCTTTGTTTACGAGCAGTGGCTTCGATTTCAGGGTTCAGGGGAAGCAAGTTGTGACTCCCCTGACTGCGCTTGCGCATACAAAGCCAAAAACTACACCAAGCGTAAGCAGGCTCAAGCAAGAGTAAAACAAGCAAGGAGGGAGAGAAGGGGAAAGGGAAAGGAAAAGGGAAAAGAAAAAAAAAAGAAAAAAAGGAAAAAGCCTAATCTCAAGCGTTTAAAATCGCTTTCGATGCTGAAAACAAACAAGTTCCCCGGCAACGGCGCCAAAAACTTGTTGTGTTAAAAATGTACCACAAGTGCACGGTGCCAGTTGTAACTAGCAAAGGCAAGTACGGGTCGTGTCCACAGAGAACTTAGTTTCAACCACCGAATCGATTTCTAACACTTAATCTAGGTGAATGTCGAGTGAAGTTGGTTTAACTGATTCTAACTCTATTTGGTCTAAGTCAATAATGAGAAGGGAATCCTGGATTGGGGTTCACCGCACTGTGACGTTCATTGTAGAATAGACTAGGTCGTGTGAATCTGCCTGTAAGATAATTGAAATGGAATTATTACCGGTTTAAAGCATCTACGCCTACTTTCGAAGGTCATTAGACTGATCAAGCTAACCTAGTTGTCTACTTTCGTGAAACTAGAATAACAAAACTACAAGATCATCTAATTTCGATTCCCAATTGTACCCCCGACTACTTTCGTGTCAGGTAATTCAATTGCTCACAAAGCTACTCTAAGTAAAGGACCTAACTTTCGTTAGTCTCCTAAACCCAAATTAAGAACATGAATAAAACCCTCTCAGGCAATTCATCGAACACCTGGCATGCTAAGTGAGAATTCAATTATACTCTGGCGTAATTCATAAAAACCTAGAATTAACAATCCAATTTACATCACAGGGGCTACACCCACTCCAAGATTAAGGAATTTAGCCGCTAAACATGATTCTGAACAACATCTCAATCAAGACCAATAAAATGCCAAGGAATATAGAACTTGAATTAAAACGAAAGAAAAGGGGTAGAAAAGTGTACCCTGAACAATCTGCAACAATATTCAATCGAAAGCGTAAACTAATTCTGATCCGAAGCTTGAATTCAATAGCCACAATAAGCAAAGCCTAAAAGCCCTAGAAAATCGCCTAAAACGAGAGAGAAAAAGTAGAGAAAAACTGAAACTCCCCCAAAACTCCCCAAATTACAATGCGAAAACACAACTTAGCGAAGGCGACTAAAGTGGCACGGTCGTGCCATATGGCACGGTGTGACCGTGCCACGCTACGACATGGGGCTGTGGAGATCAAATTGTTGGCACGGTCGTGCCACGTGGCACGGTGTGACCGTGCCACTTTGCTGTCCTGCGAGCTCCAGTTTTTTTTATGTGGCACGGTCAGCCTGTGCGGCATGGTGACACCGTGCCACCCTCTTTCAGCCTGAAGTCCTCCCTTTTAGCTCCTGTTTAGCGCGGCATTGGCTTGTTTTCGTCATTTCTTCCAGTGTAACCCCTGAAAACATAAAGACACACTTTTAAGTAGATTTTAGGTGAAGAATGACTAATCAACCTCTAAACTCTAGGAATTTTACTAGAAAACGCCAAGATGAGAGGTAAAAATCATGCCTAAAAGTGTGTAAAATAGAGGTTTATCATTAAATCCGATATAAAGTAAATGAAAGTAAAATAGACTACAGTGAGATAAATGAGATTACAAAGGAAAATGCCTTGATGGTGACAAATGAGGGAGTGGTTGGGGTCTTTTCTGGGATAGGTTATTGATATGGGTTTAAGGCTCGCTGATGTATAGCTTGGCTCAAGATAACAGCGAGTACACTAGATTGACTTGATAAATACATTTGATACATTCTGAATTGAGTAAGTAATAAAGGTTTGAGTTCAAGAGAGATATATCTTGGTTCAAAATAGCATAAACTGCAAGAGCTTGGTCTGATAAATATGGTTTCTGAGTCAAAAATTCTCCTCACTTTCTATATTTCATTCATAAATCCATTATATATAGAATTCAACCCCAAATGAATCATTGAACTCAATAGAAGCTATTAAGCTCACTATACTTGGTATTTTCTTTGTAAAATTCATAATTGATTCAAAGCTTATAAACAAACTCCTAAAATGTATACTTGTCTTCTTCTTTCTCATTAATCAAGTTAAAAGCTCCATGAAAGTCCATGAATATTCATTTTCCGCTTAAATGACCTTACTTGGCCCAAAATACACAAAATAAGTACATGATCAATCTCACTCAATCTTTGTTATTACTCTTTACACAATTACACAAAATGCTTCTAAAAATCACCAAACTCAAAACACTCAATCAAATTCATGACATCTAATAGGAAACTCGAAAATAATGTGGACAATCTACAGTACAATTTTAGAATTTTCGTCCAAATATACGCTGCACAGAAATTGCAATAACAATCCAATTTGCGCCAAAGCAAGTCAGTTCACCTCAAAAATTCATGACTTTCACCCTTGAACACAAATGGAGACCTAAAACCCCAATATGGAAATAATAAGAAGTCCCGAAAAACTTTCATTGATAATATAAAATATGATTCCCACAATAGGGTTCCCAAAATGGGGTTAGAACACAAGTGTGTCAGTTTTGATTGAACCTGTGCAGTTCTGGTAAAATAGCCATAACTTTGTTCACATAACTCAGATCAAGGTGATTCAAAAGTCATTTGAAAGATAACTCATTGATCTAGCTCCCCACCGAAATTCAGAATTTTTCAACAAGCCACGCATTACCAGTTTTTTTAGGAACAGACCCCTATTTTCGGGTCGTTCACAGCTTGCTACCTACTTTATTATCCTCTTTTTTCACATAATTACCCTCTAAAATCACTTGTTGAAATTACCAAATCATGAGGTGACCCTCAACATTACTTTAGACAGTCATAATCCACAATTTTTACTTCATAATCATCTAAGATTCATTTTCAATCCAATAACATATCCAATATCATAAATCTCCCCATGTGATCCAAATGAACACATTTAATACAAAAACTCACTTAAATCAAGCATGATAATGAAAACCCTAATTCTTGCTCATTCAAGTGAGCATCCAAATAACCATAATTGGCTTCAAAATGATCATCTAACATCATATTTTTTTCATGATTTATAACACAAATCACAACATGATACATAAAGAAGCTCAAACTCATACTTGCTTAATTTCAAGTCACTTGATCATGCTCTTGATCAAATATTCATAACTGCAAACATCTCCAAACTCAATCAAAATTGCATAATAACTATTAATTTGATCATATAAGCAATAATCATAACTAAAACAACCCCAAAAACTCAAAATAGAACAAGTTAGGGTTTGAATATACCTTACTTTAGGCTTGAATTGGAGGGAGGAGGGGGCTGTTTTGAGTGATTTTGGTGGTTGGATATGATAGCTGGCAACAAGGGGAAGTCAGGGCAATCGAGAGATAGCCGAAAAAATGATCGGAAACCACAAAAAATGGTGGCACAAAGGGCAGCAGCTGCTGCCCCTGTTTTCTGCACAAAGGGGCGTGAGGTAGAAAGAGAAAATGGAGGGTTGGAATTTGTTATTTTTGCTGAATTTTTATGTGTAAAGATTGTTAATTATTAGCTACATGTGGCTGCAAATTTTCAACTCAAAAAGTAGCTTTTTGCTAATTAAAATTAGGTGCTAAAATGAGCAATTAGTGAAATAACAAAGTTAGCAAGGTTTTGGGGTTTTGTTTTGGATCCAACAAGATAAGTGTGGGCTTGAAAATTTTTCAAAGTGTTAGGAAAATTTTGTATTGCTCAGGATTAAATTTTACCGAAGGTAAGAAAATAATTAGTCACTAAATTATACTTACCGATGCCTAATATCGATTCACCCGATATTTAATTAATCAGTAAAACTTGAATTAACAATTAATGAAACTTGAATTGCAAAATTGGACGCAAATGAAATATCCCCCAACCAGGATTATTAAATATGATAAATGAATGCGAAAATTTAAATGACATAAGGTAATTCGGTAAATATATAAATTGAGTGTAATTAAATTAATAAACATGATTTGGTTAAACAAATAACCATGATTGATTAAATGGCAGCTGCTGCCCCTGTTTTTTGCACAAAGGGGCGTGAGGTAGAGAGAGAAAATGGAGGGTTGGGTTTTGTTATTTTTGCTGAATTTTTGTGTGTAAACATTGTTGTTAGATCTTAGAGTATCCTACCACAAGAGGGGGGGTGAATTGTGGTGTCTGATTTTCGCGTTATATATGACAAACACCTTTGTGACTTGTTTACAGAGGGTGTTTTCAGATGTAGCAAGAGCGAAAATTATCAAGATAGATGCGGAAATTAAAGCACACACAATTTTTCACGTGGAAAACACCTCTAGCCCAACTGAGGTGTGAAAAACCACGACCTACCTCGTGCAGGATTTAACCACTTCACTAAACCGGGCTTAACACGTTACAATTGCAACACACCTTGTTACAACCTTGCAACCACGTAATCTCCTTCTCAAGGCAGATTACACCACGTCCAAATCTCACCAGATTGGACACGTCCAAAGTCCACACGACTAGGACACACTCACTCACTTTTGACTGATCTGAGATCAAGGTCAAGAACACCTTACTGGGGTGCTTCTCACTAAGCAGATGTAAGGTACAAATGAAGATCCTATTATGCCAATATATTGAAAACTTGCTTTAAACACAACTTGAACTGGTTTTTCTTTTCTCAAGTGAAGCTCAGAAATTCTTTTCACTAGAAAAACCTCTTTTCAAATTTTGCCTTTTGGGAATGTTGCGTTTCAAGATTTCTTTTTGCTTTCTTCTCTCTATTGCTCAGTATGTCTCTGTATCTCTGTGAAAACGAAGCTGTTTTTAACCAGAAATTCCAACGGTCAAGAACCAAGGAGAGGAAAGGAAATCACCTAAGTTTGGAAGGTGATTTTTCAAGAGAAAAAAAAACTCCCAACGGCTAGTGATAAAACATTTCCCAAAATCTAAGGGATTTGTTATCTTAAGAGATAACCTTTATCTCCTTATAGCCGTGGGTTAGCTTTAAGTAAGGCAACCAGAAATCTTTAGCATTTTAAAAACTTTATCACATCCGAAGATATGGGCAGAAAAAAAAATCTTCCAATTTTGGTAAATCTCTCAAAATCTATTTTCCCAAATCTCCTATAAAATATTCAAGAAATATTTTTTCCAGAAGAATAACATTTGAAAATATTCTGGAGATTTTGGCCAACCGAAATAATTTTTTTCAAAGATAATCGGGTATGGCCACTTCAGGTCAGAAACACCCTAGGCACCCTGTTTGCAGGGTTGTTCGCAGTCTGGTGTTCTGAAGCACTTTAGCACGAATACCGATTCAAGAGATGTTTAAAAAGCTTTTTCAATATTGGCATATTAACAAGAGTCTAAATAAATAAAGCCTATGTACCCAAGACTTCTTGTTTTGAACTAGTCATCTTGTCCAAGATCTGTATAGATGCCGTGAGCACCAAGGTCACCTTGTTTGCTGGGATTGTTCTTTGTCTTGCTAGACTTCATGAATTGCTTCTCGTACAATCAACTCAATCATCTCATGGAGGTGGTGATCTTGAGAGTGAACCATTTGGTATGAGACCTGTTCTCAAGGCGTGTTCTCGATCAACATTCAACAAACAGGTTAATGCGCATTGTTGAAAACATGATCTCAGCACATTGTTGAAAACATGTTCTCAGGACTTGTTCTCAACAATCAACAAGTTAAAGCACATTGTTTGAAAACATCTTGTTTGGAGCAACATTGCTTTAGGTTTGTTATCATCAAAACATAATAATGGTTTCAACAATTGTTAATTATTAGCTACATGTGGCTGCAAATTTTCAACTCAAAAAGCAGCTTTTTGCTAATTAAAATTAGGTGTTAAAATGAGCAATTAGTGAAATAACAAAGTTAGCAAGGTTTTGGGTTTTTGTTTTGGACCCAACAAGATAAGTTTGGGCTTGAAAAATTTTCGAAGTGTTGGGAAAATTTTGTATTGCTCGGGATTAAAGTTTACTAAAGGTAAGAAAATAATTAGTCACTAAATTATACTTACCAAGGCCTAATGTCGATTCACCCAATATTTAATTAATTAATAAAACTTGAATTAACAATCAATGAAACTTGAATTGCAAAATGGGATGTAAATGAAATATCCCCCAACCGGGATGATTAAATACGATAAATGAATGCGAAAAATTTAAATGACATAAAGTAATTCGATAAATATATAAATTGAATGTAATTAAATTAAAAACATGATTTGATTAAACAAATAACCATGATTGATTAAATCAATAAACATGGTTAATTAAATAAATAAATATGATTTAAATAAATAAATATGAGTTAGGGTTGGGTTATTACAGTCTTCCCCCTTTAAAGAGTTTCACCGCGAAACTTTTGATTTTAATCATGCATGCAATGCCACCTCAAGTATGGATAGTTGGTTTTCACTACTTCCCTCCAAAGTGCATAGCTGCTTAATCTTACAGTCGAATATCAAGATCCTCAGGGAGTTCACTGGCTCGATTACTTCGGTTCAAAAATTGATATTCTCTTCAAAAGAAAAATTATTACTGCAAAGAAGATACTCTATTCTACTGACTCATAAAGTCCAATGCAACGAGGACTCAATTATCTCTGATATCCAGTCTCCTAACAACCTTGACTAGATAAACCCTTTGGAATACTTTATATCTCATCTGAACTTTGATTGTCTCCTTCTTTGGTCAATATGACCATATGAGTCTTGTGTAGTTCTTGTGTCACCTTAGCATGTACTTGAACTGTCTCATTATTCTCGATGCTTCTTCTAGCTTACTGTAATACCGCTAGACATTGCTTGAGATTATGCCCTTATCAAAATGTTCTCATATGATGTTCTTAATGCATCACATGATCTTCCCTCATCAAATTAGTCTAAGATCTACTTTAAGTCCGAATTAGACGCTAGAATAAACATGGTCAGAGATAAAAACGATGGGATTGGTAGTCAAGTGAGTCATTAGGAACAAAAGAAATAAACAATGAGACTAGAAAGGATTTATAAAGAAGGCATTAATATGGGGTGGTTAGAATAAAGATAACCATAAGTGTAACATGAATTGTCAAATATAATGTCACAAGAATTGAAGTTTATAAATATGGATCATAAAGGGTCCAATAAATAATCAGCCAAGGAGAAAGATGACCCGTGTGATAACCTGACCCTAGCCCATATTTATTTTTTTAAATCGTATTTGTTTATTTAATTAATTATGTTTACTCATTTAATTTATCATGTTTATGGATTTAATCACTTATGGTTATTTGCTTAACCAAATCATATTTATTAATTCAATTGCACTCAATTTATATATTTACCGAATTATCTTATGTCATTTAAATTTTTCACTTTTATTTATCGTATTTAATCATCCCGGTTGGGGGATATTTCATTTGGGTCCCATTTTGCAATTTAAGTTTCATTGATTGTTAATTCAAGTTTTGTTGATTAATTAAATAACGAGTGAATCGATAATAGGCTTCGATAATTATGGTTTAAGAAATTATTATTATTATCATTATTATTATTATTATCATTATTGTTATTGTTATTATTATTATTATTATTATTATTATTATTATTATTATTATTATTATTATTATTTTATAACCTTGCAAAAATTTAATTTTGAGTTACGAAAAACAGTTATCGTTACGAAGCGTTTTATTCCCGAATCCTTTTTTTTGCCCAATTTAAAACCCAACAAGTTCACTTATTAACCTAACTAATTACCACGATTAAGCTTAACTATGGTTAGTCAAATAGTCATTTTCTAGTTAAAAACTCAGCCAAAGAGTTAGATTAGTCAACAAAAAACAATTCAATCCAAAACTTCATCTTCTCTCCCCTCTTTCTCTTTCCTCCCCATGGCAGCAGCAGCCATCACTGTTCTAGCTGATTTTTAGACAGCTCCGATGATCTCCGACCCCTCCCGACATCCTAATGCCTCAAGCTACCAACTTGCGTCATCAAAACCACTAAACCTCATCTCCATCTGTACTTATTTTCAATCAAAGTGAGTAACCTTGAAACTTGATCTTGTTGGTTTTGACTTTTATTTTAGTTTGGATTCCTGTTTTGATGTTTGTGATCATTGATAATGGTGTTTTGATAAGAAATAAGAGTTATTTTGGTGTTGATCATGGTAAAGTTGAGCTTGAATCATGCTAGGGTTTATGGATGATCATGTTCATGCAAGCTTAAGTTAAAACCATGTTTATGGATTGATTTGTATTTGATTTTATAATATTTAGTTTTATTGATGATTATGATGATTTTTTGGTGATTTGAAATGATTTCAAGTGAGGATTTATGTGAAAAACGAAGAGAAAACTAAAATAGTGAAGACTGAAAATTTTAGGAAAATAGGCAGACTTTGGAATAAACTGGTAATGATCGGGCCAAAAGAAAATTATAATTTTTGGTGGGTAGATAATTTAGCATGTGAGATTTCAAATGGATCTTGAATCGCCTTAATCTAAGGTCTGTGGAAAACGTTATGGTCGTTTTACCAAAACTATGCATAATGGACCAAAAGCTAACACACTTGTGTTCTAGCCCCATTTCGGGAACTCTATTGTGGGAATCATATTTTGTATTGTAAATGAAAATTTTTTAGAACTTCTTAATGTTTTCATATTGGGGTTTTAGGTCTCCATTTGAGGTATAGGGTGAAAGTTATGAATTTTTGACGTGAACTAACCTGCTTTGGTGCAAATTGGGATGTTATTGCAATTTTTGTGCAGCGTATAGTTGGAGCAAAATTCAAAAATTTTTACTGTAGATTTTTCATATTATTTTTGAATTTTCTATAAGATTTAATGAATTTTGGTTGAGTATTTTGAGTTTAGTGATTTTTGGAAGTATTTTGAGTAATTGTGTAAAGAACAATAATAAAGATTGAGTGAGATTGATAATGCATTCATTTTGTGTATTTGGGCCAAGTAAGGTCATTTAATGTAATAGCCCGACCCTAAATCATATTTATTTATTTAATTAAGTTTTTTTATTAATTTTTCGCATTTAATTATCCCATTTCATCATCCCGGTTGGGAGAATTCAATTTTGGGTCCCACTTTGCAATTCGAGTTTCATTTATCGAAAAATTTCAAAAAAATTGAGAGTAGGCCTCGATAATTATGATTTAAAAGATTACACTATTTTTCATGACATTACAAACATTTAATTTCGAGGTTTGAAAAAAAAATTTAATTAATCGCTTACAGTTTTGCTTTCTTTTCGAAGCAGAGCTCATTCAAGGCCAATTTTGGCCCAAAGTTAAAGCCTAACAAGTTGTATCACTAACCTAGCTAATTAACCATGGTTTAAGCTTAACCATGGTTACTTTTGAGGATTAAATTTCAGCCAAGTGCTTTGGGCCATTTGCAACCAAGTAATCAACACTCAAGACTTTCTTCCTTCTTCTTCTCCTCCTCCACCCCACAGCTGCCGCTGCTGCTATTTTCCAGCCACTTCCAGGCACCTTCCGGCCACCAAGGCAGCCACCTGCCGCCACCCCCATATGCTTCCAGGCACCAGCCACCATCCCCAACTCCTACCACCATCAAACACCACCTCAATTTTCATATATTCAAGCACAAAGTGAGTAATATCCTCACCTATCTTGTTCTTTTGATTGTGTTTCTGACTTTGATTCTTGTTTTTGGTTATTAATCATGTTTTTTTATATGGAAACAAATATTATTTTGATATTTTGGTTGTTGATTCTGCTTGAAAGCAAGTGATGTTTGAAGTTGTTCATGATCATGCAAGTTTAGGTGGTAGTGAAGGATTTTGATTGTTTTAAATGAGATTTTGTGATCTTTGGTATTGATAATGAGTATAAATATGTTTATGGTGATTCATATAAATTAAAGAGTGATTTTAGTGGGTGGTTACATGAAGAAATGATGAAACTAGATGATTTAGGGCTGGGAAACAGACCCAAAGTAGGGGTCTGTTTATGAATAAACTGGTATTTTGCAGGACATGAAAAAATTATGA
This sequence comes from Selenicereus undatus, assembly GCA_017589665.1. Classification (NCBI taxonomy): domain Eukaryota; kingdom Viridiplantae; phylum Streptophyta; class Magnoliopsida; order Caryophyllales; family Cactaceae; genus Selenicereus; species Selenicereus undatus. Next base: position 94,051,587 of record JACYFF010031958.1, on the reverse strand, counting down.
TTTTTTATACGAATATACCTAAATGATTTAGCTTTCAATGGGCTCTAGAATTATTTAATTCCGAGTTGTATAGACAAAGTTATGGCCACTTTACTAAAGACTGCACAGAATACATTGAAACTGGGAGCAGTTTTCAACAGTGGAATTTACGAAAAAACTAGTATTGATTGGCTCATTGAAAATTTGTGATTTTTTTTTTGTGGATATATCAATGAGTTATATTTCACATGCATTTTGAATCGCCTTAATCCGAGTTCTGTGAAAAAAGTTATGGCCGTTTTACTACGACTGCGCAGATTGAACTGAAATTGTGCACGTCTGTGTTCTACCCTAATTTTAGGGACCCTACTATATGAATCATGTTTTGTGTCCTAAATAAAAGTTTTAATGGACATTATGATATTTTCATATTGGGGTTTTACATCTTATTTGGAGGTCGGGAGTGAAAGACATGGATTTTCTAATGCAGACCATCAAACGGTAGCATGGGTGAATATAGAAATCGCGACATTTGAAAGTATTTTCATAAGTTTCTATATAATTATGGGCATTGCAAGGAAATTACAAAGTGTAGTGATTTTAACAAGTGTGATTATGTATAGAAACTTACTTGGGTTTGAAAACCGAGTTAAGTGAGCATGAAAATGAAATTTGAGAAGTGGGCACAGTAATGACTCAAATTAGTATCTATTGGATCAACTGAGGTTACTTGAGCTTTTATGAACCTCACAACACCCCTCATGGCATTGAACCTTCTATTATCCAGTTTAGAGGAATTAACCATTCTATTATCTAGTTCAGAGGCATTAACCATTCTATTATCCATTTCAGAAGCATCACACTTTCCTTTATTCATTTTAGAAATATCAGAAATCCATATTTCATTTATATCAATTGAAATCTTTTTATTAGCATCTCAATCACTCCAATTGATCTATTTTGTATCAGTTTGTTGTATTTCAAGTTCAATAACCCAAACTGATTTATTTTTCAGATCATTTTGGTTTAACTCATTGAATTAATGAGATTGTAGAAGTCTTTTTTAAGTAATCAATTTCCAATAAAATTATAAAGTATGTCAGTGAACATGGTTTACTAGCTACATTTATCTATAATGATATTTCTTGAACAGAAAGGGGCGTAGTCTATCATTTTCCTTTGTTCATACGTATTATGAACTGAAATATCATTTTAAAGACTTCAGGTACGTCCATTGCTTGTATCTTTAGAAATCATAGTTCATTTATCAAAGTTTCATGTTTGGTAAGTACACCAATGAATCAGTTTACACAATGATTTATCAGTTAATTATTGACCCCATCAGTTATCATCTATTGGGCATTCACCCTTCAGATACCCGCGCAGCTTCAGGCCAGGTCCTCAATCGGCTTGGTAGGTGTACACCTACTCATAGATCGTAACAGTATTAAGGGGTTCACTATCAGATAATAATAAGCAATGCAGTTTTATAGTCATCTCATTCTCTGTTTGACTTTAAATGAATTGCAAAGCGGGCCTAATCAGTGTTTCAATGATCAGTTAACAATTCAGGAATGCATGTACTGAGTTTTAGCTCACAGTTCAAAACGTCTTTTCATGTTTTCTTTTAGGCAAATGTTCAGAGAATTGCCCTCATGCTAGCAAATCAGCTGAAGAAAATAAGTGAAGCAAGGAAATCCGGATGGATTAGAAGTAATGCAGTATATGCATACTTTAAAGTTATATTTTGAATTCTTTGGTGTATGAGGATGTAGATTACAATGTGAATTATCTTACTATGATTTATAAACTTTACATTGGTTAACACTTGATTGTGAATGGATGATCATGTGTGAATGTGTATGGTTGAGGTTATGCTTAACTGTGTTATATATATCACTCATGTTTCAAGCTTTGTCCTTTTGGACGGCGGTAATGGCCCTGTCATTGGATTCATCAGATTACAATTGAGTGATTTATTAAGGAGAATGTAAACAGTGAAACATGTTTAGTTTGGGGGCGTTACATTTAATGGGGAAACGAGTATTCATGGACTTTCATGGAGCTTTTTGCTTGATCAATGAGAAAGAAAAAAACAAGTATACAATTTGGGAGCTTGTTTATGAGCTTTGAATTATTTATGGATTTTACAAAGAAAATACTAAGCTTAGTGTGCTTAATAGGTTATTTTGAGTTCAATGATTCATTTGGGGTGGAATTTTATATCTAATGGATTTATGAATAAAATATGCGAAGTGGGGAGAGTTGTGACTCAGAAACCATATTTATCAGACCAAGTTAAAGCAGTTTGTGCTACTTTGAACCAAGATATATATCTCTTGGCCTCAAACCTTTATTACTTACTCAATTCAGAGTGTATCAAATGTATTTATCAAGCCAATCTAGTGTACTCACTGTTATCTTGAACCAAACTATACATCAGCGAGCCTTAAACCCGTATCAACAACCTATCTCAGAAAAGGCCACAACCACTCCCTCATTTGTCATCATCAAGACCTTTTCCTTTGTAATCTTATTTATCTCACTGTTGCCTATTTTACTTTCATTTACTTTATATCAAATTTAATTACTTTCACCAGTTCAGTTTTGAAGTTATATTGAAATACTCAAATTATGTATAGCATTTAATTGCTCAATTTCTGTTACACATACTTTTACTTACTCAATTATGTGAGTAAAGTTCATTTACTTACTACATATACTTACAATGACATTTATGAAACAGAGTCGAGGCCTACTTATCGTTCCCCGTGATACGTAAGTGTTATCAAGTTAGAACATATTTTTTAAGTCAGATGACATTTATGAAACAATTGACTTTTATTAAGTTTTAAAGACTCAAGGTACGTCCATTGCCTGTATCTTCAGAAAGTAGAGCATGTTTATTAAGTTACAACTCTTAATGAGTTTATCAATGAATTAGTTTATACAGTGATTTGCCATTTAACTTGTGACCCCGTCAGTTATCATCTATAGGGCGTCAGTCCATCATTTACTTGCGCGGTTTCAGGCTAACTCTTGATCGGATTGATAGGTGTACACCTATGTATAGATCATGTCATTGCAAGGGGTTCAAATCTAGATAATAATGAGCAATTCAGTTTCATATTATTTTCATTTTCGTTGTTATTTTCAACTAATTGAATTGCAAACACGGGTACCCATCAACAGTATTTCTATGCTTATTTTGCAATACAAGAATGTATGTACTGAGTTTTTGCTCATATTTTTGAATTGTTTTCATGTTTTCTATTTTAGGTGATGAAGCATCACATGTTTCTCCTTTTAGCAAGCCCTTTTGAAAGTCATCAGATGCTCACAGTGGATTCAATATAGCATGAATGTTGGGATCGACCTCAGTGTCAAGTTGGGTCTATATTCAATATACTTGTGTAGTATGGAGTGCGAGTTAGCACATGTTATGATTAAGTCAATGGTATTGAAGTTGAACTATTATAGACTTTGGTCTTAAAGTGTTTCAGTTTAAGAGATTTTGTGATTGTGAACATGAGTTGTAAGATTAAATGGTTTTAGTGAGCCTTGTCCTTATCAGGACGGTGGTAGCTCCTTCTATTATTAAGTCTTCTGTTGCAGTTTCCGTAAATTATGTCATTAGCATTTTGAGGGCATTACAGCCCGGTCATACTCGGGTTTAATTGATGAACTACAAACAAGATGACAAGCAACTGAGCTTCAACTAGGTGACTTTATGGCCACAAGCAACAACATAAGTGCAATAGATAGATGGGACAATCAATGTGCAATAAATAGATAGATAGATTGGTTAAGCAAAGTGCAATAGATAGACAAATAGATTGGATAGGCAAAGTGTAATGGATAGATAAATAGATTGGACGAGCAAAGTGCCAATGGATAGACAAATACATTGAGCAAGCTACAATAGGAACATGCCTTTACAAGTCAATTCGAGTACAACAATAAGATTAAATAGAGAATGCAGAAGTTCATTTATCAGAATGTAAGATATATGTGTGGGAGTTGAAGTTCAAAATAAAGAGAGTAAGGGAATTATGACAATCGCAATCACCCTCACCAATGAGAGTTGAATTACATTATGAATTCAGAACAAGTTGTACGAGCTTATCATTCTGAATAAATGAGATGTAAGGTAGATATGTGAATCAACTCTCAACGGAATGAACTACAACTCAAGATCATGAAATAAAGATGGTGAAGGTCGAGAGTACTAGAATATTGACAACCATGTAAGGTTGAATAAAAAATGTATTGCACATTTAACAATGGGTTTGTAAAGACATGGAAGATCACGCTAATAGAAAATATCGGGTTGAAAAGCAAGGGTGATTAAACAACATTGGATAGTATCAAGTTTTGAAGATAAGACAAGCAAACAATTTCAAGAATTACTATAAAAGGACATTCTTGCAAAAGATAAATTGTGGTTGCATGGTTTAGGTGTGATATCCAGACCTCAAATCATTCCTGGAAAAGACTTCTGTTGATGGCAGTTAATCTCATAAATAATTTATTCAAGGTGCAGGGCAGTTGTTTTTTTATAGCGATCTTGTTCAACTCTCTGCACGCAGTACACAACTATAAGGTTCTGCCTTCCTTCTGCACACATATACAACTAGGGTTTCCCACGGTGATACACTTGGTCAAATAACTCCCTTCTTTAACAACTCATCTTCCTAAATCTTTAGTTCTTTGAACTCTACTAGAGATCATATGATAGGGGCTCTGAAAATGAATTGAGCACCTAGAACTAGGTTGATATGAAAATCAATGTTTCTTAGGGGCAAACAGTCCTGAAAGTCCTCAGATGAAACATCTCTAAATTCACTAACTGTAATTATGGACAAGTATATGCCGAGTGTGGTTGGTATATCACTAATATTCAATGCCTTACAGATACGATAACTCACTTGCTTACACAGTGTAATTAGGGTGAAAATAGGGTTTTTCTTCCCTCGATCCATGGAAATACACATCCAGTCTTTCCCCATTTCTTGAACTAACCTTAAGATCTTTACAAGTCATCTTCTATAAGTACACAATCAGTTCATCCCCATAATGATAACAAGGTCTGCCAATCAAACTGGATTGAATGCCCAATGAATATGGTTTCGGCAATACTAATCGAGGCATATTTATAAAAGATAACACATTCAACTGCTTACTGGTCTCAGTAAATTTAAAGACAGGGAGACAATCTAAAGTTTAAAGAGATTTAACAACACTATGAACTCTTGCAAATATATTTCTTTATTGGTTGTAAATGACCGGAATGTTAGCTGAATGAATGAAAGGACGAAGATTCGTAATGAAAGAGGTAAGGCATATAAATGACCTGCACATACAAGACATGCATTTTATTAATGATGGTCATGATAGTAAGGTAAATGAGCGATGTTATGAAGTTGGGAGGGGGTATTAAGTACTGGAGGTGAAGAAATCTAACTGACTACCAAAGAGGCATTTGAAAAGTCATACGGTATTGGTACGTGAGTAAAATGACGAAGATGAGGGTCAACACCACCAGACGCAAAATTTTATTTATCTGGTGTTTAAAAGGCCAACATGTCAAGATGAAGGAGTCAGTCTTATGACTGAATATGATGACATCCATCAATAACACATTCTGCAGTAAATGGAAGTCTTGGGTAGACATATAAACTCCGAAACTGCTGGCAGATGGAAATAGCACAAATCGTTGTTTATCATTAATAAGATGAGCTCTACTATTAAAGAATGGATTACCAAAATAACTTAAGTAACGACATGCAGCTACGGCCATAGAGTAGTATGCCAACATGAAGTTACGGTGCTATAGAAACACGAACAATATGGATACATTTAATTGTTGAAAAGGGGTTCAATGACTGGGTCTGAAGCAACCAAAGGCTTTGCAAGCAATAAATGAATAGTGCCCAAGTAGAAGTAAAGAGTTAAAGTAGATGACAGTAAAAATATAGACATAGTGGTGACTGAACTGTAAGTAGAATGGATCAAATATGCTTAGGAAAAACTGCAAATCACACAGTAACACATACCGGGGATCATTATAGACTCCATTATGGAAACAATGAATTAAATGGTTATGATTGTTAGGGTTTGAATCGCTTATAAGAAAGGTTGCTCAAATGTGTTTAAAGAACTCCCCACAGATCACATATGAGATTTTCCATAAACACTCCATTACAAAACAAGAGAGTGTTAGTGGCAAGAAATAATGCCTCTGAACAATTCAAGGTAACTATGGCAGAAATAAGTCAACGATAGGAAGTAATGGGAGCATTGCTGATGTAAGGTCTTAGTGTCAAGACTAGATAATTCCTATACATGGTAGCTTAATCTTACTTGTACCACACATATAATGCCAAGTAGCAAACCATAAGCTACTAATTGTTATGACCATACATAAGCACTAATTGTAGCGCTCATCTTATACTGGTTCACCTCAAAGATATTACCCCACAAGGCATTTCCTCATCTAAAAGTTTACATCTAACTTGACACTGTATTAATCCCTTAAGAAGTTGCAAATGGCATCCTCATATCAGGTTTCAACCATCACTGTACTCAAGATCAGGTATATTAACATACCTCAATAAACCTCTCAAATTTTGGGGAAAAACTGACAGAGTTCTGCATAAAAACTGACTAAAACTCGGCTTAAAGCCTTATAATAGATACCTGAAATGGAGAGAAACACTTTAATAGTTTAACGGCCACACGCCGGAGTTCATAACTCAACGGGTCAGACACCCGGAGTGCACAATTGTAAAAATTTAAACAAATAAGAGCAACGAAACATACAATACAACTCCTAGATAAATGAAAGCATGCCTCACTAGCAGGTCACCCAAATGGTTCCACACTCCACTTTGCTAATGCTCGTATCTTAGGACATTACCAATGATTGAATCACCCAAATGGAAATGGTTCCTCCTTATATGCCCATACATGTGAACTTATAGTTAATAGCTAATTTAACTGGTCCAACATAACTCACACACACCTTAATAGCTAACTCATAAATACTTGATAGCTCAAAGTGGCCCTTAAAACCTTAGCTCTGATGCCAAATTTGTAACTCCCCAAAATACAAATGACGTGATTTATAGAACGCTGCAGCGGAAAACTTAATGATAGAAGGTGCTATCGCCGTCCTTATAAGGGCAAGGCTTACTGAAACCATTTAATCTTGCAACTCATGTTCACAATCATAATATCTATTAAACTGAAACACTCCAAGACCAACGTCCATAATAGTTCAACTTCAATACAACTGACTTAATCATACCATGTGCTAACTCGCACTCCACACTACACAAGTATATTGAATATATACCCAACTTGACCCTGAGATCGATCACGACATTCATGCTACGCTGAATCCACTGTGAGCATCTGATGACTTCCAAAAGGGCTTACTATATGGAGAAACATGTGATATTTCATAATATGAAAACGATTTGAAAATGTGAGCTAAAACTCAGTACATGCATTCTTGTATTGTTAAATGAGCGTAGAAACACTGCTAATGGGTACCCGCATTTGCGATTCATTTAGTTTGCAATGACAATGAAACCGAAAGTAATATGAAACTAATTTGTCCATTATTATCAGGATGTGAACCCCTTGCAATGATATGATCTGTACATAAGTGTACACCTATCAATCCGATCAAGAGTTGGCCTGAAGCTGTGCGGGTAAATGATGGGCTGACGCCCTATAGATGATAACTGACGGGGTCACAAGTTAAATGACAAATTACTATATAAACTGATTCATTGATAAACTTATTAAGAGTTGTAACTTGATAAACATGTTCTACTTTCTGAAGATACAGACAATGGACATACCTGGATCTTTTGAATGTAATCTGACTTGCAAAACATGTTTTTGATTTGATAAATATGTTGTGACTTGATAAGACTTATGCATAACGGGCAACAATAACTAGCCCTTGACTCTGTTTCATAAATATCATTGTAAGTATATGTAGTCAGTAAATGATCCTTACTCACATAATTGATTAAGTAAAAGTATGTGTAATAGAAATTGAGTAATTAAATGGTATACATAACTTGGGTATTTCAATATAACTTCAAAACTGAATTAATAAAAGTAATTAAATCCAATATAAAGTAAATGAAAGTAAAATAGACCACAGTAAGATAAATGAGATTACAAAGGAAAATGCCTTGATGGTGACAAATGAGGGAGTGGTTGGGGTCTTTCTGAGATAGGTTGCTGATACGGGTTTAAGGCTCGCTGATGTATAGCTTAGTTCAAGATAACAGCGAGTACACTAGATTGGCTTGATAAATATATTTGATATATTCTGAATTGAGTAAGTAACAAAGGTTTGAGGCCAAAAGAGATATATCTTGGTTCAAAATAGTATAAACTGCAATAACTTGGTCTGATAAAAATAGTTTCTGAGTCAAAAATTCTCCCTACTTTCCATATTGCATTCATAAATCCATTATATATAAAATTTCACCCCAAATAAATCATTGAACTCAATAGAAGCTATTAATCTCACTAAACTTGGTATTTTCTTTGTAAAATCCATAATTGATTCAAAGCTCATGAACAAACTCCCAAAATATATACTTGTTTTCTTCTTTCTCATTAATCAAGCTAAAAGCTCCATGAAAGTCCATGAATATTCATTTCCCCCTTAAATAACCTTACTTGGCCCAAAATACACAAAATGAGTGCATGATCAATCTCACTCAATCTTTGTTATTGCTCTTTACACAATTACTCAAAATGCTTCTAAAAATCACCAAACTCAAAATACTCAATCAAAATTCATGACATCTTATAGGAAATTCGAAAAAAAATATGGACAATTTATAGTACAATTTTCAGAATTTCTCTCCAAGTATACGTTGCACAGAAATTGCAATAACAGCCCAATTTGGCCAAAGCAAGTCAGTTCACTTCAAAAATTCATAACTTTCACACTTGACCACAAATGGAGACCTAAAACCCCAATATGAAAATAATAAGAAGTCTCGAAAAACTTTCATTTACAACATAAAGTATGATTCTCACAATAGGGTTCCCAAAAATGGGGTTAGAACACAAGTGTGTCAGTTTTGATTGAACCTGTGTAGTTCTAGCAAAATATCCATAACTTTGTCCACATAACTCAGATCAAGGTGATTCAAAATTCATTTGAAAGATAACTCATTGATCTAGCTTCCCACCAAAATTCATAATTTTTCAACAAGCCACACATTACCAATTTTTCCCGGAATAGACCCCTATTTTCAAGCCCTTCACAGCTTGCTACCTACTTTATTATCCTCCTTTTTCACATAATTACCCTCTAAAATCACTTGTTGAAATTACCAAACCATGGGGTGACCCTCAACATTACTTTAGACAGTCATAATTCATAATTTTTACTTCATAATCATCCAAGATTCATTTTCAATCCAATAACATATCCAACATCATAAATCTCCTCATGTGATCCAAATGAACATATTTAGTACAAAAACTCACTTAAATCAAGCATGATAATGAAAACCCTAATTCTTGCTTATTCAAGTGAGCATCCAAATAACCATAATTGGCTTCAAAATGATCATCTAACATCATATTTTTCATGATTTATAACACAAATCACAACAAGATACATAAACAAGCTCAAACTCATACTTGCTTAATTTCAAGTCAATTGATCATGTTCTTGATCAAATATCCATAACTCCAAACATCTCCAAACTCAATAAAAACTGCATGATAACTATTAATTTGATTATGTAAACAATAATCATAACTAAAACAACCCCAAAAACTCAAAATAGAACAAGTTAGGGTTTGGATATACCTTACTTTAGGCTTGAATTGGAGGGAGGAGGGGGCTGTTTTGAGTGATTTTGGTGGTTGGGCATGATAGCTGACAGCAAGGGGAAGTCAGGACAGCCGGGAGGTGGCCGGGAAAGTGACCGGAAACCACCAAAAATGGTGGAACAAGGGGCAGCAGCTGCTGCCCTTGTTTTCTGCACAAAGGGGCGTGAGGTAGAGAGAGAAAATGGAGGGTTGGGTTTTGTTATTTTTGCTGAATTTTTGTGTGTAAAGATTGTCAATTATTAGCTACATGTGGCTGCAAATTTTCAACTCAAAAAGTAGTTGTTTGCTAATTAAAATTAGGTGCTAAAATGAGCAATTAGTGAAATAACAAAGTTAGCAAGGTTTGGGCTTTTGTTTTGGGTCCAATAAGATAAGTTTGGGCTCGAAAATTTTCCGACGTGTTGGAAAAATTTTGTATTGCTCAGGATTAAAGTTTATCGACGGTAAGAAAATAATTAGTCACTAAATTATACTTACCGATGCCTAATATCGACTCGTCCGATATTTTATTAACCAATGAAGCTTAAATTAACAATCAATAAAATTTGAATTGCAAAATGGGACGCAAATGAAATAGTCCCAACTGGGATGATTAAATACGATAAATGAATGCATAAAATTTAAATGACATAAGATAATTCGGTAAATAAATAAATTGAGTGTAATTAAATTAATAAACATGATTTGGTTAAACAAATAACCATGATTGATTAAATCAATAAACATGATTAATTAAATAAATAAATATGATTTAAATAAATAAATATGGATTAGGGTTGAGTTATTACATCTAATTAGCTTATGAGAGCTTGAAAAAAGTCTCTTCGTTTACAGCTTGCTATTGTCCTTAAAGTGCTAGAAAAAAGGCGGTTCTCTTGTCTATTTTTGACTCATTATTTGCAATGTACTGATCTTGATGATTCCTAAATATTCAAAATAAATTCCTTTAATAGTTTCAACTCCTTAGATTATATTTAAGGTCAAAACATAACCTCATTCAATATTATCTCTTCTCATCCTACAACATAACTTCATTTCCAAAGAATCTCTTCTCACCCACTGCCTCATATCTACCTTCACTCTATGAATGAATGACAGTTTCCCCCCCTTTTTCTTTTCAATGAGTTTAAAGTTTCAACTTAATAACTAAAGAAATCTAGAGCAACTAGGTTTGAAAAAGTCTCTCAGTGCTAATTCTATAAAAAGATTACAAGGGCTTGAAAATATACGTCGAGCCATATCCATTCAAATGTAGCCAAAACGACAATGTCACTCATGTGTTTATCAATGCAATTTCAAATTGTTTTATAACATTAATCTGCATTACCACCATCGTGAGAAGAATATCCATTGTAAATTCATAATTAGGGGTGTTCATCGGTCCAAACCCGGACCGGACCGGGTTGGACCGAAGACCGAATAAGAGGAAAATTATGGACCGTGGACCGGACCGAATAAGTCAAGGACCGGACCGGGACCGGACCGAAAAAAATTGGACCGGACCGGATCGGACCGAATTGTCAACGTAGCAATTTTTTACGATATGAACATCTTATATTTATTTTCATATGAATAAATTCAACATATTTTCATCATGAAAAACAAATCAATATTCTTGAACGTTTGAGAAATTATAAGTTGCAAAAGAAAATTAAAATTGAATAAGTAAAAAGTCAATTTTCAAAAAAATTTTATTCGGTCCTCGGTCCGGACCGGTGGACCGGACCGAAGACCGAATAAAAAAATCTTCGGTTCGGGTTTGGACCGAATAATGAACACCCCTATTCATAATAAAATGACATTGCCCTAAACTATATTTACCAAGGAGGCTAATGTTCTGAAAATAGCGTACCCCTAAACTTTTTAATTAGGGTGGAATATGTCTTTCAACTTTTATGAGGAAGTAGATACCCCTTAACAATATAAAAACCCTAATTTTTTTTTATTGGCTTTTTATGAAGTGGCTTAATGACCCACAAAGTTAATATATAAAAATGATAAATAATAATACTTTAGAATTGTAGAATATGTACGTCTACAAGTATTTATCTGATAAAATTTTATGAAGTTACCTAATTACTCTTCTATATAATTTAACCAGAGCTGAAATGAGGCAATCATATATGGACTTGAACCCAGACTAGCGCAATTGAAAAAACTAAGTTCATTTAAAATTTAATAGGCGCTTGGTTCATTACATTATTTTCTTGACAAATTAATTTAGGGAATTGGCAGTAATAAAGTAGAATATCTCTACTTAGTCAAAAAAAAAAAAAGAAGAAGAAGAACAAACCCGATTCTTGAAAATTTGAAAAACAAATAATTTTGGAATGTTTTTGGAAAATTTAATGGGCACTTGGTTGATTACATTTGTTCATATCAGAGTATGCCAATCATTTATGTTTAATAACCATTTCAACAACAATGTAATCAACATGGTCAAACAAACTTTGAATTAGTTTGATTTTGAGATGGTTAATTTAAAAATTAATTGAATTTAACCAATGCATGTTCTTGTAAGACACTTAACGTTGTTTATGTATTTGTAATTTTTTCTAAATCTCTTATATGAGAAATAGATTGTCAACCTTACTATATAATTCTAAATTTTGTTTTTTGGTATGTCAACATCTGTCAGTTACCGCATTATTCTTAGCAAGCAAAGTCATCATTTTTCTAATCAATTAAGGCATATCATTTCTTTAATCAACTACCAGTAAAGACTTGCGCATTGCTATGAGATTAAGCTCTTTGAAGAACCAATGATACTTTGAAAGTATCATGGAATAATAAGACAATATGGTAAAAAGTATTCAAAATTTATTTTTTATGGTCTACCCCACCACCCTACCCCAAATAATTTTTTTTAAATCACATCTTATGGTTCTACATAAAAAGGAAAAAATGGAGGCACTTTAGACATAACTCCTTTAATCCACTTCCATATTTTTTATTTAAATATTGGCATCTAATCCACTAATGTGTTACAGAAAATAACTGAAAGGTGGAAAAATCAAAGAAGGTCTTATATTACGGACTTGATCATTTGATGGACAGTTAATTAGAGACAGTTTTTTTATCACGTTAATTAAAAAAAGTATTATTTAACCATTTATATCTAAAATATCTGCCAATACAAAGCCCTTGATGTTTGACTGTATGTTTTTAAATGCAGTCTCCATCTAAGCGAGCTAGCTAAAAGATAGGTAGCTCATTTTATTGATTGTTGTTGTTGGGTTTTAGAACAAAAAGGAATTAGTAAGGCCTTCTAAACTCTCTCTTATGGATAAGTTTTTGAGCAACCTCTCCAATATGGTAGTGATGTGATAAGATGTTGCTAGCCAAAAGATGTACTTTTGGACAAAAGATACTATGCATATTAGAGATTTATATATGGGATACTACAATGGGTCTATTAACAAAGCAATGACAGTAGATACCAAAAGAACATAACCTACTTCGTACTTGTTCCTTTGGGCTTTCTCCACCCTCCACTGTGAATCCCCACATCGAGGATCGAGGTCTTGTTTTGTATATGTGAGAACTTTGTGATGGGTTCTAATAGGCTGTTAGGTCCAATATCCCTCTTTCCCTTCGGCTCCTCAACCTCATTTGACTCCCTGAAATAGGAGCTCAAAGGAGGGGCAAACGTAACGTCCAAAAAAATGACAATGGGTATATATAACTTTCCCCTAAGTATGAACCATAAGGAAGAAATAAAAGCCTAGTGTCAAGATATATGGAGTAAACACCACCTCACCTCCTTTGCAACGCTTCCACCCCCCCCCCCCCCCCCTTGGAAAAGAGAAAAACATATGTATGTTTTAACAACACACATGTAGAGGTGGAAAAAGATGACTCAATGTTTGGCGAATTTGGAAGCGAATTTTTAATGCGTTTAATTAAATAGGTTGACACATTTAGCCCATTTAATTTTATGGATTAGGTTCTGTTGAGATTCTCGATATGAAAATTCACTTATTTAACCCATTTAAATTACATGAGTCAAACAGTTTAAATATTAAATCAATACATATCAAGATTTTCAAGCCGTTTTACAAAGAGTTAGGTTCAGGTCATGAAATTCTCAATCCATTCAAAATTGATACGATCAAAACCTAGCCATGCAAATAATTTCTATAATTAATAATAGTCAATTTCTTTGTATTATACAATATATATATATATATATATATATATATATATATATATATATGTA
>JACYFF010031958.1:94003732-94025366 GCA_017589665.1 Selenicereus undatus | reverse complement strand
CATGGTTTATCTTTCGCATGATTGTGGTGTATATGTTAGACTGTCATACATATTTTTGTATGTCTAAATATATATATATATATATATATATGTATATATATATATGTATATATATATATATATGTATATATATATGTATATATATATACACACACACACACACACACACACACACACACACACACACACCCCGATATCCTGACCTGGGAGGTTTGCGTCCCCTTAATTTTTAGCTATTAATTTTACGTATGATGTGTACCACTTACAGTGTTCGTTGACTTTGCATAAAATCGTTGCTGGCCTGACACTGATGCTGACTAATATCTACAACGACATCCTGACGTTGGATGTTAGCAACGCGGATTGCTCTCGGCTGGCCACGTATGTTACCTCGTTACAGTTACGAAACTGCTATGTGCTTTCCCCGATTTTGTCACTCACTAACAATTTGACAGTTATAGTGGTGTTGCAGTGGGTATGATTGCGGTTTATTTTTCATGATCTTCGTGGATGATCTCGCACTTACTGGCCGCACGATCTAGTTCAAGCAGAGCAATATCCGAACATTGCGAGACAAGTGTTTGGCGGACATTCTGCGGGGAAGAATACGGAATTTCCCCATGACCCTCTCATGATTGCATCCCTCACCTACATTCTGTGTCTACCGTAATTGGATGTGTTGTCTAGTTGCACATTATTCATATCATTTATTGTAGGGAGTATCCTCGATTGGGGTATTTGTGTTCCCTTCACTAACTGTTCAAGTGTTTACCATGACATGTGTACTTGTTTACCATGGTGGACAACTTGTGTGCTTGTGGTAGTTCTTTGGTACATCTTTATCGGTGTTGTCAATTGTGTTAACATCTGCATGCAAGGTTATTTAGTTCAGGCCGTAGTGTAACAAAGGGTATGAGTACATTTATGTAGGTGCTTGTTTCGTTCATAAGGTGGACATAGACGACGTTGTTTTTCTTACCGTCTACATTCAAATCCCACTGCACCCCCCTCACTGTGTTGTTGTCTTTTGCTAACATTGTTCACTTGGGCGCCGCTACTCTCAACTCTGACTATTTATTTGTGTTGCAACATCTTCCTACCTATCGTTGACGCCTCCCAGTTGATACATAAATATGTATACTACATGATGACTAAATGTTTAACCACGTAATCCATACATGAACACAGGGTGTGACCGACAACCCACTTTTCCACTCTCTCAATTGGGTGGTGTTCCCTCACATTCTTTAAACCCTCTATAAGAATCAGGGTTCAGTGTATCAGCTCTCCATGGGTTTGTCGGTTGCAGATAATGGTTTACCGCAGTTAACATCTCTCCACTCATCGGTAAACGAGCGAGATGACCTTCCAACGTTGAACATGCAAAACTTCAACATCGAATTAAAAACAGGGGTTGGGTTGTGGCCACAACTGAGAAGCCAGTATAAATACATTACAAATATTCAGGGTTATAGTATGTCAGTTATCCATGGGTTTACTGGTTGCGGAGCATGGTTTACCACGGTAAACACCAGTCTTCGGATCGATAAACATGGCAGGTTACCTGCCCCAATGAACATGCAACAACTTACTTGAACATTAAAATACAAACAGGGGGTGGGGGTGTGGTCACACCTGACTACCCACTATAAGCACAATACAAACAACCAGGGTTGCAGTCTATCAGTCACCCATGGGTTTACCAGTTGCAGAACATGGTTTACCATGGTAAACATTTGTCTTCTGTTCGGTAAATATGCTAGAACTGAACATGCAAAGCTGAATTTCATCATTACAATACAAATAGGGGTGGGGGTGGGGTCACATCTGACAACCCAATAAGAGCACAAACCCAAGCGTATACCATAGTTTCGAACGATGTCTGAACCCTTTCCAGGGCGGGGTTGAACTTCTCTGTCACTTGCGGATAACTCTAGAAGGCAACATCGTGCGCTTCAACGGCCTGGAACGTACGAACCATCCAACAAATCTTCAACCTCCATAACATTTAGCTATATATGTCATTCATCATACTAGTGCTCACATGTTATCCACCTTTTCAGACCTGCTCCCTTACGACCCTCTTGAACCATATCATCCCTATCCCTGTCGCTTTTCCCACAAATGACACCATGATCATAGCTCCACATTGCCTTTTGTGCGCACCTCTTCGGCCCATCACTGTCGCCCACATACAAATACCTGTGCTCATCACCCCCCTTCAAAAACATCCTCAAATCACCATCCCCCTCTAATTCCATTACCATCCCTTGGTCGGACTTTAAACTGTACCATAATTTATGCACAGTGAAAACATTGCTAGTAATCTCACTCACCATTCTTCGCACCTCCTCCAACCCCATACCCTCTTTGAGCACGATACACTTCGTCCAACCCCCCCACATATGTTACTTTTCCAGCTCCACTATTGTCCAACTCGCCCCCATAACACATACACAACTACCTTTCTCCCGCCACCACTGCCTCCCACAGCAACACCGTCCCCATCCATTTTTACCAGATGTCGTAACACCGACTACCGTCCTACCGTACCACTGTATCGGTCAACAACCTTTCTAATTACCTTGCACATCAAATAATAACAGTTTCTGGTCAGTGCAACCAATACTGCATCCTTCACAACACACAATTGCATAATAGGAGTCCCAACACCATGGCTCTCTATTACCTATTCAGTACACGACGTTTACCATGGTGAACACCACATTTTCCCTGGTTCAACAGTGCGCCATTCTTATTCAATGTTAGTGTCTATTACATCATCTTCCTTTCATCACAATAGCACTATATCGCACCCTCCAACATGGCCACCCATGCAATTGGGTTTTCAGTCAACAACATTAATGATACCCTGATAAACGGTGGCTAACAGCATGACACACAAGTTACCCCATACATTTACCCTTCCTACACCCTAAATCATTCACCAAAATCTCATTCCACATACCAAAATCGTAAATTTCAAATAACATGTAACATACCTTATGTTTATCACTGCGCTTGAAGGCGTCTACCAACGTCAGACGCCCAAACCCTTCCACCTCCGACTTCACGGCTGATCTCTAATGTCGGGTTTCCACTATCACCAAACACTGCAAGCTCACTTCCAACCTCCCTCTGCACTTTCCCTCACCTACAGGTGTGCACCTTGCCTCACCCCCCTTCTTCTCCCACAACCAAGCTGCCTTCAACAATTGGGGCTAGACTTCCCTCAATTTTCATGCACAATTGCTCACTACTCTAGGATTCAGGAGTACATTCAACTTTGGAGAGAGAATGAGAGATAGAGAGACAAAGCATAGGTTTGAACTCCACACAAAACCCTCGTTCTTTCCCCTTGCCTTTGCTCCCTCTATTGTTTCCAGGTTGTGGAGGAGAGAGAAAGTGAGTGAGGTACAAGGAGGAGGCTGGGGTATTTTCATTAAGGGTATTGTGGTCATTTTACTTTATTGTGCTTTTTCTCCCATTTGGTTTTCCTTCCAAAAGCAACGCCCATTTATTGCCCAAAAAAAATGGGATAGTTACAAGCAAGTTGAAGTATGATCCACTTATAAATTTCCCTTTCATTTATAACGGATAATAATTGTAAATGAATTGAAGTACTTAATTAGATCCAGATGATATGTACTTTATGTTTTATGTTGAGCGGTATTTGCTACGCTTCATTAAAAGTTTAGGGTGCAATATTTTTAAAGCTAAAGGAGGTTGTCACTGGATATTTACTTTACTTTCTATGTTGAGAGGTTTTGCTATGCTTGATTAAAAGTTTAGGGGTGTAATATATTTATAAAGTTCAAGGAGGTTTTCACTGAATTGACATATTGACTTCTAAACTTTGGTTCCTATCAATGGTATCATTAGGTAGACCCATCTTTTCCAATTTCCATTGATTCCGCAAGTATTTTGGACATAGATTCAGTAGGTCACTCCTATGTTCGAAAAAGTAGTACTTATTCCTATTCATTTTTTGATAAGATGTCGTTGTAAGTTGTAAGAAAATGTAAAAAGATGTAAGAAATTGTAGGAAGTTGTATGATACTTATAAAATATTTGTGAAGTAGTTATAAGAAGCTTTAAAGAGTTATAAGTTGTAACCTTATATCTCACTATCTCAAGAAAATAACGTGGTTTTTAATACATCACCTCTTCACCAATTATAGTACATAAATGAATAAATAAATAAAATAATAAATGAATATGATATAGCAAATATTAATTAAAGTAACATGCGTGGGACTAAACAAATCCTTCTCTGCTCATGCCTTCTTTCTCTCCATCTTCCCAAACCCCAAGACATAGAAGGATAGAACGTTAAAAAATCTGCAGTCTTGTTTGAACCCCTGAAAATTCTTCCCTATAAACAATAACATACTCGCATTCATTGCCCTTGTTGCTATGGACATCTGGGCTTTCAGTATGCTCGACGACTGACGCGTTTTTAATCTTTACCCTCTCTCTCTCTCTATCTTTTTCGCTCACTACTGATAGTTCTTTGAATCGAATTCAATGAAAAACATTCGAAAAATCTGATTTTAATTGAAGGGGTTCGTTTCTCCCATTCTGGGTTTCGTTTAAAGTTTTGAATTTTGTGCGATCGTGAAAATGGGGAAGTGGGATCGGAGATATAGGCCCCGTCCAAGGCATCGGAACTATCAAGATTATCAATGGTCACCTCCCAGAGATGAACCTTGCCCTGACCCTGAAACTGGTACTCTCTTTCTCTGTCTCTCTCTCTCTGAGCAAATGATTTGTTTATTTTGTGGGTGGAATTACTTGTTGGTCTTTCTTGAATTTGAGAGCTTGTTACGAATTGGGTTTCTGATATTATGTAACAGTTGGTGATTTATGAAAATTTCAATGCTGTAGAATTACTCAGGAGAATAATTAGTTTAAACTTCTATTTTTATTTTTGGCTTATGGGGTGTTATCTTGAAATAACTTCGTAGTGATTGATACAAATTTGCTGCAATTTGGTGCTACATTCAATGGTTGGACGTTAGATTTATGATATATGTCAATTTGAATTGGTTTTGGGGTTGGGAAAACCCTCATACAACAGCTATCATTGTCTCTGTTTGATTAGTTGGCATAGAGCTCAATGTCAACACTGAATTAGTTAACTATCATGTGTTCTGTTGTTACATTGAGATTCTTGGTATTTCGCGCAGTGTGGACATACATCGAAGAGTAGCTTTGTTTGATGGAATATGCATTAATGATTAAACATTGTAATCTTATGTTTCCAAAATGTGTGTTTGAAATGGGAAGGTAAAAGAACGACAGGAGTTTCCTAGGATTGCTGCTTCTTCTTCTTGTTTGGCTAGTGAAATGGTAGCTTTTCGTGGGCAGCGTTTCATGATCCTTCTGTTATGTCCTACTACGTACCATTGCTTGCAGCAACCATTTGTGTGCGCTCTCCCCCTTCCCCATCCGCAAGCCCAATCCTTTTGGTCAACCACATTTGTTGATGATTGGAGAGGACATTGAAGAAACTAGTGTGCTTGGTGCTGTGTAGACGGTGCAGATATGTAGATAAATAAAGAAAAGTAGATGGAGGACCGGGGAGGGGTTGGATGTGGAAGTGAGGGTTTTAATCTTGCAGTATCAGGGTCTCTGATAATAATATCTAAACTAGATTAATGATAGTTTTCCTTTGTATCTCAATTAGGTGGCATGTCATCCATGTTATGGCCAAGAGTCTCTATGCATAATTTTTAAGGTTTATTCATCCCACCAAAGCACGCCCATGGGATGTGAAACAAAAGTAATCTAGTTGGGAGACGAGCAACTTAAACTCAGAAGCCAGAACCACCAATAGAAAGGCCCACATAAGTGTTTTTGCCTTCTGATCATTATGTTGCACACTTCAACACCTCTTGTTTTGGCCTTAACTATACGCTTTGCTTCTTTTCCCTTAGTCTTGTGTGTGCATATTTGTGGTTATGTGTAAACTCTCCTTTGCAGTGTGCGTGAGGGTGAGCGAGTGAGTGAGAGAGATAGAGAGAGTGGGAGAGGTGTGGGACTGATTAGGGCACTGAAGTAATTCCTTATTGGGTTGTTAATACATGCTTGTGTGTACTGCTTTCTGCAGCAAAGTGGCGCTAGTTGTCACTGATGATTTGGTTACACTTTAAGGCCTCCTTTTGTTTGGCCTCAACTCTCTGTGTCTCTGCTGACTCAGGTGTGTTCGCATGTATTTCTATGTGTGCATGTGTATGTGATCCTTAATATGCATGCTTGAGAAGTGACCAAAGAGATAGGTGAAGGGAGAGGTGTGGAATGATTTATCCACACTGATGGTTTTGGGAATCTAGAGTTTTGCCTAAGTGGGTGTGTGGGTAGGTATGATATGTAACCTTACCCTTGAATTGCATTGAGAATGCCTCTACCTAACAATGGATTGAGGATCCTGTAACTAACTGTTACGCCCCCCCCCCCCCCCCCCAAAAAAAAGAAAAGGGAAGTGGAGTACAGTTAAGGAAAACATTTTGCCTGTTGTGTTAGTAAACTTATTCCGTATTGGGGGTTTACCACTTACTAAATCTGATTGGGGGTAGTGAATGCATGTACAGTTCTACATACTTTGATGGATGTGTCTATTTGCTACCTAGTTATTTCTGCTGATTCGGTTACTGATACCATTCCTATTTTGCCTTTCTGAAATGCTTTTAGTATCTTTTTATGGATTATTCACAGTGGAGCTGTGATCTGAACTATTGCTTTAACCTCTATTCCAGAGGATTGGCAGGACAATATACCCATGTGGGAGAAAAAGTTTTGCTATTTGGTGGGACGTATGCCATGGAGGAAGGTATTGAGTACCAAGAACTTCATGCATTGCCATAGCAGTATCCTTGGCTGGGATGATTCTGCTGGCAAAGAGGCCTTTGATAATGCAAAAAGACGCTTTTGGGAAGGGATCAATAGTCTTCCATTATCGTCTGAATTACCTAATCCAAATATGTACACTGATGAAATAGATTGGAATACTTATATAGATCCAGAACTGGTTAGGGACTCGGATAGAGCATACTTTAATCCAAATGATAAATATTACTTACCTTATGATCATAGTTTAAGAGGAGATAATGGATGCCCGGATGATAACATTAATCCTTGGGAACGTGCACAAGTACAGACTACAGCAGTGAAGGATAAAGCCACTGGTTGGAACCAGTGGGATAATTGGCCAGGTGGTGGTGAAAGTCGTCAGGAACATGCACAGAGCGGTACAGCGAAGAATAAAGCAACTGGTTGGCTACAGTGGGATAATCAGATGGATGACGGCGAAAATCAATGGGGATGTGGTAAAGCAACAGTTTTGAAGCAATGGGATGGTGTAGTCAATGCTACAGGCAATTCCGCTGGAGATGGTAGCCCTTGGGGTTGTCATACAAAGGATAGTGGAGTAGCTAGGGATAGTTCTTGGGGAGGTGGAGGGCACAAGTCATGGGGTGTGAACCCCCATAACAGCTCTGGTATGTCAAAGGACTGGAATGCTGGTGGACCCAATTCATGGAGAAATGAAGGCAACCGATGGCAAGATCGTGGGCCCAGTTCAAGGAATTGGAACCAGAAGACGAGTGAGATTCACAGGCCCAATAATTCGAATAACAATCGTAGACCCCAGGATTATAGTTCTCATCACAGAAACAGAGGGCCAAATGGTAGGGGCAGCTCATGGGATCAGAAGCGATGGGATAACAGTAATAATAACAACAATAATAACTGGGATGCGAGAGAATCTGGAAATATCCCCAGAGGCCGTGGGCAGTTCAGTGCAGGTGGGCGGAAAAGAGAAGGTTCTGATCATTATGCATTAAGCCATAAGGGCCCGAGGTTGCAAGGTAGTGATTCTCATTCATCTCGTTATTGGAATGGAGGTAACACTAAGAGGGTCACTTTTGGAGAGCAGTGGTCTTAAACAGCAGCAACCAAGGTTTTGTATTATATACACATGTAGCTGGCTTATCTTAGATAACAAGCTCATTATGTCATGAGCTGTGACCATGAGGGTTACATAGCCAGTGCTAGTTATATTAGCAGCTTCACATTTGACAAACCCTTTTGTTGAGATGTAGGTGTTTCCTTTTTTGCGGAGATATAGGAACACCCTTTTTTTAGCGGTGTGTGATGATGTTACTGTGAAAACCACCAACATTTTTTGGTTCGTCTTACTGTCATTGAGATTATGTGCCTGGTTGAGGTTTGCCTTTCTTGGACAAAAACCTCCCAATGGATAAAATTTACAAATTCAATGGCGGAAGCTTGTTTACCTGTGTAATTGCTGCCTCTTCAACGCGACTTTCTATTTTAATTTTTAGCATATTGTATGTATGTTTACTCATCTTCTGTCGATCGTGGGTTGAAAAAGGATATGATTCCATGTAGAACTATGTTTCCCTGTTGTTGACTTCCCATTCTGAGGATGCGAAAATGTGAATCAACTGAATGTTAATTCTTCCAGGTTAAGGTTGGATAAGGTAAGTTTATCTGCTTATTTTCTTCCCATGCTTGCATAGCAAGGCTGTCAAATTGTTTTATGGAAAATCTTCATCTTCATGGTTTCTACGTAGGCTTTATCTAGATGAAGCCTGATTTTGTTGCTACAGAGATGGCTGATAATGGATGCATGTATTTATTCTGAGTCTTTGCGGAGGGAGTTGTCTTATGGTCCTATGGTGGAGTTCTTGACACGGTTCCCATGAAGGTATGGTTGTCCCAATGTGGGTTTTTTTTTTTGGTTTCTAAGCTCATTTGAACGTAGCCCCAAATGGGGCCATCTCGTGCACTGTTTGGGAATTTGGACGAAGGGGTTTGTGATGGGGGAGCGAGGAGGGATAAACAAACACATTAGTAAATTAGGTCTCAGGTTTAAAATATTGCTTGTCTCTGTGCTTATTATGGAAGTCTAACGCTAATGAGGGAACTTTTGGTGAGACGATATCTGTGCTCATCGGAAGTTCAACGCTAATG
The DNA here is from genome assembly GCA_017589665.1 of Selenicereus undatus. Taxonomy (NCBI): domain Eukaryota; kingdom Viridiplantae; phylum Streptophyta; class Magnoliopsida; order Caryophyllales; family Cactaceae; genus Selenicereus; species Selenicereus undatus. The sequence continues at coordinate 94,016,369 of JACYFF010031958.1, read as the reverse complement.
AGGATTCTTTGGTACGACGATAACTCTATATTGGTTGAATCATCCCGGCATTTGATTTGACAATGCTTCATATCCAAGAAGTGCGTTAACATCCGAAGACTGGGAGGCGGAAGATCTGGATGTTTGTATGATGCCTTCAATGGTTGGGTAAGTAATGCCACTTTCATGCATTGCGCTAGCTTCTAAAATTGATTTCAATGTCCCAACATATTTCCGATTGATTTCCAATTCTTTGAATTTCTTCCTCCTTTTTGCAATTCTTTCAACTATTCCACTAGTTTTCAATCCAGTGGATTTATAACTTCTCGCAACCTATTTCGGTTTCTTCTATCTTCTTTCATCTCCTTTTAATTTAGTCTAATCCTTTTTAATTTATTTATGTTCCTGCATTTCAACTGAAAAAAGTATATATGTAGAGTGCACGGTTCACTTTCACTGATTTAAACTATCTTCTCAATTTTCGGCCAATTTGGAGATATTATAAAATTTTATTTGCGGGTTGAATAGTTCTAAAGTATCCATAAAGACCCCAAATCCCCAACAACCCCCTCCCCTCAAAAAAGAAAGAAAAAAAGCGGAAAAAAAAAGGGCTTAAAGCAGGTGGGAGAGGCGGCAATTAGTTGGGCTTGCTAGTGAAACTGAAACAAATTTTTGTTGCAGGTGACATTAGAAATCCAGGTGCCTGCTTTCTGGATCCTCCCCTGCTCACTATTTAGTATCATACCCACCCAATTAGTTGTTATATTCAGCAATTTCCGAATCAACATCCTGCTGGGGAAAAAAAAAAAAAAAAGAAGGGCCGGGAGGAGCAGTGGTGGGTGGATGTGTAAATTTAATTACTACGGGCCAAAAGTTTAGCACTGCCTAACCTGCCTAAGCTGAACAAACTTTCAAGAAGACTTCAATTTTGAGGGAAAAGCTGCGGTTGTCTGCAGCCTCAACATTCCCTTCAACTCTTATCCACATTATCAGCCCTTTTAAATAATAATAATAATAATAATAATAATAATAATAATAAGTCTTACATGAGATTGTTTTATATAAAATATTTAGACATATACTTTTAGAGTGCAGTCATAATAGTTGTCACTATATGACAACCACCACAATTTCTTAAATTTAGAGCGTATATTTAGAATAAATTGATCTTAACCATTGATTTTATTTTTGTTTTTAAATATCAAAAAATGTATTGTAAAAATCACAAAATATATCTAAATATTGATAAAATTAATTTCTATATGACATTGTTTGGTTGTTCTCCAATTACATGTTTCCGTTGACAAGCAATTTTTCGGCGATGAGTTTTCCAACGACAAAGAAGGTACCGCTCAACCACGGTTCCGGCAACATCCAAGACGACTCTATACCGGCGGGACGGCGAACCTTCACCAAGGTTTTTGGCTTGATCCACGATAGCGTCAAATGCAATAGCCAATTTCCTCCTCCCTCACCTCATTTGCCAGAAAACTCGCCTCTACCTTGGCCCTTTTCGCCGCTAGTTTTCCCCGGCCGGTGCCGGCCAATGTTCGGCCGGTACCAAGGGAGGAGGAAATCGGCGATTGCATTTGCCACCACTGTGGAGAGCTTCAAGCTGAAAAACATAGTGGAGGTTCGTCGTCTTGCCGAAAGCCTTAGATGTCGCCATAACCGTGGTCGAGCGACACCTTCGTTGTCGCTGGAAAACTATTCGTCGAAAAATTACTTGACGCTAAAACGTGTAATTGGAGAACAATCAAACAATGTCATATAGAAATTAATTTTATCAATATTTATCAATATTTTGTGATTTTTACAATGCATTTTTTAATATTAAAAAACAAAATAAAATCAATAGCTAAGATCAATTTATTCCAAATGTACGCTCTAGATTTAATAAATTGTGATGGTTGTCATATAGCGACAATCACTATAACTTTTTGCATACTTTTATGATGACTTTTAATAATAATTGGGGTAACTAATTGTTAATTTAGGAGTGACTGCAATAAAAATCATTGCTAAATAAAATATTAGTTTATGTTTATTTTAGAGTAGTATGTTTTCCAGTGAATGTCTTCCAAGATGGACAGCTCGCAATGGAGTTAATAGGTCTTGAAAGATACCACCTAATGCAAATAATGTCATAAAGTAACTTTTATAATGATTTCAAATTTTAATAATTATGGGTGGCTCTTAATATTACATCTAAGAACTTTAATATAAGTTACCCTGATTATACTTTATTAGTTATCTTTAAATTTAAAAATCACTTTAAAATTAATAATGAACCACCACATACTCTGTAAAATATTAATCCTAAAAAGATATGTACTTTTAAGGGGAATTATGTCTAGGAATCTACACAACAAATCTTTTCAATGTCTCAAAGATAAATGGCATATCGCCTATGTCATCTTGTAAACAAAAGATAAAGTAAGAGATACTAAGATAGTGGCATTCTATGATGGCTAGGTGAAGGGATATCTGTGTATTTCTTCTGTTTGTCTGGCACATATTAGTTTCTAATTATTCTTATGACACGGATACACCTATTCTACCTCACAATTGGGAAGCTGGGGAGTTCTTTAATTCTTTTGTTTTTTAGTAATGTAATTTTGTCATGTATGTGTATGCATGTCACAAACATGAAGCATTCACAAGCAGTGGATCATCACTTCAGCATGTATATATACAATAAAGTCTGGATCTCATTAAATTTTGTCATCATTTCTGATCCGGAAAAAACTAGGACCCAAGGTGTGCTCCACAAAGATACTCATGGGCTTGAGCTACAAGGATCATCTTCGGCCACTCTTGGATCCTGAGATGCCATTTGACGACCTGTTAGGGAAGCGTTCCGTATAAAATTATAATTTTGTCCCTGATAACAAGGACTATAAATACCCACCTTTCCACCTCGGAAAATGGGGGATTAAGAGGAATCATTTACTGCGTAAAACCAATACCTATAAGGCACTGTTTTTTCTCTGCATTATTTTTTCTCGGAGCCCGACACTGATTTGACCGTCGGAGAGGCGTTCCCCAGATTGCAATTCGAGGTTCCCCTTTTTTGTAGGTTCAACGCTTGCGTAGGATCGTCAAGCGTACAGCTGACCCGTACCATCACGTAAACTCCCTCTTATCCATGTCATCCTTGGGGAAACTAGAAAGTCCCGAAACAATTTCATCATTCCTCTCCTTAGCTAGCTTGAGCAAACGTCTATGCCCTCATGAAGTCACCCCCCCAAAATTAAATAAATCAATAAAATTTGGCCCTTGGAGCAAATGCTTATTATGTTGCAGTGTTTTTCTATTTACTTTTGTTTTTTGCCTGTATTGATGGAGCTCATGTGTATTTTTTGCATAGTTAAAACAGTCATTCAGTGATATTTTTTTCAACTCAAATTACATTCAATAATAGTAGCATATTTTATAGATCTGTTGATCTTCGTTTACTGTTGAGCAGTAGACAATCAATCGAAGTTCAAAATTTTCGATGTAATTAAACAAAGAGAGAGATGAGAGAGGTAGACAATCAACGGAAGTCATATCATGTACTGCAAGGAAGGAAGAGTGAAAGATGAGAGAGGCAAGAAGAAAGTAGCAGTAACTTGTAAGTACTGAGTTGGGCCCTTGATACAACTGTCCTCCATTGTGGAGGAAAGGCAGTGCAAAGACCAGATGGCATGATTTTGTTGGCATCTTCAGCACTCCCAAGTGCCCGACATTCTCTCATTAATTCTCTACATGATCAGATCGAATTCCCTTTCGCCGCTTCAATAATGCATTCCTCTCCACCCCACAGCTAGTGGCTAGTGCTACATGAAACTGCATGATTTCTTGGATTAGTTGAGTTCCACTTATAAAGGCAAGAAAAAGAAAAAGGAAAGAAACCCTTCAACATGGTATTAGTAATACCTTTCATTCCTTTGACAAATTAAGTTTGCGAGTAACTTTTTTTTTTTTGTCGTAATTTGCGAGCATTAATCAATTACAACTAGATAGGTGGAAAAAAAATCAAGCTGAGTCTCAGGAGTTAAATTATACATGCTATACTCTTCAATGAGTTATATATAGAGCTAGTAAACATGTCATGATGGGCTGAATTTGTATTTGTGTTAAATTAAACAAGTTAAGAAACGCCTTATTTGAACCTAACTTAATTATTGAACGGGGGTTAAAAACCTTGATCTGTGTCATTTAGAAAATGAAGGTGCCACGTATTGGCCTAAAATTTACCCGGTTACATCTTTAATATGAAAATGTTCAGATTATCTGATTACCCATTTATTCACTTACATTTCAACTACAGTATGATTATGAAGAACTATAAATTAGCCTTTTGAATTCCATATATAATCATAATGTATTCACTGTCCACGATTTACATGAATTATTGAAGCAGAACTCAAAAATCATAGATAGACTTAATTATGTCCCACATTTTCATAATCCCTTCCTCAAAAAAAAAAAAGTTGATTGGGTAACCGAGTCTACCTCTTAACCCGTTTAATTAAATGCGTTCAACATGTTAAATAAGTATTTTTTTTCCCATCGAAATTATTAACTTGAACGTAACCTAATTAATTAAATGAGTTAAACGTGTCAATGCATTTAATTAAACGGGTTAAAAATCTCTATCCAACCCTACTTAATTTCATGTTCTGTTCGAATTGGTAATCATATAAGGTTGAATTTTGCTGGCTCTAGTTATATGTATGAACCCATCAGAAACTATGTCCATAAAAGTTGTTTCCTTTCCCTTATTTTCTGCTCTTTCTATTTAAGACTAAGGTCGTGTTCGGCAATAATGTTTTTGGGTAGTGTTTAGTGTTTTGACCAGGTCAAAACACTAAGTAGTTAATTTTTAGCGTTCGGTAAACTAGTATTTTGATTAGCATTTTAAGTAGCGTTTGACGTTTTAAGCAGCGTTTTTGAAAAGCTAATAGTGTTAACGTTTGACATTTAAAAGTAGCGTTTCATATTTTTTAGCCAAAAAATATCCTTTAAAAATTTTATCTTTGGAAATTATCTATATCATTTTATGTCAATTTATATTAATCAGCTCGCATAACAGCTAAATTTACCGAACACATTAGTTTCACTCGCTAATCTAAACAGCTATCCGCTAACAGCTAAATTGGAAACGCTATCCGCTATCTGAACCACTATCTGTTACCTGAACCGCTATCCGCTACCTAAACAGCTAATTTTGCCGAACAGGGCCTAAGTGTTGCCCTTCGCATCGACCTAGCCTTGCAAAATTAGCCCAAAACCCAAAACTTGAAGTACTGATCCGAATTGACCCAAATTAAACTAATTTAACGGAAAATTATTTCTTTTTGTGATCAAACATCAACACAATCAAAGTTGACCCAAATCACAATGAGTCAATCCTAAATTGAAATTAAACAAAATCTTACTACATAGACGTGATTTGATTAGAACTTAATATGACTCAAAACTAAATCGAATAGCTTATTTTTCAGCTCTACTTTTGACCCCGTAATTAATCTATGAAATGGATGTCATTGTCGCTTAGGGGAGACTGGAGAGTGGGAAGTACACCACAAAGTGGATAAAAGGACTCAAAGAAGGCTGAGGCCTGTCAGTGTTCACAAATTCCCCAGAGAAAACTTGTGGCCCTTGGGATTTGAACTTGGGTGGGAATATGGAAACCAATGCTAATGCTATATAAGCTTAAGGCTCTTGGCAATCCATGTCAACGCATTGGTTAAGTAAAGCTTAAATACTTGCAAATGAATTGCAAAAGAAAAAAAGAAAAAAGAAGAAGAAGAGGTTATTGCCTGATTTCTGTCATGTGTCACTCGCAACTCGTTTATGTGCTCTAGATACACCCGAATTAGACCCAATTACTCCAACAAATATGTACATGCCTATTAATAACCATAGTCACTCATCATCTACACAATTTTTAAAGATAAAATACCTATTAACAAAGTAAACCTATATATCAACTTCAGAAATTTATTTGAGCCACCTGCCACTTACATTACCAATATTGCAGCGGTACTTTCCAACCTTTTCTTCTTTTAGCTTGACCACTTATATGCTAAACCCAAAAAACAACCTCATGATTTTAAGGCTTCGGTAACGACCGATGAGAAAAAGCAAAGTCAAGTTGGGGAGTTTGGGGAGTACAAAGGACCCAGAAAAAAGAGTTTTGGAGAGATTTTAGTACATCCTTTCACATGCATGTCTCCACAACAAATGATTTTATGAATAAGATCATGCCTTAGAAAGTGATAGTTTGGTTTCTCTTTTGTTTAAAAGAAAGTGGTAGTTGCAAAAATTGAAGACTATAGAAGATGACCCAAATTTATTGTCTGTGTTTGTGAGAGAGAAAGTGAACCGAATGATGAGTAGGTAGCTTCTCCTTTCGATTCTTTGCTTCCTTCTTTTTACAATAAATAGATGGGAGAATGTAAATGTTTGAACTTTTTTTTTAAATTAGAAGTGACGATAAATTGTTTTTGTTTAACTACAAGTGTTATATGGGTATGATTTATTATTTTATATCATAAGCATACTCTGAATGGATTTGTGATAAGAAGTTCACAAATTATTAGGTGAGACTCTCATATAAAAGTTATTTTTTTTTGTAAGTGATGAGATTTGAAATCCTAACATTCCATTTTGAAAGGTGAATACTCCACCACTTATGCAAGTGTGTTTACTCAAGTTAAAAGAACATGCCTTAACACACTTCCTTTTTTTGATAGCAAACGTAGGCCTACACCTAAGCCTAAGCCTTAACATGCCTTAATATACTCCACCACTTCCTTTTTTTTTAAAACACACTTCCTTAAACGTAGCAAACCTAAGCCTACACTTGAATTCCAAACTAAGGCCCTGTTTGACAATCAATTGTTAGCTGTTAGCTGTTAACTGATTGCATTAGCTGTTAGCTATTAGTTGATTGTATTAACTGTTTGACTTAGTTGATTGCATTAGTTGTTTGTGAAAAAAGTGTTTGGTAAAGTTAACTGTTTCTAACAAAGTTATTTGATAAAATTTCACTTATGCCCATGACTCAATTTCATTATTTTTCTAACAAAATAATTTTTCATTGGATATTTATTTTTCTTTTTGATAGGAATTATGAATTAAGACTTATATGATATATAAAATTACATTTATACTTTTTCTTAATTTTAGTACTTATTATCAAAATATATTTTTAATGTTAAATGTTTTCTTTTTTAATAGCAATTGAAATTATATGATACAAAAAATATTTATACATCATGTAAGACTAAATAACATAAATTATTTGTTAAATTAAGAAAACATTAAAATTAAAAGCATTATCTTCAACATAACGACCATCCACAACTCTTGTCCCAAAAAAGAAAAAAACTAAATTGAAAATTTTAAAGCATAAACATCTAACATTCGAAAATATTATTTGTGAATGACATGTGATGTAAATTTGTCCAAATTATAAGGTTAGTATGGTCATTATAATAGTAAACATCAAAATGCTCTTTGAAAAGGCTATCCCAAAGAGCTTTTTGTAAAAGAGCTTTTCGGGTATAAAAAGTTAATCTAAAAAGCTAATCAACCAAATACCCCAAAGAGTTTTTTGACCAGAGTCAAACAGCTAATACTCCAAAAAGCTCTTTTTGCTCTTAAAAAGCTATTTACCAAACATGGCTTAATTGATCCAGACCTATACTCAATCTTATATTGAAATAGGCTATAACTCGATCTATGGTTATTTCAAATTAACATGAATGGAACTAAACCTAACCCAAAATTTCCCTCCAAAATTGTTTTTGTTAGAAAAAGGCTTTGTGTTGTACCAATTAATTATCAAAACCTAAAGTCAACGTACATAGAAAATGAACCGACCTAATGCAACCCGAGATCCCATTTATCGAAACATGACCATAATTGAAATCAACTTGACCATGTTTGGAGCAATTGATCCAGTTGCTAGGTTTATCCTTCTGTTCTATCGTGAGCATCGATTTCTTGAGAAACTAACAGAATATAACTACATATGTGGAAAAAGAGAAATTGATTTAAAATGTCATTGATAAGACCAAATCCTAACCGAAATCAACCCAACTTAACCCTGATCGTAATGAAGGATCCATTTTCTGACTTTACCCTCCTCCATCGGTTATGAATTTTAGAGGAACTAACAGGCTATAGTTACATAGGGTGTGTTTGGTAACATAACTGTTTGGGGGGGGGGAAAGAGCTGATTGGAAAGACTTTAGCTGTTTTGACTAAGTCAAACAACTAAAAAGGTATTTGCTAAGCAGTTGTTTGGAAGAGCTGTTAAGCCCCAATGAGCTGTTAAGCCCCAATGAGCTGATCTTTTTCAAATAGCTATTTTCATTAGCCTTGTAGGAATAACTGTTTGTAAAAATTACAATATTGCCCAAAAGTTTAACAAAATTATATGCATGTCATTAATAAACTCTATTCCTAATTTCTTACCTTGCCTAAATTTTAGACAACTTTTACCTCTAATTTCTTCCAGTCAACCTCCCCACCTTCATCTCCGCCCTCCCTATTGTCATTAATAAACCCTATTCCTAGTTTTCTTTTGGGTTGATGCAGATTAAATTATTTGAAATCTATACATATTTTAATTCATGACAAAAATATAGATGCAAGTCCATATTAACTGCAATTTATAAAAAATAAGCATCTCTAAAAATAACAAAGATTATTATATGTAGGCATTATATAAGTAAGTAAACATTGAAAACAAAAGAAAATAAGTAATGAACATAAATTATTTAAATTAATACAAAATAAAGTTTCAAGGATGAAGCTAATTTGTACATATGACATATATTAATTTTTTTAAAAACAAAATAAGATGATCAATAGATAAAAACTTATTCAATTGAAAAGTATTTTAGAGAAAGGACATCAATGGAATTTTACCAAATATATTTTCTAAAAACAACTAATTTTACCAAACACTTTTTTTAAAAACAGTTAATTTAAATAGCTAACAACTGATTATTAAATAGGACCTATATGAAAAATGAGAAATCAAACTTGAAATCTGACACATTGAGAGTAGTCTTAATACCCACTTTATGCTGTTGAGTCTTGAGTCTTGTCTTCTTCCCCCTCCCAAAGAGGCTCTTAGCCTCTTCTCTCGTTCGTATGTATTAAATAGCTGGTAATGATGATCTTATTATCTCATTTGGGTCCTGTAGTTACGCCCAGTTTCCGTCAGCAATAAAAGTAGTGTGAATCAAACAGGTGCATCTCTCTCTCTCCCTCACTCCTCTCCAGGACAAGCCATGTCTAAGAAGAAGAGCTGGTTGTGTGTGATCAAAAGGTTCTTCTTCTCAGAACCTCATCACCACCACCAACAAAAGGTAACCCCCCCCCCCCCCTTCTTTCCTCGATTTTTGAAAATTTTCTATCTATCAAGTTAGTTACTAACAATTGGCATTTGGGTGGGGGGGGGGGGGTCAAAAAGAGGAGCCAAAGAAGGAGAATATGGCTTTTTGGTAGACTCAAAAGAACCAACGGCTTGCTTCCACCGTCACCATCACCATCACTGCCACCGCCACCTCTGCCGCCGCCAGTACAAATAACAAAACTTGAAGCAGAGAAGAAGGAGACCAAATGGGAAGCCGACGTCGTTTCGGTAGATCATCGACATGAGAAGGACGTTGACAGCTTGGCTGCTATTAAGATTCAAACTGCATATCGGGGTTATCTTGTAAGTTTCCTCCCATCACCATTTAGTTAACGCTCAAATCGAAACCACCTCTCTCAAACCGTAATGGCGAGTTAATTATGTGATTTGCCCTTTTATCATGCCATAAGGGATAGGCCTGGTTATTTTAGGCTCTGTTATTTTCTACGATTGAGAGAATTTAGCTTACAGATTATATCTTCTCATAGTTTATTACAACTTCTTATAGCTTCTTATATTTTCTTACCTTTCAATGCATCTTTTTATATTTTCTTAAATCTCCTTATGTATTTTTTATAACATTTAACTTATCATCTATTTTTTTTTCTCATATTTATAGAAATATGTATATATTTTTTTACATACTACCAATATGAAAAATCCTACAACTTTTTTTTATGAATATAATATTTATATAAACATAAAAACAGAATTTAACGATGTGAATTAATATTTGTGTTTCAATATGAAGCATATATGTCATTATAGAGAAAATAAGTCAACATATTTTAAAATTATAATACAAAAATTGCATTTATATTTAAGTTTCAACGTGAATTATGTATAAAAATAGTCAAACTGTACGTGATAAAAGTATTTTAACTATTTTATCCATAAGTTTATCTATGACAATTTGGTAGTTAATTGCTGTCATCGTACAATTGAACATTAGATTGAATTTAATTTCAAAATTTTTAATTCAAATAAGATTTCATTTTTAGGACTCTATTCAATTTTGTTGAGAATTTTTTTTTAATTTACTTATAGAGAGGTGAAACTAATGGTAATACCAAAAAATCACTTCAAGTATGGAACATATTTGGTTCTACATATTTGTCGGCTTGAATTTATCTTATTGATATTTAATTGACTTGTTTATAGGTTTATTTTCATTAATTATGTTATTTTAATATTATTTTTTATTATCCAAAATGATAATTGTAGAAAAATAAAATTTTTTCTACAATGTTAAAATATATTTTGTTTAGTGATGTTATAAAATTTATTTCATAAATATCAGTGATACACACAATTTATTTTCATAAAGTAATTTTTTTCATAATTCATACATTAAAGACCAACAATCATACATGCATATCTAAAAATCATATTATATAACTTTTTAATAATTCAATAACTCTTTACATCTATCCTTACAGTTTCTTACAACTTCTTACATCTATCCCTACAGTTTCTTACAACTTCTTACATCTTCTCACAATTTCTTACATCTTCTTACAACTTCTTACATTTATTTACAACTTACAGTTGCATCTTATCGTGAAAAAGAACATACTCAATTTTTAAGTTGTTTTTGTTTCTAGCTAGAATTAGTACAAGGAATATTCGAATTGGGGTGTGAAAATAAAGCGTAACGACAGGTGAGGTGGTCCCAATGTAACGCAACCCCCAACATTTGCATACAACACATCAAAATCAAAGTAGTCACGGTTAAAGAAATCCGTCCTAGTTTTACACATTAAAACATATTTGTTGGTTACACTATAATTAAGTTTCTAAATTCATTTTGAATTAATACAAATTGGGTTATTTTGGATAAGATACACATAAATCAAATAGTTTTGCAAGAAAATACAATCAATATACTGCATAGTCTAGCTTAAACGGTGCCAAATCATGATCATGTTAAAACCATGTTGTATATTTTAAATTTCAATTTGAGATTGGTAATTAGTTATAGATAAATTTTACGAGATATAAGATTACGCGGGTGCAGCTCCTTGTGGCTTAGGTTAGGAGTAATGGTGATAGAGTTGAAAATGGGTGCGGGCTAAGATTACGTGGGTGCACATCCTTGTGGTTTAATTAGGTTAGGACTTAGGAGTTATGGTGGTTGAGTTGGACCTTGAAAATGGGTGCAGGCTAGGAAAGCATTGAGGGCATTGAAAGGGTTCGTGAGGCTCCAAGCCATAATTCGAGGGCGAGCGGTGAGGAGGCAAGCTATGACTACATTAAAGGGTTTGCAGGCCATTGTAACTATCCAATCTCAAGTTTGCAGCAAAAGAGGTCAGATGGCCCAAGCCGAGTACACAGACCTGCAGTTGCAGGGTCTTCATGATGATGACGAGTTCAAGGTAGGTTCTACCATTTAATTTTGCTGCCCTTATTGTCTCTCTACGTTATATGTATTCATTCTTAGTATATCTTTATAGTGTGTATTTATGTGCGCTCGCTCTGTGGTTCATTCATTGAAATACTCTCATGATTTAAAGTCAAGCTTGATAGACAAATAATTGCAGACTCCAAAATATTCTATGATTAATTAGTAAGTGTCGTGAAACCGTCTTATACAAGTCATATTATTAGATGAGTGTTTTTATGGTAATTATCAATAATTAATTGCGACGACTAAGAGTTCACTTAGGAGTGATTGTTATTACAGTCACACCTAAATGAGCTATTAGTCACATCTAAATTTTAAAGTCACTCCAAACCAAATTATTAGTCATCACAATCTTCAAAAAAATCACCCCTAAATTTTAAAGTCACTCCAAAATATATTATATAGTCCGCACAACTTTCAAAAAAGTCACTCTTAAAAGATTCCATTTTACAATAACTCTCATGTGAGATGGACTCACCTAAAAATTTATGTTCTACAATTACATCTCTGTTTTAAAATTCCTAAAATTTAACAATTATATGGGTGCCTTCTTTGAGAACTTGAAAGTTTAATAATGCACATTATGCTTCATTGGTACCTTCTTTAATCATTTTAAGAATTCTTTTTGCTTGAATAAACATTTTAAGAATTTTCATATATATTTTTAAATAATTTTTTAAATTAACGATGTTTCGGAGCATCGGCACTGATCGCACACATTTGCCCTGCGGATATATGGGCGTAGCTGGTTTATTGTTGATCCTCCTTTTCAGAGAGTGGTATATGTGTGTGTGTGTGTGTGTGTGTGTGTGTGTGTGTGTGTGTGTGTG
>JACYFF010031958.1:93968602-93998220 GCA_017589665.1 Selenicereus undatus | reverse complement strand
TCCACATTCTTTCCCAAGAAATTGAATCACACAACAAAGTAATATCCATTCTGAAACATTGGAAAGAATATCTGCATATCAACACAACTATAGAAGCATATGTGCACCATTAAGCTATATAAGCATATGTAAGCCACATTGCGATTGTGGCGCGATAATGACAATGGTGAAATATGGACAACGTAATACTAACATTTACTCTACAGTTTTACATCTTAATTTTGATTCAATGAATTTTTTATGCAATGTAGTGAATCTTTTCCCAACTGCAGGGAATCTTTCCCTAATTGCAGTGAATCTTTTGTGTCAATAAGTAAAATTAAATTGCTTTTAATTGCTATAGATTTGAGGCTGTGCACTGCACGCGCAACATATGTACCTAGTAAGGTACATACGTTTGTAAGGTAGTATTTTCCAGCTGTTTTGTGAGATGAGTATGATGAGTACATGGACGTACTGTCTGCCTCTTATTGAGAGTTGATCACCAAACATAGTACTAATAATCACTAAAACTATGACTATTGTTCACTAATTAAGATTATAAGTAAAAACATATATTAGAATCTTTAATGATAGTAAAGCTGTCCTAACTACAATTGAGGATATGGTTTGTGAGCAATGAACATGTTTATAATGATCATTATAGATAGATCAATTGATCACTAAACATATATAATTCTGATAATTACTAAAACTAAATTTACTGATCACTAACTAATATCATAAACAAAAATATATATGATGATTTTTCATGAAAATAAAGCTGAAATTCCAAAAAATAAAGCTCACCCAAATGGAATTGAGTGTATAGTTTATGATCAAGAAACACATTCATTATGATCACCATAACTAGATCAATTGATCACCAAATATAATTATGATGATCACTAAAATTGGATCTATTGATCAATAACTAACATTGTTAAAAAAAACTTATATTTTGATTTTTGATGAAAATGAAGCTGAACCTTAAAAAAAAAAAAAACTCAACTAATTAGAAATTGAGTGAAATATTATCCTCACACATCGATGATAAACACGATTACTAAACATATATAACTCTCACGATTGTTAGCTACGAGAAAATCTATTAATTACTAACTAATATCATATGTAAAAATATATATTACAAATATAATCCATGATGGATGTATTTGGTGATCAATAGTTTTAGTTTTAGTGATCATTAATACTATACTTGGTGATCAATTCTTAAGGAGAAACAAATAGCGCGTCTGTGCGTTTATCCTACTCATTCTATATAAAGCCTCATCTCATCTGCATAGCCCCCCTCCCCCCACACACATATTGTGTCGAAGAGATAAATTTCATTAAACAATAAAAAGCTATTCGACATCTATAGTGCAAATCTGACATGAAGAATGTCATATTAAAATATGACTCCAAAGAATTCAACTTGAGACCCTTCGAAGACTCGCCTTCACTTGTAATGTTTTTTTTTTTATCATTACAAATGGGGAAAAGACCCACAAGTCTTTGATACTTTTCTTCAGATATGTTGATCTATTGCAGATTTTGTAGAGGATATTAACAGCTAACTACGAAGATTGCAATCCAAATGTCTAAAACCATTAGAAATCTGAATTGTCATCTTGAATTGATTCATTCCGCAAACACAACAAACCCAAACAGAACAAATATAAACTCCTGCAGAATTGCAATGTAGATAACATGACTAGTAAATCTCACAATTGGTGAGATAATACCTATAAATTATCATAGTGTAGAAAAGTACTTCACATACCAAAATAAAATGAGAAAGGAAAGAGGTCGGAAACAGTAAAAAATGACCGTTTCCAGGATAAAAGTACCGGCAATCTTGAAGGGGGCAAACAATCACAGGGTTGGTTGCTTGGCAAGTTGAGGAAGAAAGAGTCGTTTCTTCACTTCCCCCCCCCCCAAAACCTTTAGGCCCTGTTTGAACATTGGAAAATAGGGTGGAAAGAAAGTTGAAAGGAAAAAAAATGAGAGGGAAAGTCATTTTCTTTCTCTTGTTTGGTTGAGAGAAAAACTACAAGGAAAAAAAATAACTTTCTACCAAACTTTTTTTCCTTTGTTTGGACTTGAGAAAATGAATAAAGCAAAGAAAAATATATCTTGTAAGATTAAAATGGGATCTCAAAGTTGCCCATTGCTAGCCAATGCCAATGGAACTCCTCAAAATAATACCATAAAAATAGAGAAGGCATACAATTTAGTAACCTCTCAAACTTTCTCACTCCAACCCAAATTTCTACTTCAAACTCCCTGGTTTTGTTACAATTCAAAAGTTTACAACTTCAAATCAAATTATCCATAACATTTAGAGTTCTGCTTGAAAATAACAAAAACATAAGCAGAACCAATAACATCAACGAGTTGAGAGGAATAAGAGCTCCAAATTTTCGAAATCCCGAGCTACTCCAAGAACTCGTAGCCGAATTTGACTTTTAACCACAACTCACGATGAGTAACTGGGCAAGCAAGAAACGCTCTAACTGAATTAGGGTTTGCTGAAAGAGCTTGATAGACCTTCATTTGTGATATCTCACTCAAACGTTCAACCTATAAACATAACATCAAAGGAGATTAGATTTCCAAACTTGTAGGTGTAGCATGCTGCATAATGCAAGCAAGAGGTTTCCCTCCGAGCAGTAACATTGCCAAAGCAAACAAATGACCTACAAACTTTGTTTCGATAATAATTCCTTTGGGTGACAGTATCCACAAAGGGATGAAAGCCAACACATAAGAAATGTGTCATCAGGTGTCCCAGATTTGCAATACAGATAGGCAGAAAACAAACTAAGATAATGAAAACAAATCTAATCATCAGATGGTGGTCTAACAAGCTGCACCGGGGCTATTGGCTGGTGGAAGCCTTTACCCTTATCTCCCTGCCCCCCCCCCCAAACAAAAAAAAAATAGCCCTCCTGCATCACAGTGTCCCCCAAGTGATACAAGTTACCTAGTTTGCCTATCTTACCAAACATTCATCTAAATCACAAAGACATCATGATTGGCGGCAAATGCAATCATTCATACGAGGTAGTAGGAATGCCAGGCACAATGTGGTACATTATGTGGAATTCCCGCGACTTTGCCTTTCAAAGGTTACTTCAGTCACCTCAAACGGACTATCAGATTACATGAAAGAAAATCAGAGTATCAGACATTGAGTGCATCTCATGACATTCAAGAGATAGTAAGAGTTATGCAGAAAAAGTGCAAAATTGGAGTTGCCCACCAAAGCATTTTCCATTTTCAGATTTGCAATCCCCAGAAAAAGTGCAAAAACCATCCTTTTGCAGTAGATTAACTCCAAGATAACAATAATCTATTTCACCACAACAATCCCAAAACCCAAACAGGATGACAACTTCAAAAAGGTCTTAAGCATGAGGAGAAAAAGGGTTAGTTTAATTCTATAGAGGGCACAAAAGTTTGCAATTTGAGAGATCAAAACCTTGAAATTTCAACTAAAAGATGAAGAAAAGGGTACCAGTGACGAGGTGGGTTTCTAAGCGTAACAGAGCTCCTCTAGTTCTTGAACTTCTTGACAGAAGTTCTTGAAATATGGAAACAACCCATTTGGCTATCACATTGCATTAGAAGTCAATACGCTACATCTCATTCAAACAGTAAGATATAATATTTATGTTATGAAAGATACAATAACTGGCATCATGATCTCAGAAACCCGTTTCAAATAAAACCATGCTTACGGATTTTGAATCTTAAAGAAATACAATGGTATGATTGACAATAAAATGCCATAACAAAAGTCATAATATCAAGTCCTATAAACGCTAGATCTTCACTAGGTAAAATAGCCCTAACTTGATACTTAATGCCATAATCGACATCCACCGTGTTATCAATGATCTGATCTTTGAGGCAAACGGAAGGAACCACCAGCATACAACATCTGGTATACTAGGCTTATTCTGAAATCGATTGACTAGAAAATCCATTAAATAAGATACCGAATCAAGAAAATCCCGAGTTCTATATGCAAAACAAAACCCTAGCCCTGAAATCGATCGCAAAATGTCCCAAATCCAGAACATTGGGCAACCATCCAACAAAGACACGATTACACGAAATAACATATAGCTAATAAATCCCACATGAAAAATTAGGCACGAAAAACAGAGAGAGAATCAAGAAAATCCAGAACAAAGAAGAATCAAAAAAGTTCAGCCACAAAGAGTAGAAGACAGAGGTAGAGAGAGAGAAAGAGAGAGAGAGTTACCGGATTATAGACAAAGATGGTCGCCGGAGTAGAGCATCGCCGGAGGAAGCCGGAAGAGGTGAGGAGAATGAGGGGGGCTGCGAGGAGAGAGTGAGTGAGAGTCGGGGCTGGGGGGTGGGGGATATGCAAAGGCCAAAGAGAGCGTCAGAGTTGAAGTGAGGAGGGGGGAGGCTATCGGGCTAAATGCTGAATAATTTTCCAGCGTTTTTCCTCACATTTTTGTGAGGAAAATATCTTATACTATATTTTCTTGATTTTCTTCTAACTTTTCTCTCTTATTTTTTTTCCTTTCATTTTTCCTCACTCCAAACATGGAAAAATTTTTAATTTTCCATATTTTTTTTCTTTCCAAGCTATTTTCCTGGGTCCAAATAGACCCTTACTCTTTTGGATTTCAACAAGTAAAGGCTCCTCGACTAAAAGAAAACTGCATATATACATATATTTTTATCCAAAAAGCGAGACATATTTAAACGAAGATAATTATAAAACTTATTAACGAAGGTTGATTCAAATAATTGGTGTTTTCTTAAATCAACTTTTGAGTATGAGTTTTACGAATTGGATATACTTAGGACCTGTTCTTTTTGTAGGTAAATTAGGGTGGATAAAAAGGTGAAGTAGGTTGAGATGGGTTGAAGTGGGTTGAATTTTTTTATGTGATAAATTAAACTTGGTTAAAATAGTGGAAGTGGGCTGAAGTGGGTTGAAGTGAATTGAGGTTGATATTTTAGAATTGACCTATGAAAAGAACAGGGCCTTAGCTAGGAAGAATTTTGTCTATTAAGAGTCAACAATGATCTTCACTTTTGTCAATGGATAGACGAAGACTCTAAAAAAGAAGAAAAAATCATAAAAGTTGATAGTTCAAATTTAAGTATTATGTATCCTCAGATGAAAAAAATGTGTAGTTTAAGAGTAGGAAATTCTTAAATAATATGTAATACTCACTAAATTTTGTTCTCTATAATATCTAAGAAATGATGTCCCCCTTTTGAATTTTCTAATTACGTATAAAATATATGTATGGATCCTCTAACTAGAACATGGAATCCTCTATTGTTGTACAATTTTCGATAAAGTTCATTTTTTCCGTCTATTGCACAGCCTACGCCGAGCATAAATAAATATAACAATGCTTTCGATCGAAAAACAGATATAGAGACATCACACTATTTGTTTGACCGGGTTGACAGACTTTCTTTCTTTCTCACCTTTTTTAATTTTTTATTTTTGGGTGCTTTATTGCATTATTTAGATATGACCTTTTCGTTTGACCACGTTTGACCACGTTGATGTTAAAGTTTCATTCAACGAGATGGATCTTTACTGTTATACTTAGTGGCTAGAAATATTTTTATGAAACTCCAAAATTAACTAAACGGCTTAAAAGAAAAATTGGTGGAGCAAGAAAGAAAGATGGCACAAAGACTAAGAACAGTGTGAAGAAAAACGTGTAAGAAAATGATATGCATAATCTTGATAATCAATCACTCAGCAAATTATTATTCAAAATTCAAACTATGAGCTCTCAAATAAAGAAAACAGCCATGATTCTCTCTCCATATATGATACTTGCCTTAATAAAATTATATGATATTATATGAGCTAAACAAGGTAATATTTTCTCTTGATTCTGGAGCATTCTTCTGTCATATTTTCAAAAGATATTATGCAGTATCAGATCAGCGCAAATCGTGACAAGAAAGGGAAGAATATCAATACAACAACAACTGGACGAAAATCAAGGGTCTGGAATGTCATTTCGGGTCATCCTGAAACTTTCCTTATTTGGAGAAAGTAAGCTTATATATAGCGACCAAGTACATGCAGATGAGAAACTGAGCTAGTGAACCAGGAAAAGGAGAGCACTGAACTATTACCGCTATACTGAATATTTTTGGTGACTAAAGTGTTGTGATTATTTTTGAGGACATTATTAAGGAGTGAACTTGTGAGTTGGTGAGAGGTCATAATTGCTCCCTTACTTAAGTCAGTGGTTGATTTAAGCATTTGGAATTTCTAGAGTGAGATAGCTCTGAGAGATTGTGAATTGTTCATCTTAATAAAAAAAACTAGAGAGTTGAATCCTAGAGTTGGATAACTCTAGGCGGGGACTTAAGCCTGATTGAGGCCCAACCTCGTTAAAATATCATTGCGTTCAGTCTTTATTTAATTTTTGCATATACTATTACTTCGCTAAATTAAAATTTTAATTTACTGCGATCACCATATTCACCCCCCTCTAGGGCATTCTGAGTCTTTAATTGGTATTAGAGTCAGTCTCACACTCTTTGACCTAACAGTCGAGTGGGTGACGATCATGGCCTTCTCTGGAGATATCAATATTGAAGGTCAATCCATTGTTAGACCTCCCCTTTTTAAAGGAACAAACTTCTCTTATTGGAAAAATGCCATGCAAATTTTCGTTGAATCTACTGACATGGAGCTATGGGCAATTGTGAACAGTGGACCTTACCCTATTCCTAAAATTAAAAATGAAAAGGGTGAGTTCATTGACAAACCAAAATATCAGTATACTAGTGCTGATTGGGAAAGACTCACCAAGAACTCAAAAGCTAAGCACATTCTTTATTGCGGGCTAGATGCTAACGAATATAATCGTATTTCTGCATGTGATATAGCTCAACAGATCTGGAACAAATTAATTGTCACTTATAAGGGGACAAGCCAAGTCCGTGAAACCAAAATGAATATGTTCATATATCATTATGAACTGTTCAAAATGCAATCAGATGAATCGATAAAAAGATATGTTTACTCGATTAACTGATATCACTAATAATCTAAAATCTCTTGGTAAGACTTGCACAAATGAGGAAATGGTAAGAAAGATTCTCAGATGCCTCCCAAAGAACAAGTGGGGACCAAAAGTCACGGTAATCGAAGAAGCCCAAGATCTCAAAAAGCTGGAGTTGGATGATCTTCTGGGAAAACTCTTGACACATCAGATTCATCTTAAAGAAGATGAAGGAGAAAGTTCAAAGAAAGGGATAGCCCTTAAAGTCGCACAAGAAGATCCCACCTCTGAGGAAGAAGAAACCAACGATATTGATGAAGAGGCTTTCTCAATAATCGTTCGGGGTCTTAATAAAATGGGGCTAAAGAAAAAATTCAACCAACGAGGATTTAACTCGAAAGGATCCACATTAAAAAGAAATGAAAAATTCAAAGGTAAATTTCTCAATAAAGACAACACTAATGTCAGTTCATATTATGGTTGTGGTATAGTAGGTCACTTGTTAAAAGATTGTCCACTCGTCCAAAAAATGAGCGAATATCGAAGATTCAAGAAGAAAGAGAATAGGAGAGCAATGATTGCAGCCTGGAGCGATAGCGACACTAGTGAAAGTGAAAGTGATGAAGAGCACAATGCTAACTTATGTCTCATGGCAAGAGAAGGGCAAGATCATGAACCTGAAAACACCAATGAGGTAGATATTGCAGCCCTTTATGAATGTTCTAAAGACGAATCGATTAATGCCTTGATAAGTTTCGCTGAACTAGAACAGAGATATTCTTCTAAATATAAAGATCTCAAAAGAAACTTTGAAGAAGTAAAACAAAAAGGTATAGCCCTTGAAAAAATAAACAATGACCTCCACATTAAAATTAGAATTTTAGAGAATAAAAATGAAGAATCACAAAACAAGTGTGACAAAAACCACAAAATAATTTTAAAGTTCACTAAAGGTCAAGAGAACTTGGACAAATTACTATGTACACAAAGAGCTTCATTTAACAAAGAAGGAATTGGATATAACCACTCTAACAAAAGGAAAACTTACAAAAATTTCTTTGTTAAATCAGCACCTTATAAAGAGGATTCAAGAACATACAATGTTAGCCATATCACTTACTCATGTCCATTTAAAAAACCATTGCACAAACTTACCTAGATATGGGTTCCTAAAGGAACTAAACCACCTAACATAATAACTAATGCCTTTGAGTACAAATTTAATGTCAAAGTAGCAGAAAGGTTTGATTTCCTGTTTTGCAGGTGTGCTTGAAATCCGAAAAAGACCTATGGTACCTTGATAGCAGATGTTCAAGACACATGAGTGGTAATGCCTCCCTGTTCACCGAAATTAGAAAGAAAGGACATGGGAGTGTCACTTTTGGCGATAAAGGTATAGGTAAAATAATTGGTGTTGGAAAAATCGGTAAAGATCCCTCCAATTCAATTAATAATGTTTATCTTGTTGATGGCCTAAAATTTAACCTCCTAAGCATATCTCAATTATGTGATAAAGGAAATCTAGTAATATTTGACTCCACTAAGTGTATTATAAAAAAATAAACAATTAGGAAAAATTGCCCTTCATGGGCCAAGAATTGAAAATGTCTATGCCATAGATATCGACAACCTTCCCTTTCAAAATCTATCATGTTTTAAAGTCTCTCATCATGAGGATAATTGGTTATGGCATCGAAGGTTAGGTCATGCAAGTATGCATACAATTAAGAAATTAGCAAAAAGAGAATTAGTATGAGGACTTCCGACATGTGATTTTAAATATGATCATATATGTGATGCATGTGCTAAAGGAAAACAAGTACGTAGTTCTTTTAAATCAAAGAATAATATTAGCAACACTAGACCATTAGAACTGCTTCACATGGACTTATGTGGACTTATACCAATACAAAGTCTAGGGCATAGCAAGTATATTTTTGTGATTGTCGATGATTATTCCCGTTTTACTTGGGTAGCCTTCTTAAAAGAAAAGAATGAAGCTTTTAAAGAATTGTCTAAACTCTGTAAACAATTGCAAGTCTACAAAAACTCTCCTATAGTCTTCATTAGAAGCGATCATGGGAGAGAATTTAATCAAAGAGAGTTTACTGAATTTTGTAGCAATCATGGAATTGCTCACAGCTTTTCGGCACCACGAACACCTCAACAAAATGGGGTAATGGAAAAAAAAAATCGCACTTTAGAGGACATGGCACGCACCATGATGTGCGAAAGAAATGCTCATCAAAGTTTTTGGGCCGAAGCAGTGAACACTGCAAATTATGTCTTAAATCGGTGTCTAATTCGACCAACCCTAAAAAGAACACCATATGAATTATTTAAGGGCCAACGTCCTAACATCTCTTATTTTAGACCTTTTGGATGCAAATGCTTTGTTCATAATAACGGAAAAACTAATCTAGGAAAATTTAATGCAAGAAGTGATGAAGGAATGCTTATAGGGTATTCATCACACAGCAAAGCATATAGAATTTATAATAAACCCACCAAAACCATCGAGGAAAGTATTCATGTCATTTTGACGAAACCAATGCCGGTGTGTTAAGTGGCTCTATAGTTCAGAATCTACACTTAAACAAGCATGGTGACGATGAAGAGGAAACAACAAAAGAAGTAAATCATACTGAAGAACAATCACAAGTACTACAAGAAGAGTTCTCACCTCAAGGAGAAGAGGAGTCTACAAATGAAGAAAACTCCCTGCCTAATGCATCTCAATAAGAGGTAACCCAAAAACACTTCAAGTATAAATCATCTCATCCAATGGATAATCTATTGACAGATATATCCACAGGCATAAGAACCCGCTCATCCTTACGTAATTTTTGTGCATTCTTTGCATTTGTATCACTTATAGAACCAAAGAATCACTTAGAAGCACTAAATGATGCAAATTGGATGAACGCTATGCAAGATGAGTTAAATCAATTTGAAAGAAACCAAGAATGGATACTCACAACTCGACCAAGTGATCACCCAGTTATAGGTACAAAATGGGTATTTCGAAATAAATTGGATGAAACCGGCAATGTTGCAAGAAATAAAGCAAGATTAGTGGCTAAAGGATATAATCAAGAAGAAGGTATCGATTTTGATGAAACCTTTGCCTCAGTTGCACGATTAGAAGCAATAAGAATACTATTGGCCTTTACATCATATATGAACATAAAGCTTTATCAAATGGATGTGAAATGTGCATTCTTAAATGGATAACTACAAGAAGAAGTCTATGTCAAACAACCCCCAGCTTTGAAAATCCAGACTTTCCTAATCATATTTATAAATTTCAAAAGGCTCTTTATGGTCTAAAACAAGCCCCTAGGGCTTGGTATAAGCGATTGAGTAAGTTTCTTTTGGAAAATGATTTTAAACGAGACCTCATTGATAAAACCTTATTCACTAAAAATAAAGGTCATGACTTCATAATTATACAAATTTATGTCGATGATATACTCTTTGGAGCTACTAACAAGTCACTTTGTAAGAATGTTCCCAACTTATGAGAAACGAATTTGAAATGAGCATGATTGGCAAATTAAATTTCTTCTTAGGACTTCAAATTAAGCAATGCAAAGATGGAATTCTCATTAACCAAAGCAAATACGTAAGCGAACTACTCAAAAAGTACAAATTGGATCAAGCCAAACATGCTAAGACACCTATAGCTACAACTGAAAAATTAGATCTTGATAACAAAGGAAAACCGATTAGTGAGAAGATCTATTGGGAATGATCGGTTCACTACTTTATCTGACCGTTAGTCGACCTGACATTATGTTCAGTGTATGTCTATATGCTAGATTTTAGGCATCTCCTAAAGAATCTCATCTAACATGTGTAAAACGGATATTTAGATACCTAGCTGGTACTAAAAATATGGGACTATGGTACCCACGAGGGGGATTTTTCTCTTGTTGGATATACTAACACAGATTATGCAGGTTATAAAGTTGATAGAAAAAGTACTTCAGGTGCTTGTCAATTTCTTAGGTCGAGTCTAGTATCTTGGCACTCTAAGAAGCAGAACTCCGTTAACCTCTTAACAACAGAAGCAGAATACATCGCTGCTGGGGCCTGTTGTGCCCAACTCCTATGGATCAAGAGCAATTACGGGACTTAGGCATTGATCTCAAAGGAGTTCCTATTAAATGCAATAATACAAGTTCCATCAACATTACTAAAAATCCCGTGCAACACTCACACACTAAACACATTGAGGTAAGACACCACTTTATTCGTGATCATGTTGAAAAAGGTGATATCATTTTGGAATTTGTGTCCACGGAATCTCAACTAGTTGATATTTTCACCAAACCTCTAAATGAAGAAAGATTTAATTTTATTCGTCATGAAGTTGGAATGATAAACACAAATGCATAAATTGAGGGGGAGTCCTCTCTAGTGACTAACTCAATTTGTCAAGCACAGTACATGCATTCCTATTCTCCAAAGCAGAAAAGAAGCTTACTACAGCCACCAGTCACTACAAATCAGGTACGCTCCTGTGCAAGACTAGACTCCACTATTCAGGCTTGAAAATTAGTTTCAATGTCATTAAATGAGTCTAGAATAAAATAATTTGAGCAAATTCGACTGGAGCAAAATTAATCCATAATTTTTCTCTTGTCGGATACCAATAGGAATTGAACAGTTTCGCAATTAAAATCCCATTGCCCTTCTTACCTCATCACGCCACAGGGTCTGGAGTGTCCATGCCTGGGAAATTGTCCGCGAATCTGGCTCAAACAAATAAGGCAAGAAAATCAAACTTTTTGTCCACACAAAAATCAAAACAAAAATACTTAAATAAATATAGCCTCATTTGACCAATATTGACTCACCAAAAACAAAAGAAACAGTCTAGATACTCTCTCTCTTACTTTCCTCTTTTACTCTCTTTCTCTTTCTCTTCCTCCTCTCGGCTAGCCTACTCGAAAACCCCCCCTCCAGATCTCCTTCTTCCTCCTCAAAAGATCCTAGGCAAATTACCTTCCAATTTCACCATTTCCATGCCTCAATTCCTCACTATTTCGATCCCCAGCTTAATTTCCAAAATCAAGGCCACTCTTTCACTATAAAACTACCTTCCTCTACCCTTCTCATCCTCCATTGCTTACCACCTCAACCCACAACAATGGCATCCACGAGCAAGTCCCCACAAGCTAGCTCCCTGACCCCCAAAGCTCAAAAATCTATCACCAAAACCGGGCCCGTTTGTCGGAGTGCACGGATCTCCGTTCGGCCGCAACCTACTCCCCTGCTCACCGGTGATGACCACCTCACCATCTCCGCTGCCAGCAAGTTGTCCTCACCCCAGCGCTGATTTTCTTTCCTTTACTTCCCTTATTTTTTTATGTCCTATTGGTATGCTCGGACATACAATTTTTTGGTATCATACTTTTTGATGAGGGGGAGAAACGAATGCTATCTTGTGTTCTACAAAACTATGATATCTTATATTATCCTATGTTACTAAGCAGTTTTATGTACTAGCTTAATTTCCCTTAGGGCTGAACAATATATGATGCTCAAGCTCGATCATGTTATTAGGAAAATTATGACACAAGGTTAATGCTACAATTTTATGTCATATCCTTGCTGAAAGTACTCTAACATATCGAATTAATATCTGAAATTTGCATAAGATAATTTTGGCTTTCATAAAAAAAGGGGGAGATTGTTATACTTATTAGTGGCTAGAAACATTTTGATGAAACACCAAAATTAACTAAAAGGCTTAAAAGAAAAATTGGTGGAGCAAGAAAAAAAGATGGCACAAAGTCTAAGAACAGTGTTAAGAAAAACGTGTAAGAAATCGATATGCATAATCTTGATAATCAATCACTTAGCAAGTTATTATTTAAAATTCAAACTATGAGCTCTCAAATAAAGAAAATAGCCATGATTCTCTCTCTACATATGATACTTGACTTAATAAAATTATATGATATTATATGAGCTAAACAAGGTAATATTTTCTCTTGATTCTGGAGCATTCTTCTATCATATTTTCAAAAGATATTATGCAGTTTCAAATAAGCCCAAATCGTTACAAGAAAGGGAAGAATATCAATACAACAACAACTGGACGAAAATCAAGGGCCTGGAATGTCATTTCGGGTCATCCTGAGACTTTCCTTATTTGGGGAAAGTAAGCTTATAAATAGCAATCTAGCACATGTAGATGAGAAATCGAGCAAGTGAACAAGGAAAAGGAGAGCATTGAACTATTATTGCTATACTGAATATTTTTGGTGAGTAAAGTGTTGTGATTATTTTTGAGGACATTATTAAGGAGTGAACTTGTGAGTTGGCGAGAGGTCACAACTGCTCCCTTACTTAAGTCAGTAGTTGATTTAAGTATTTGAGATTTCTAGAGTAAGGTAGCTCTGAGAGATTGAAAATTGTTCATCTTAATAAAAAAAAAATTAGAGAGTTGAATCCTACAGTTGGATAACTCTAGGCGAGGACTTAAGTTTGATTGAGGCACAACCTCGTTAAAATATCGTTGGGTTCAATCTTTATTTAATTTCTACATCTACTATTACTTCGCTAAATTAAAATTTTAATTTACTGCGATCACCCTATTCACCCCCCTTTAGGGCATTATGAGTCTTCAATTGGTATCAGAGCCAGTCCCACACTCTTTGACCTAACAGTTGAGTGGTTGACGATCATGGCCTTCTCTGGAGATATCAATATTGAAGGTCGATCCACTGTTAGACCTCCCCTTTTTAAAGGAACAAACTTCTCTTATTGGAAAAATGCCATGTAAATTTTCGTTGAATCTATTGACATGGAACTATGGGAAATTGTGAACAGTGGACCTTACCCTATTCCTAAAATTAAAAATGAGAAGGGTGAGTTCATTGACAAACCAAAAGATCAGTATACTAGTGCTGATTGGTAAAGATTCACGAAGAACTCAAAAGCTAAGCACTTTCTTTATTGCGGGCTAGATGCTAACGACTATAATTGAATATCAAACTCGATGATAATTGTCTAAGTGAATACATTAAAAACCTTCTTTGGGGGGGGGGGTTTGATGGATTGGAAAGCGTAGCATTAGCATAATCTTGTTCTTATGCATTATGATTTCATTTATATTGTTATAATCTTAATGGGTTAGTTAATGTTAAATTTTTATATATCAGTTGGGTCTTAAACAAAGAGTCATGCACATAAGCTCAAATGAGATTCCATCTCAAAATCAATTGGCAATAGGTGGAGTAACTCACAAGCTTATATATATGCTCAAACCCTTTAATTTTATCAATGCGAGACAACACCCACTTTCAAATGTGCACATAGTTTTATTCAAACGGGGACGGTGGCAAATTAAGATTGGGAAACCACTCTGATACCATGTTAAATTTATATATATCTATTGGGCCTTAAACAAAGAGTCATGCATATAAACTCAAATGAGGTTCCATTCCAAAACCAATTGACAGTAGGTGGAGTAACTCACCAGTTTATAACACCTACTTTTATATCTTTATATTTTATCAATGTGGGATAATACCCACTTTTCATACTCCAACTGCTAATAATCAGGGAATATGCCTAATTACATTCTCCCAAAAAACAAAAGGAAGATTTTCAGTGATCTTCGTGCTGCTATTTAGCCTTCTTTTCGGTCGATAATCAAGAACAGTTAGCCACGAGATACACAATGCCTATATCATACTCCTAGGAGCACATACTCCTATAACCCACATCAACACCATATATTAAAGTTTGTCTATATGACAAATACACATTGAAAAAATATGTACAATTGGTAAGTAAGAGTATGTACTCCCATATGTATAATATATATTACCCGAGATACATGCTAGGACTTTTATGATTGGAAGAGTTTTGCCTAAATTGAAGCAACCGAGGGACAGACTTATAGGTAGTTTTCTAGTCGTTCTTACTGTCTTTAGATATCCATGCGTGGACCTTAAATTTGGACATATTGATATTGTTTTGGACATGTTCTTTTTGGATTTATGAAAAATATTTATTGGTGCTTATTGTTGAAACATGGTGAATTATGATGAATAATTCTAATGGCCTGTTCTATTTCGCGTTTTAGATAGATAGATAGATACAAGGAGATGTAAGGAGCTGTAAGGAGATGTAAGGAGCTGTAAGGAGATGTAAGAAGCTGTAAGAAGATGTAAGAAGCTGTAAGGAGATGTAAGGAGCTGTAAGAAGATGTAAGAAGCTGTAAGGAGCTGTAAGAAGCTGTAAGGATAGAATATAAGGAGTTCTTGAATTATAAAAGAGTTGTATAGTATAATTTGTTTTAGATGAAAAATAATAATATTAAAATAATATACTTAAGAAGCTGTATTTTGTATTTTTATTTTTTTATTATTGTTATTATTTTTTTTATTTTTTTCATTTTTCATTTTTATTTTTTACTTTTTTTATTTCTTGTATTTTTTGTAATTTTGTAATTTTGTAAATTTTGTTATTTTATTGTTTTATTTTTTGTTTATTTATTTTTTATTTTAAAATTTTTTTAATTTTTATTTCTATTTTTTTTGTTATTTTTTAATTTTCTATTTTATAATTTTGTAATTTTTAATTTTTATTTCTATTTCTTATTTTTTATTTTTTTATTTTTAATTCATAATTTTTTAATTCATAATTTTTTAATTTTTTAATTTTCAATATTAAATTTAATATTAAATTTAATATTAAATTTTTTAATTTTTTAATAAAAAAACACAACTAAAAATTTTTGAAAATTAAAAAATTTAAAATTTAAAATTAAAAAAATAAAAAATAAAAAATAAAAAATAAAAAACAAAAAACAAAAAATTAAAAATAAAAAATAAAAAATTAAAAAAATTAAAAATTAAAAATTAAAAATTAAAGATTAAGCAAAAAAAATTAAAAATTAAAAATAAAAAATTTAAAAATTACAAAATAAAAATTTAAAAATTTAAAAAATTATAAAGAATTTAAAAAATTTAAAAATTAACAATTAAAAATAAAAAAATAAAAAAATACAAAATATAAAATAAATACAAAATAAATAAAATGAAGATGCAAGGAGATGTAAGAAGATGTAAGGAGATGTAAGGAGATGTAAGGAGATATAAGAAGATGTAAGGAGATGTAAGAAGATGTAAGAAGATGTAAGAAGATGTAAGGAGATGTAAGAAGATGTAAGGAGATGTAAGAAGCTGTAAGGAGATGTAAGCTCTTAGCTAAATCCTAAAAAACGCGAAATAGAACAGGGCCTAAATGAGTTTACATAATTAGCGATTTATCGGGTAATTATAATTAAGCATGAAAATATATTTATGTTGTTACGTAACTGTTGTATGCACTTAAAATGAGCACTTGCAAACACGTATTAATATTATGGTAGACTGTGACCATTTTTTAACGAGTTGTATTTTATATGCAATGTTTGTTGTAAATTAAAATCTAAATAAATTTTCTAAATAATATCCACAATATACAATAATTTGTGAATATATGTTCAGTTTGTAGTTGCTATTATTAACACAATAATTCCTGTATCCTTAATAGTGGATTACAAAACTAAATCAATTTTGAAAATAATTTATCATTAGAAACACCTAAAATACACATTTTGGATAGTTGTCAGTAAAATAGAAGTCGACATTACTAATAGACGGTGTAACAAATGGGTTGGGTTCTCTGCAATAAAGTAATTATCATTTGTTAGTGGGTTGTTAGGAGGAGAACAAGATAAGTAATCTTTTTAATCGAATTAGAGGATAAAAATGAGATATAATAATATATTGGAGACAAAAAATTATCTTTTAATTTTAATTAGATTCTTAAAATAAGGGTGTAATCTTTACATAATTTATGACAAATTTATGTGTTCGTATAATAAAATAATTCATCAAATAATATGCATTTTATGAATACAATAGTATTAATATCTTTTAGATTATACTTAAAAGTGTGAAACATTTTATTTTGTTACATATTGTAATTTTTTTTTCAATTTTAAACGAATTTTACAATTACAACAGTAAACCTATTTATATTATTAGTAAATTTTTTTTTGGATCTCTTGGAATTAGCTTCTCTATGGGTAGTGATGTCTATAGAGGTAACGTTGCCTACATTTGGATCTTCCTAGACCATGCGAAAGCAGAACCCACACTGGGAGGTGGTGTTGTTGAATATTATTAGTAAAATAAGTCTAATTATTGATAAAGAATTGATGAACTGGATTTAATCACGATCTAAGTAATTAAATACTTTTCACAAGTGGTGAATTGTGCTGACTATACTGAATTGTGATAACTGTGCTGAATAGTGCTTAACTGTGCTGAATGCCAATGACAAATACTAACCATAAGTCGGAAAAAACATACCTTTATTGTATATTAAGCACATATATGGATATGATTTTGGTGTATATAGTAGTATACAAGAATATTTAAAATTTCAAACGTAAATAATTTTATCTTTCTGAATAATGATAAATTTTATCAGACATGCATGGCAGAATTTTTATAATTATTAAGTGATAGTATTTTGTTAATGTTAATGAGTTTTTGCACCCTGCTAACATGATAACTTTTGTAGTTATCCCCCACGAAAGTTGCACCTTAAATAAAATGCACTGATTTCAAGTTAAATTGAATAGTCATATTTAGACCTGTCAATTCGGACAAGTAGGTTAAATACAGGTTGGTTGTATTCGGGTTCAAGTAAAATACGGATTGGATGTATTTCAGGTTTGGGTAAAACACGAGCGATTGCATTTCAGTTATATGGGTTTCGAGTCGATCCAACGAGTTTAGAGTACCTAATTGTAGGTTATTTCCTTTTGATCAAAATTAGAGACTGGCTATAATAAAAAGTTAAAATTGTTCGTATTTAATGAAAAAGCATTCTAATTGTAATTTCTTAAAAGAATATTAAAGATATTCAAACTTTTCATTATGATATATGTGCATCATGTATGAGTGGTCAAAGAGTCGAGCCCAGTGAGTCAGCCTATGGATTAAAATAAGGATAATAATGGGTGAGATTATTATGCGCCAACCCATTTAAAATACGTTAACGAGTTGGAGTGGTTCAACATGCTAATAAGCCATTTAATAGTTTGATATTTTTGTTAACTAACTTACCATTATCTAATTACGTACATTTTATTAGTAGGTTGATCCTAACATTAAAATGAGTCGGCCCATTACTCAACATCACAGTTCTAAACCAATTAGGATAGAAAACAAATGAAAGGATATTGTAGAAACAGAATATATTACAATTATCTTTCAATTATCACATCAAAATGCTGGATTATTATAGAGTAACATTATTTAAAATATGATGAGGCATATTCATTTCACTAAAAATATAACGGCATGGCTTGCACATTTTAATACTTGCCTTATTCTAAATTAATTTTCTTAATACTAGATAGCTATTCGCACTGTTTTTAAAGTTTTTCTCATTTATAAGTTGTGTATGATGTTATTGTATGATAACGAAGTTGGAAAAGAAAAGATACTATTGTTTAATTTATGAAGGGATGTAATAATTGTATAACGTTTCTCTAAATGAACAGATATAATGAATAACCATGATTGTTAGGGGGATAAATAAAAAACATAAGAAACAAAGAGATAATATTCGGGTTGAGCGGCAAGATTCGGGTTCGAGTCCGGGTCGGGTTTGACCGCTAATTTATAGGTTTTTTGGGTTCCGTTAATTTTGGGTTCAGATCGAGAAAATCATGTTTAAAATCCAAAATTTTCGGGTGGGTTTGGGCCGGGTCAGTTTTTACCAGGTCTAGTTATATCATATCATAGTTACGTTTTTCTCAATAAGTTCAAGCGGGTTACACTATAATTTTTGCAAATTCATTTTATGTCAAAGTTTATAAGCTTTATGTAATAGTAATAACTAATGAGGCCATATCTGGTACCTATGTTGCAAGGGCATCAGTTAATTTTATTTTTTCCCATAATTTATTTAATGATAAGTTCAGATGTATAAGTTTGATATATTGTTATGCAAATAATTTAAAATAACTTATTGTAGACAATATTTTTTAATATTTACATTTATCTCATTTTATGGGTCTTTTTATTTGAGAAATTGTTTATTTTATATTCCATAATTTTCAAAGAATAAATTAACAATTATTAACAAGTTAGTTATTTCAATAGTCCCTTTATTTAGTTGCTTCAAATTTTCTTCAAATTAGTCTCATGTTCAATCCTAGCTATATTTACTTCCTAGCTGCTCATATATTAACTCCAACCCAACTTTTAATGTACGTACAAATACATATGCAGGTGCATCCAATTGAGGTTCAAAATTAAACGGTGCACAATTGAATTTCCACTTAAGTCTTCCAATAGCCTTCATTGCTATAATATTAAACAAACAGTTCTCAAATAAAAATTAAAGAAGCCAACTTGATCTTCCTTCATTATTAATATTAAACAAACATTTAAAGAATAAAAACTAAAGCAACCAAGGTGATCTTGTCTCATGAAAAGTCAAAATCCATATGCTCCAATCTCTTGACTACTGTATGTAGTCAAAGTCATCGATGGAGCCGTCTTCACATCAAATACTACTAAATTGGGTCCAATTGTTTATTGTTGCCTGTACAAATCACAACATCAATAAGTAAAATGTATGAGATAATGTACACGTGACGACAGGGCTTGTTGAGATGACAAGATGTTAATGCACAGAGTCAAGGGGCAAGCACAGGGCTAGCTTTTATAGTCTAGAACATGTTGAATGTACTTTTGTATTCATTCATGTTTACATATATGGTCCGAAATAGATGGGTTAGGTTAATGCTCTATGAGAATTCAAGGTCTATGAACACCATTATGGCCTCTAAACTATAGTGGTCGACAATGTCACTTTCCCAAGTGTTCAGAAATATTTGTTTTACTTGGTCTTGCTAGTCTTTGAGCATATGAAAGCCATCACCTTTGTTCCTTTGTCTCTTTGATCACCCCTTCACTAGAAGAATTCCAGAGACTGGATATAATTTCTGTCTCTACTTTAATTTAGAGATTGAAATTAGAGATGAGAAGATTCTGTCTCCTTTAAGAACAAAACTAGAGACCAAAAGCAAGAGTTGACTCCACTAGAGATCAATGTTAGAGTCTAATTATCATAGCATTTCACTTAGAGACCAAATTTTTTACGTTCTTAAAAATTCAGTCTCTGAAATTGGTCTCAGCTAAACTTGAAGAAACCTTAGCCGACTCATATATAATTATAATTTTGCTCTCTTTCTCACTGTCCACAACCGCCCCCATATCCTCTATCTCCTCAACAACCAACTATCTCCCTTACTTCCCAAACCGTAGTCAGTTTTGTTGTCCATCTCTGAACTCTAAAACATTTTCATCTTCTCTATCTTTGTTACTCTCCCCTCTTATACATCACCATCATACTCATCTTTTTTTTTTGTTTGTAGGTTAATGCAGGTATAACAAACATAATAACAAACGAAACTAGGAAAGTCCTAAGTTCTAAGCTACAGACGGATTATTATCATCAGTCTACTCAGCCCACGTAGTAGTATTACAATAATTCTTGCTACAACCCCCATTGTTATCGCACTGTGATAAAGCTTGCTTCTTGCATAGCAATGCGGTGATGTCCAACTGTGTGACCTCCAACTTACGTTTCCACATGTGATGCTTCGTACTAATCAATATGAGGTTCATCATTACGAATCCATCATTTGAATCTCTTGCGATTCTGGTGATCTACCATGCCCCAAGCAACTAGGTTAGGAGTAAACGTCTTAGGTTCATATTTGTGATCAACGATAGGTATTTTCTCCAATGTGTGCATTCGAGTATGTCTGTCACATTCTTCTATTCTTCTTTCTGTGATGAGGCTATCTATGTTGGTAACATTGGGTTGCAAATTGGAAGTAGGGACTCGTAGGACTACTTTGAACCTCTTCATCCATGACCTGTCACTTTGAGTTCTCTGGAGCTGAGCGGTGAACTTGGACCACGATGTAGCCCATTGAATGCTTGCTATAGGCCTCAACTATATTTCCTTGTTCAATCATTTTATAAGTTGCTTGGAATAGACATAGAGATCTTAATGGGCTTCTCCCAGTTTGTCATTCTACATTTCTGAAGATTATTTTGCTGGTTTGAGACATGAGCGTGAAAGGAAGTATTGCTGAGGTTGTAAAGCTATCGTAGGCTTCAGTCACCACACTTGCCATTGTTGTCAATGTGGAGGTAGATTCTGTTCTCCACAAATCCAAATCCATGCTAGCTCCAAAGCTAGGACTACTACTTGTGCTCCCAGACTGTGGCACACGTGTTTTAGATACTCTTAGGAAGAATAAAACTATTTCTACTACTGTTTTTCCAGATAGTTGTGTTACATGTCGTTTAGCTAAATCTCAACGGTTACCTTTTGCTTTAGTTGATCATTGTTCCAAAACTCCATTACATATTATACATTCTGATGTTTGGGAAGCTCCACATGATTCCATTAAATATTTTCGATATTATGTAATTTTTGTGGATGATTTTTTCACGTTTCACTTGGTTGTACCCCATGAAACATAAAATAGAGGTTCTGTCAATTTTTTTTTTGTTTTAAAAATTGGTTGAGAAGCTTTTTGATCACAAAATAAAAAATTTTCAATGTGATGGTGAATTGGAATTTGAAACTAACTCTCTTAAAAGTCATTGTTTGGCATCTGGTATTCTTTTCGAAAATCCTGTCCTGAAACTCAGGCACAGAAGGGTGTAGTTGAATGTAAGCATAAGCATATCTTGGAGATGGTTTGGACCATCTTAATTCAATCTCTTGTTCCTTCTACCTATTGGGTCGAAGCTGCTTTTGCTGCTATTTTTACCATTGACTGTTTACCTACGCCTATTCTTGATGATAAATCCCCTTTGGAAAGACTATTTAACCGCATTCCTGATTGCATTTTCTTACAAACTTATGGTTGTGTCTGTTTTCTTAACATTCCAGCATCTTCATCCAATAAATTACAACCACGGTCCATTTATTATGTGTTCTTGAGTTATGCCAACCAATATAAAGGCTATCGTTACTATGATCCTACAACCGGTAAGATTTACATAAGTCGGCATGTTCGCTTTCATGAAAATGTTTTTGCCATCCAATAGTTGTCTTCTTCTTATGTTTCTTCTATACCACACACTGATCTTCTTATCAACGACATTCTCTCTCTTACAAGTGTTGATTCTCCGGTTCCTTTATCATCGTCTCATGCAGCACCATCATTGTCTTCTCTTCTTGTGACTGTGTCCAGTCATTGTCCTTCTTCTCATCCTCTCACAGTGGTTTCCCCCCGCGTATCCTCTCCCTCGCTCCATGGGCCTCCTTCTTTCCTAGGTCTCTACCTTCGGTGTCCCTTCCCATGACCCAATCGGTTCCAGTATCTCCCACGCTCCCCCCCTCTCCTGTTCCCATGGTCCCCCTTTCCTCTTCCTCTTCTCCCACCTCGTCTTTCCCGGTCATCGACTTACCTAGACCTCGTGTGTCTGTTGTTAATATTCATCCCATGCAAACTAGGTCTAAGTCCAGTATTTCAAAGCCCAAACACATTCTGTCCCTTGCTACTGGGTCTTTTGAGTCTGAACCCTCTTCTTTTAAGGAAGCTATGTCTCATCCCAAGTGGAAAGCGACTATGTCTGATGAGTTGGATGCTTTGGTTTCTAATGATACCTAGGAACTTGCCCACACCGACGCTCACAATCTAGTAACGAGTAAGTGGGTTTTTAGGATAAAATACAATTATGATGGATCATTGGAAAGTTACAAAGCAAGGTTGGTTGCTGCAGGAAATCATCAGCAAACAGGTATTGACTATCATGACACTTTTTTCCCTGTTGTTCGTCCTGCTACTATTCACCTTGTTCTATCTCTTGCTATCACTCATAATTGGCACATTCGTCAACTGGATGTTAAAAATGCCTTCCTTCATGGCCTTCTAATTGCAACTGTTTACATACGGCAACCTCCTAGTTTCACTGATTTTGGCTTTCCTTCTCATGTGTGTTGCCTCAAAAAGGCTATCTATGGATTGAAACAAGCCCCATGTGCATTTTTTCATCGCTTTAGTGGCTTCTTGCTCACATATGGGTTCTCTTGTAGCCAATTGGATCCCTCTATGCTTACTTTTTAGCATGCCTCTCACATTCTTATTCTTCTTCTTTATGTTGACGACATCATTCTGACTAGCAGTCTAGTCTCTCTCCTTTTCTCTTTTATCTCCACTCTTTCTAAGCACTTTGCCATGAAAGACTTGGGAGAACTTCACTATTTTTGGGAGTGCAAGTCATTTGTTCCTCCTCAGGATTGTTTTTTTCTCTCAACACAAATATATCTATGATCTTCTTCTCAAATTCCATCTCCACATATGCAAACCTGTTCGCACTCCTATTGTTGCTAAGACTGTTCTCACTCTCTCAGACGGTGAGTTACTTGCAGATCCCACAGAGTACCGCAATATGGTTTGTGCATTGCATTACTTGAACATGACTCATCCTGACATGGCATATGCAGTTAATGTAATTTTCTAGTTTATGCATGCCCCCTGTTGAGTGATTTTTTGAGGTGGAAAATTAAAACTAACTAAAGTGAGTGAATGAAAGGGGAAAAGGATACCTCAAGCACTTACGGTTGTCAATCATAGTACTTTAAGGGTCGGTCCACAGGGAAAAACATGAAATTATGGTCATTTTAAAATTAAACGATTAAATTTAACTAATTAAACTAAATGAAATTATTCAAGGCAATTTAACTGATTCAACCGAACTCATATAATCTTAATTCATTAAACTTTAAAACAAACTAATTTACTAAACCTAAACTAATACTTATATTAATTGACCAATTAAACCAAATTAAACAAAACTAAGTTGAATTAATCATGGTTTAAAAAAACTAACAACCTAATTACTTTCATTATTTCAGAATCAAACTAAGCAGAATATGGCAATTATGGGAGCAGGGGAGGGGGATTGAATTGAAGCAGAAGAACATCAGAAGAGCAGAACAACAAGAAGAAATTAAGGGAAAGGGAAACGATTCTGACGAAGAACAAAGCAGTAGCAGCATCCAACATTAATCGAACCAGAATAAACAAAATCAACACAATCGAACTCAACAACAATCCAATGAAAGCAGGGAAATCAGCAGAGGAGGAGAATTCGAACCTAAAAGCAGATCGAAACAGAGGGAGAATCAACTGAAATTCAATGAGATTGCAACCAACTTTGCGATACACAAGCAAAAATCCCAAATTAAAGCTTAATTAGATGAATTTGAATGCTGGAAACAATTGAAATTCGAAACCCTAACTTGTGAAATTCGAACCCTAATCTGAAATTTGAAGAACACGAATCGAAATTTGAGGCTAAATTGAAACTAAAACTGAAATTAAACCTAACTAGCCTAAAATTACCTAACCTTAATTACCTAAAACTCGAACTTGTTGCCTCAATGGCGTCTTCGTCCCTGCTTTTATACTCGACCTTCTCGATCCTTGACCGTCGATCTGTGGTGTGCTGACTGTGGGATGTGGACGATGGCGATGAAGGTGAGGAAAGGGGGTGTACGTGGCTTGGTGGTTTCGGGGTGGTTTTGGGTTACTGTGGGCGAGGGTGTGCTGGAAGAGAGAGAGAGTGATGACGAGGTAGAGAGAGAAGGGGGAAGGAGATGGCGATGCAGGGTCGAGGAAACAGAACAGAGAAGCAGGGCCTGGGTTCGGGGTTAGGGAAATGGGGAAGAAGAAGACGAGGAAAGGAAGGGGAGGGGGTTTTTAAGTGGGCCGGTCCAGCTGAACCGGCCGGTCCGGTTCACTGGACCGGTTTGGTTTCTTTTTTTTTCTTCCTTCTTCTTTTGGCCGGTTTTTATCGATTTTTGGCCCAATTCTTCAATCTCCGACATTTTCTCTATTTTTCTCGCTTTTTCCGCCATTTAAGCTCATTTTTCGCATTTATTCAAAATCTACAAAATAAAATAAAATCAATTAAAAACCCTAAAAATATTATTAAAACGAGCATAAAATTGGTGAAAAAGTATCTTAAAAATATCATATTTTTGGCTCAAACACCCCCCGAAATACTCATCTTTTTGTTGTGAAGTGAATTTTCAAGTATTTACAAGGGACCTTAGTTGATGGGCGTCACATTTGACCTGTTGTATCTCTCTCTCTAATTGTTGCGTATTCTTATGCAGATTGGGCTGGCTATAAGGATACATGTCATTCCACTATAGGTTATGCTATTTTCTTTGGACCAAATCTTATTACTTGGCGCTCTAAGAGGCAACCCACGGTCTCCAAATCATCTACTGAAGCTTAGTATAGAGCTATCGCCTACGCAGTTGCTGAAACCATTTGGATTCAGAAGCTGCTCGCTGATATCAAGATTGTGCTCTCTACACCGACTCATGTGAAGTGTGATAACATTAGTGCCACATATCTCACTGCCAATCCCAGTCATCATGATCACTCCAAACACATTGCTATGGACTACCACTTTGTTCATGAGCGTGTTGTTGCTGGTGATGTTGTAGTGCGTTATGTTCCAACTCAGTTCCAACTAGCTGACATTTTTACCAAAAGAATATCTTCTGGTCAGTTTTCTTTTCAAAGTACAATCTGTCCATTCGTTCTCCTCCTGTATAGATTGAGGGGGTGTAATAATGGATAAGGACTAAGTTGTAAATTGACTGTATCTTTACTTCCATATAATGAGCGCCTAGCTCTCAGATTGGGTGAGCTAAACACTTCCTAAACCTCACAATCATGAATAGCCACACTTGATTTGGGGTCATTGGAGAGGGCTGGAGTTTGATAGAGGTATAGGCTAAATGTCTCCTTACATATCCCAATATTTGACCTTTGCATTTCATTGTCATGCATCTTCACAAGGCCTCACTGTTGTTTGAATCTGGACATCGCTTCTTATTTAACGTCCCACCAGCCTTATCCTCAAATTTTGGAATTGTTTTCTTCATGTCTTGCTCTCCATCTAGCTCTAATATTTGGGCTTGAATTTCCCTTGTAGGAACTTTGTTGCAAGAAATATTAAACAATTCCTCTACTCTAGATAATTTGTCTCTTATTTCCTCATTATAAGGTTCAAGCTGAATAGCTACAAAAAGGTCTTGTTTAGCTTCCTCACTTAACCCCATGTTTAGTAAAGCTTGAGCTCTCTGAAATTGAGCTTTAACATTAAAAAAATCAAAAATTCATAACAACATCACATTATAGCTTGGCTAATTGAAACTCTTTCACTTTTAACCAACAAGTAGCAATATTCAGGTTAATCTGAATTGCAAGTTCCTCCATCAACTTTTCGTCATGCTCATTCTCAGGAACTATTAGTCACAGATATTGAAATGCTTTATCATACTTGTTGATGGCAGGTCAATAGGCCTTCGATTTGCATAATGCGTTTCCTTCCTCCTTTAACTCTTTAGCTTTCACTAGCGTCTCACGAGGGGAGTCCATCTGCAGTACCATTCTTCTCACATCTTCATCAAATTCAGGCATAAATGGATCATCAGAGAGGTCTGAAATTACAGATTGAGTTGAAAAAGCCATGCTTGACAAAGAGCAAAGGCCACTCGTGCAACCCTTTTAAATTGGAATTGTTGGTGTTTGCACTAGTGAGTTTGCTACTTCTGATCTTCACCTTTGTGTCTTTGCTCTGGGGGTTGTAATCACAAAAAGGACAAGAATAGCCAAAAGGGGTGGTTGTCTAGGTGAAGGAAACAAAACCCTAACTCTTTTTGGAAATAGAACAAAGAGGTGAAATTGGAAGGTATGGAAAAGATGATAATGAAATTGAGGCAAGCGTGGGAGGGACCGACCGACGATGATCCTCAGACAGGTCACCAACAGCAACTAAGGCGGCGGATGTGGAAATCACTATTTGATAGTTGGGCATGGAAATCTCAAGCGCACTATTTGATAATTGGAAGGTATGTGTTCTTCTTCTTCTTCATCTCATTCAGATCAGGTGTTTTTTTTTTTTTTGATTTTTGCACTTAAATATGTTGTACTTGTTCTTTTACTTTTTTTTTTCCATTTTGATTTGTAATCAAATAATCATTGTAATCTGATTAGCCTTTGTTTACAATTCTTGGGTTCCTTGATTTTTTAGGCATTTATAGCTTGATGTAATGGTAATTAGTTCAAAGTTTTAGTGGAGGTTATGGATTTTAAGGCTTTTATAGCTTGATTTAGTTTGAGGCTCGTATAATTATAGTCATTTTTTAGTTTTATATGCAATCAATCTCTAAATTTTTGAGGCTTTCAGGAGAAAGAAACTAAGGTAGCGTTTGGTTGGATGCAATGCAATTAGGTGGTAATGCAATCAATAATGTAATGTAATGAAAATGAAATGTAATGCAATAGTGATTGCATTACCACGTTTGGTTGGCTATAAACTGATTGCATAAGGTAATGTAAATATCATTCCATTACCATGTTTGGTTAGCTATCTCATATGTAATGAAATCAACTTTGCATCTAACTTTTTTTTAGAAATGTTTGTTTCATCAATTAAATACTAATTCAAACTTAAATACTAAATTGAAACAAAATTACAAGAAATAAAAGGACTAAAAGGACTAATTCAAACTTAAATGCTAATTCAAACTCAAATGCTAAATTCAAACTTAAATACTAAACTTAGTAATTGTTTAACTAATTTTGAAACACTTTTAACCCAACATTAAACATAAACATAGTGAGGAATTTCAATAACCACAAATATCTAAACTACATAGCATAGGTTTCATAATGTTCCGTCAAATAAAAAGTCCAACACCAAGAGACGTCTAAATATCCCCTCGAAGAAGAGCTTGCACCCACTTTTTCCTTTCGGCATCAGGGATACTGAAACATACATCTATGCTCTCCGGCTCAGATGCAATTT
Organism: Selenicereus undatus; assembly: GCA_017589665.1. NCBI lineage: Eukaryota > Viridiplantae > Streptophyta > Magnoliopsida > Caryophyllales > Cactaceae > Selenicereus > Selenicereus undatus. The sequence continues at coordinate 93,970,250 of JACYFF010031958.1, read as the reverse complement.
TTCTTGCCGCTCGATGCCTCTCCATGGTTGTCAAACCCAAGCTAGCCAATTCTTGATTCAATTTAGAGCGCTTCTCACTTAACTCGACATCAAAGTCGATAGCTCGACTGATGTTGCCACTAGTAGCACTTATCTCTCTCCCGAGAATAGATGCAACTTCTGATAAGCCTTTAACTAAGTTATCAAATGCTCTTACCCGTTTTCCTGAATTCCCATATTTCGCAGAACTTGCCTCAACCCCAGAAGGCTCTTGAGTAGCTGAGGATTCAGGTTCATCTTTCTTACTTGACTCTTCATTTTCTCCCTCTTCATTCACCTCATCTTCCATTTCTTCAGGGCCTTGAGCATATTTCCCCGAAGCACGATCTTTTCCAAAGATAATGCACAAATCCTCATAATAGGGGCACAGTTTACCTCTCCAATCGTTAGCTCTAGGGTGATTCTGTATCATGAAGAATTAGTAATATTAGAACACAACCATTAAAAAGAGATTCCAAAGCAATTAAAAACAGGATGAGATGTAAACTGAGTGCTTCCCATCATCACTAGGGGCAAGTTATAATAATCCGGGAGCTTCCAAAGCATTCATAATCCCAGGAAATCCCACCAAATCAACACTAAAAAAATAAACACTAAAACTGGGAGCTGTCAGTTGCACCCACAAGGCCAGAACCAAAAAATGCAGAACCAGAACCAGAAAATGAAGAACCAGAACCAGTGGCAAAGAATCAAGGTCAAAACTAGAAATGCTGAAATTCCAGAGAAAGAGAGAGAGAGAGAGAAAGAAAGAGAGAGAGAGAGAGATACAGAGACCAGAACCACTTGTGCCAGAAAATGAAGAACCAGAATGAGTGCCAGAAAATGAAGAAAATGAGGTTGAACGATCTTACCTTCACGTAAGCTTTCCAAATTCTTTCTCGGCCACCACTAACTTTGTTTCTGGGTCCCATCCAAATCCACTTGTGCAGCTTCCAACTACCATATCATGTACAACATTATATATGCCTTTAAAGTGTCGAAGTCGAGAATGTACATGTGGCTGAGCTTTTAGATTTGATTCGGGCAATTTGGCCTTAAGTTTCTCTGCAACAGTGTTTAGAAACCCTAGTTTAAACCCGTTATCGGCTTTGAATGATGTTCCATCGTTGACAAGATCTTTAAGAACTTCAATGAGTGCATTATCTTATTCTTCTTTCCATTTCCTTTTGTTTTTCCCCGGACCACGATCTTTTGGTGAAGCCATTAACCTCAGAACTTGCAGTAAGGAATGCTTGAATAACAAGAGACCATACTGACATTAGGAATGCTTTCCAGACATGCTGAAGAATACACTTCCAAAGAGACCAGAATACAAGACCAGAACACACTTCCAAAAAAACCAGAATACAAGACCAGAACGCAACTTGAATAACAAGAAACCTGCAATATGTTGTACAACCTGTCTAAGCAGAAACTTGCAGTAAGTTGTACAATCAAATTTCAAGCAGTAGTAGCACTTTCTTTTTTGCGTTTATAGAAAGATCAACACAAAACTAGTGGCCTAATTGCAACAAATATGCCAAGCACTTGACTGCAATTCAATATCCTTTAGAGACTCACCATATATATATATATATATATATATATATATATATATATATATATATAT
>JACYFF010031958.1:93947911-93968592 GCA_017589665.1 Selenicereus undatus | reverse complement strand
TATATATATATATATATATATATATATATATATATATATATATATATGTCACGATGATAGCTTCAAACATTCATATATATAAGATAAGTTAAATGTTGGAACAGCTACATAGAGTAAACTTCAAGCACTTGACTGCAGTTCATACATATGTTGCAAGTGATCCCAGAAATCTCTAACAACTAAACCAAGGAAAATTTACACTTTTCAAGGGGAAAGCAACAAGCCATGACAATTCAAAAAACAAGTAAACAAATCATCTTTGTCTCCTGCTTGCTCGCCAACTATCAAACATCTCTCTAGCTAATGGATCCCGCTTCACTCTCCATTCATCAGAAGATTCAATGGTGTCTATATGCTCTTCATCTCTCCTTTGTCGCCTTGGTCCACTCATATTGTAGTATTCCTCCATAGGATCTATGGCCATCTCTCTTCTAATAAGATTATGAAGTAAGCAACAAGCCATGACAATTCTATTCACCGTGCGAATGGGATAGAATGGAGGACTTCTAAGAATAGCCCAACGCATCTTCAACATGCCAAAACATCTCTCTATTATGTTCCTAGTCGATGAATGCTTCATATTAAACAACTCTTCCGGAGTTGTTGGTTGGTAACCACTTCGCCATTCATTCAAATGATACCGTTGTCCCCTATAAGGAGCAAGAAATCCTTCACAATTCCTAAAACCCGCATCCATAAGGAAGTATTGCCCTAAAACATATGAAAAGGCCAAAATATTAACTCCTAGCATATTTTTAAAAAAACACGAAGCTATTGATCTAAGCAACTATTTTATTACCGTGTGGGATTGTTAGTCCATGTCTTCTACTCACCGCATCCCGAAGAACTCTACTGTCGGCCGCAAATCCCTCCCAACCTGATAGAACATATATATATTGCATCTCTTTCGAGCATGCGGCTAACAAGTTCATGGCTATTTGACCCTTACGATTTCGATATCTAGCCTTGTCCACTTCTGGCACACGCATCTTGATATATGTTCCATCCAAAGCCCCAATGCAATTCTAAGACCCAAGACAACATAACTAAGTTCAGAATTTCATATGAAAACAATTGTCAAAGCATTACTAGGTATAGTTTATACCTTGAACCATTTCCATCGCTCACCTCTAGAGTTCTCTTCAATAGGCTCTGGTTTCTTGAGCAGTACACTTTGCAATCTTATAACACTCTTCAACACCTTATGAAAATACTCACTAATAGTCCACCCTGACCTCTTAAATGCATCATGAACAATCCGATTCTTTGTGTGATGCGCAAGAATATTAAGAAACAAAGCCACTTGCTCTTCCAATGGCACGTATTTGCTATCATCCAACCTCCCTATGGTTCTTAGCATACTACATAGCTTAAAGAAAGTGTGTCTATCCATTCTAAGATGGTTAATGCATTTCCTATCACTCTCACGGATCAAGCCATTTACATAGTTGATTCTCCAATATGTATGCTTTGTTAAAGAATATGACTTCTCTAAAGAGTACTTCTCTTTATGGTACTTCAAAATGTGACAAATAATTTGGAAAAATAAGTCAATCACATTCAAAATTTCCAACCATAACAAGACCAAGCTTGCATATTGCTTTCTCTTTTTTGTTCTCCTCGTGGCTAAGTTCAAATGAGCCATGGCTTTTGCGAATAGAAACTACAAATCACATCCCACAACATATAAGGACTAAGGAGAATATCCAATACCACACATAGCTTGTTAAATTACTCTGACCTTATCTCTTGCACATAGCTTGTTAAATGACAATGAGCATTCATAGGTTAGTTGAACATATAAGTCATTTAATTGTTGCATGACATTCATAGCATTCCCAACATTCATAGCATTCCCAACATTAATCTCAACAAAGAAAACCCAATTCTCCCTCCACCACCCTGACCCATCTCTCAAAGAGGAGAACCCACCTTTACATGATTTCAATTCAACCCACAAAAAACCAATCCCCTGGCCTTACAAACAGAACATTGAAATCCACTCTCCAATTTATACTGTTGAACTTTCCCAAAAAGCACAAACAAAACCTTACAAAGAGCACAAACAGAACAAAGAGCACAAACAAAACCTTACAACAATCTACCGGTACTCCTTAAGAGAAATACAGTCCAACACAGAGGGCATTCATAGCATTCCCAAAGCAGTCGAATATAGTCATCCAACAATCTAAAAATTGGATGGGTAGTATTCCAACAATCTAAAAATCAGAAACAAAAGCTTGCACCCAATTAACATAATAACTTGAAATTGAGTAGCATAGGATGAGCAGCATTGAGAAACAAAATCAGAAACAATCTAAAAATCAGAAACCCAGAAACATGTGAGTAGCATTAAGAAGCTTACAATGATTTTGGACAGAGAAACAGAAGGATGCACAGCGAGCAGCAAGAACAACTCTATAACAACTTGAAATTGAGAAAAATTAGCCCTAATTTCCTACGAGCTAAAGAGATTAACTTCAATTAATCACATACGATGAATATTATACCAAATTGCATAATAAATCTTCAAAACGAAGAAGCAGATTACCAGATCGGAGATGGCGGATGAACAACTTTGCGGAAGGCTATAGTCTAATGATAATAGGGCATCACGAAGAAGAAGATCGAAGACAATGATGATGATGATGATGATGATGATGATGATGGTGATGAGGAATAGCGAACGAAGAAGGAGAGAGAAAGCTTCAGAGTTCAGATCGCCATGGCAGAGGCTGCTGTGACGTGAGAGAGAAAAAAAGTTGAGGCTTTTTCGGGGTATTGGGATTTCATTATTTGGGTTGGGTTTTGATTACCTCAAGTAATGTAAACAGAATTGTTTAGGGGGTAGCTGTGGTATTCCCATTACATCCTTCTATGTTATTTCTATTACAAGGTAATTTTAATTACATAATCTTTTTAATAACCAAACATGGTAATGTAATTAGGCTTGTAATTTTGATTGCATTACATCTTTATTTACCTCCAACCAAACAAGCCCAAAATTTGGTAGCTTGTTGGCAATTTAAGGTTTAATTTTGAAGCCTATGGATCAAGAGATAAAGAAAATGATTCTTGCATGTTCCATAGAAACTTGAATATTGTCAGCATTGGTGATGTATTTGATCCTTTTTGTTTTTTGTAGCATTTCACAGGTTACAAGAGCAAAGGAAGTACAAGTTCAATTGAGATCTACTAGAGTACAATTATGGCATATTAATTTTTTTTTTTACTTTTCTTTCCTGGACCTATGGTAGAGAAGAATTGTAATTCTTGAATGTAGAACATATATTGACTTAATTATGTATACATGCATTTGGATCCAGAAAATTATAAAAATAAAATGTTCTTTTGTTATATATAGGAGTGAACAAAATGTTCTATTTTCATAAAATCTTTTGAGCTTTGAATTCAATTTGTAGGTATTGCTGACATATATATCAAAAACAAAATTAAAAAAAATGAAGCAATTTTACGTTTTTGGTGGGCAAACAAAAATAAAAATCTTTAAAGAAAAACGGTTCCTGCATGCGAAAAAAAGGGTCCCATTAGAGACTAAAAGATTCTCTCAATTCACACCAAGACCTTGTCTAAAGTTTTACATACGCACTAAAGTTTTAAATAATCATTTTTTCGATCTTGATGATCTCTAAGACACGGATTCTTGTAGTGTTCCTTGTTCACTCATACTTTAATACATGTTATATGGGTCTTATCAGGTTAATACTTTATGGGTCTTATCAGGTTAATCAAGTATTAATGGTTAGTTTTATTCACTGAATACTTTTTCTCCTGGTTATGGTGGTAGTTTTTGTCTGTAGGCTCCAATGTAGAAGAGAAAAAATAACAATTGAGATATTGGGGGGGTCTAATGTAGCAATCTTACCTTTGCATTACAAAATTACAAAGAAACTGATTCCGATTGACCATAAATTTAAAAACTGTAGACTATGTAATACTCCACAGAAATAGAGCGAATGAAGTTTAAAGAGACATTTTACTTTAGTCCATATAATCCAAGCTAAATAAATTAGTCCAGACTTACATTTTTCAACTATCCAGATTTCGGACAACACTAAAATACAGTGATCTAATTTAAAATGTTACTTGAAAACTATAATGTTGCATGTGTATGGTATGAATGTACCAAGTGAGCATTGCTCTAAAATGGCATCGGAGTTGAGTTTCATGTTTTCTACTATGATATGAATTGTGTTGATCATAAATTCATAATTTCCTTCGTAAAAATTGTGGTACTTATATAAGCCCTTTGTGAGCATGTGAGAGGGCTAGATCTCCGTTGGCCTTAATCCAGTGATTATGCAACCTCCTCTTCGTCTATAAGCCGACCAGATTTGTATGTTGTAGAGAGGATTCGGTGGATGAGCCAACTGACCATTTTTTTCAAGAAAAAGAATCATAGGGTGTGAATATGAATAAATCCAACGGTAATAATATAATGTCAATTATGATTGACAAAAGGGGGAAATACAAAATATAATTAGAATATTTGCACTGAATGCAATGGGTTATTAAATTTACCAAAATAATTGATTTTGAAGAAGGGCAATTGAGGTGGGGGGAGTAGCAATTACTTGTCGTAAATTTGGTTAAACTACCTCAAATCCGAAACTCATACCATCCAATCTAAACCTATGCTTGATCCGATGCACGAAATGAGTGTGCACACAGTGACTTGACTTTGAAACATTACTTGGCCAAAATGACTAGTACTAGAAATTTTGTTGCATAACCCGGGCACTTCCCGAATCATACTTTGCAGCATTAGAATTCTACATGCTTCATTTAAATTGAAATGTTGACTTTGAAAGCCCACACTCAAAACTATATATGAACACACACAAAATAATTGAAGGTATAAGAGTTTATAAAAAAAGTAATAATACTCAATTAAAACCCAAAAGCCTAAGTATCACACCACAAAATTGACTATGTTGGAAGTGAAATACTGGGAAATGCTTAACAATTGAACAAAGCAATTAACACAACTAAGCACAAGCAAAAAATTAAGAATGAGCTTATTTGAAATTGTCACTGCGTGGTTCAAACCACTGCTCAAAGATCAATTACATCTAGCCACTGGTGCAGTCACTGGTTGTTGGCGGTTGACATTTAGGCTACACGGCTCCAACTATCCTCGTGCACTCAAGGAGAACCAAGTAGAAATAGGAACAATTCGAACACCCAAGACTTTATGAGAGAATTTTGTAAGAGGAAAACTAAATGTTTATGTGTGTATTTTCTGAATGAATAAGAGCACAGAAGGGCTGAAATAAGGCTGTAATTTAAGGGCAAGAAATAAGCAATTAGTTACAAAATAAACTCTCGTAAGGCAAGAAGATATTTGATGAAATTAGTTTAACGCTCTCTAAAACTTTTAAACTGATTTTATATAAAAATATAATTCATATATCATCACACCCTGCCGCCCCTACGCCTGAGGTCGATCGGTCAGCATGTGTGTGTTTCCCAATCCCTCCATACTTTGAGTATAAACATTATTCGGAAAGACTAGAAAGATAGAGGTCTAAAAAAACACTTTTTCTCTCTCTATTCTTCTCATGTGGGATAAAAGTCTTACTTTCTTGCTCCCCACTTATACAAGCCTCCTAACACGTGAAAATTTCGGATTAAATTCCAACATACTTAATCTGAACTTCACCTTTATTCAACATAAACCCTAGTCAACTGTTAGGGAAAAGTTTTAATATTTATAAACCTCAAGTGTAAGGTGTATCGTTGAGTACTTGGGGTGTCGTCCGCAAGGAGTTGTGTTTCCAACTACCAAAACTAACTAAAGCGTCTCGAGCTAGGCAAAATCGAGGGGGATAGAAAAGAGAACTAAACTACGAAAGCGAAAACAAAAGGATTATGATTAGACCTAAGATAAACCAAGTAATCAAGTCAAACCCAATTCTTCCCTAACTATGCTAGCATTCAGAGATTTTTGGTTGCATCATTAAAACCACTCAAGCCCTCTCTCAAGGGTCATTCGGCTAATCTAGTTGCTCTAACCACCTATTTTCATGGGATTAGTTCAACCAAACTACTAGGTTGACAACCCTTGACCTAGCTAGCCACGAGACTATTTTTATGTCCCAATCCCAACTGTTCTCTCTACCCACACTAGACAATCGACCTCACCTCTTAGCATAAGTCAATTGCCCTAAAGCATAGATGAAAGCTTTTTCAAGAATTTCATCAAACACTTGGTGTGTGTGAAAGAAAATTTTAAATTCTAAGCATAAACAAGGTAGGGTTGAGGCCTAAACAAGGTTACTCAGCCATCAAGGGCTATCCACAATCCAATCCAACACAAACACACAACTAAACATCACAAACACATGAAAACCTAAACTAGCAAACAAGAACTTGAACTTGAACAAGAGAAGAAAGAGAATGAAATAAATCAAATCTAAACAGCTAAATAAACATGAATTAACCATGAAAACTAAACATTTAAACTAAACAAAACAAATACAAGAATTAAACTAGCAAAATATAAACAAGAACAACATATGAACTAAAGAGAGAAAATGGAAGAAAGCTTAGACTTGATTGATAGAAGGAACTTGAAATCCAAGGGTTGAATCCAAGATTACAATCCTCAATCTTAATCTAATCCTCCTATTGAGGTTTTATTTTACAAACTAACCTAAAACCTAGCCTAAAAATCACCAGAGAGAAGCTGGAGTGACCCCGAGCGACCCCCGAACAAAAACACCGAAGGAGGGTTAAATAGAAAAATCAAACGAACGGGCAAACAGAGGGGAGACACGACCATGCCACTTTTCTGGCACGGTGGCTCGCCCCCCTATCGTCCCTTCTTGCTAGCTTTTGCTCTTTTTGCCCGTCTTCACTCCTTTTTACAACGTTTGTTTGATTTGAAGGTTATTACCCACAAAAGCAAATAAAACAAGTAAAAACTCTCAAAATTATATTATTATATGAGCTAAAATTAGGTAAAAGGGGCATGTAAAATATGACAAATTATCACCTAACAAATACCCCAACACCTATCTTTTGCTCGTCCTTGAGCAAAACAAAAAACAAACTAACCTAAGAACCTATCTCACTGTCGTAGCAATCACGGTTGCATTTAGCGTATGCAACAAGCCCTTTAAATCCCTTGCTTCCCCCAAGTGGATGAGTAAGGTCTCGTGAGGGTTTGTAGAAGAAATACCCACAAAATCTTGGAAGAGAAAAATAAGTGGAAAAGGAGAGAGGAAAACAAAGAAAACAAAATAGATATACAAACAAGGCACCGATATCTATACAACGGGAAAAACTGTAAACATTCTAACCAACCAAATCATCAATGCAACAAAGATATTAGCATGTATATAAACAGAGTGTATATATCAAGACTCTCTATCCACATACATGACATCAAAGCACCAACGTTTCACCCCACTGTACATCAAAAATTGGAATCCATCCTAGTGCTCAGTGTGTAAGTGTATTATCATCTTAGGACTCAAGCTTACCAAAATCAAACTCGTTCCCACCTAACTGACACATGCTACATTATTGGCTTGTTGACAGATGAAGCAAGCTTTCCCAGTAGTAGTATTGCCTCAAAAGATAACACCCAATAGCAGTATTGCCTCAAAGGGTAATGCCCAGTATCGCATACTTCAAAGAGATACTTGTCATTCCTTATTTTATGTTTATCTTTTTCTACTTTTTTTTTCATTTTTTTTGAATGCAGACAAATATTAAAGTAACCATGTGAAAAACAAGTAGGAGAGCCAATCATGGAAGACTAAGACCATAAGATAATGATGAAGTGTATACAAGGACTAGATTACACAACTATAACGGACTGTTGGGGTTAGAATTGGGACCAAGAATGACACACTTAGAACAAAGATCTATCATGAACAACTTACTTATGTACAAGCTAATATCTAAGGTACAATGGATCAAAGTCAGCCAAAATAGTACAAGACTCCCCAGTAACAAGTCCGAAATATAAAATCTTTTTGGTTTTTTTTTGAAAAATTTCCCCTCTTTTCCTTTTTCAAAAGATTGAAGCGTAGCATCTCTTCCCCTACACTTAGATCTCACAATATCCTTATTGGGAGCCAATGAGTCACTACCACCACAAAAACACACAAAAACAAAATCACCCACACAAGACACACAAAACAAAACAAAATCCACAAAAAGACTCAACGAAGACATATATACACAAGCTAACACACTCACCCAAAAACACAATCTCACCCAATCAACAACAAAACCATAAATATATACAACACTAACACCACTAAAAACAAATATATACCAATCCAACACCACCACCAATCACAACACACAAATATCTACAAAAATAGAAAAACGGTGATCATAGCCATCAATGGCTCAACAACATCCCAACTTTCTCCTCAAAGTTTATCACCAACAAAACCACAACACAAAATTCACAACTAATCACAACATAATATCCACAACTAAACAAAAAAAAGAGAAAGAAAAGAAAAGATGAGAAAGGAGAAGGGTTAGAACGATCATACCAGATTAGGTGTTGTGTGCATCTAAACTAGGCCTCGCTAATATGGTGCTCTAGGAGGCTGGAGGAGCATCAGCCACTCCTCCGTGTCTCTCAAGACTCGCAACTTCAATTCGGACGCCGTGAAAACTCGTAAGAGCTTATCATGTGTCTTTGCATGCATATCAAAGTGATGTAAGTAAGAGAACACTAGTAAAGATGTAGCAAATAGAGTTAGTGCCTTCTTAAACTTATCAAACGCCATAGAAAAATCAAAATAATAATCAAAGAAAGTGGTCCACTCAATTTTCCTAGGCATGTCCTTTAGGTATGCACAATAAGGCTCCAAGGAGGGAGTATACCCTCGAATGTCACCTAGGGACTCATGGAATGCATGCAAGGAGAGGGCGTGGTGGGAAGTAAGGCAGATAAAATGGGGATCAAGTCAAGTGGCTTGGTGCAAATTGGGTCGATATGCTCAATGCTAGGAATGACACCAACCACTAAACTATCATCACATAACTCCTCGACAGGAGCATCCTCAAGATATGGCTCAACCAATGTAAGTCCTCCTGACCAAGAAAGTAAAACATCCTCTACAGAACTAGCATCACCCTAAGAAGTCTCGTCCATCTCTAACCCCATCCACTGAGCTAAAGGAAGGGGAGAAGCAAGTAAGATCGATTCACTAACTCTAGTGTCCATAGGTGTGCTAGAAAAGGATGGAGCAACAAATGTCAATGGGATCAAGGGAAGGTCAAACACTTCCCCTAGGTCGGTCAAAGGTGCATCATCAACAACATTAGATTCTAGGGGAAGGGAAGACTCACAATCATCATAGAGACGAGCCTCAAGTCTAGGGCAAGGTAGACTAGGGTCGGTCTCATGCAATAAGCCACACTCCCTCATCCTACTAACAAAACGCTTATGTTGCTCATTCATTGTCCCTAACATGGCATCAAGTCTAGCATAACATTCATCGAAAATGTCATAATAAGAACAAGAATTCACATCGTGGCCAAAAGATGAACAATAAGAGCACACAAGAGCGGAATATGCATGCAAATCATAGGAAATAGGGGAAGGGCACTCAAAAGACTCACTAGCAATCCCATAGTGCTATTGATACCAAGCCAAGAACTCAAATAAGTCCCACATATCTTCAACGCCTAAAAAGCACATACCACCATAACACATGGACTTAAGGATGGCTTGGGTCTCATGTGTTATCCCCTCAAGCACAACATCGCATATTTTCCATTTTTCATACTCAAAAAGCATATATTGAGCGCGATAATCATTCAATCGAGACAAATATTGCCAAAAAGGTTCATGCTCAAATTGAGGTAAACGGAATATAACCATTTCGATTTTTTCAACATTTTGATTTGTAAATTTTTTTTGGATTTTTTTATAAAAAAAGGTCTAGCCTCGAATGCTCAAATAAATCCCGATATTGAAAAACACCAACTTCCCGGCAACGACGCCAAAAACTTGTTAAGGAAAAGTTTTAATATTTATAAACCTCAAGTGCAAGGTGTACCGTTGAGTACTTGGGGTGTCGTCCCCAGGGAGTTGTGTTTCCAACTACCAGAACTAACTAAAGCGTCTCAAGTTAGGAAAAATCGAAGGAGATAGAAATTAGAACTAAACTACTAAAGCGAAAACAAAACGATTATGGTTAGACGTAAGATAAACCAAGTAATCAAGTCAAGCCCAATGCCTCCCTAGCTATGGTAGCATTTAGAGATGGTCTGTTGTATCATTAAAACCACCCAAGCCCTCTCTTAAGGGTCATTAGGCTAATCTAGCTGCTCTAACCACCTATTTTCATGGGATTAGTTCAACTAAACTACTAGGTTGACAACCCTTGACCTAGCTAGCCACGAGATTACTTTCATGTGCCAATCCCAACTATTCTCTCTACCCACACTAGACAATCGACCTCACCTCTCAGCATAAGTCAATTGCCCCAAAACACAAATGAAAGCTCTTTCAAGCATTTCATTGAAAACTTGGCGAGCGTGAAAAAAAACTCTAAATTCTAGGCATAAACAAGGTAGGGTTGGGGCATAAACAAGGTTAATCAGCCATCAAGGGCTATCCACAATCCAATCCAATACAAACTAACAACTAAACATCACAAACACATGAAAACCTAAACCAGCAAACAAGAACATGAACTTGAACAAGAGAAGAAAGAGAATGAAATAAATCAAATCTAAACAACTAAATATACATGGATTAACAATGAAAACAAAACATTTAAACTAAACAAAACAAATACAAGAATTAAACTAGCAAAATGTAAACAAGAACAATATATGAACTAAAGAGAGAAAAGGGAAGAAAACTTAGACTTGATTGATAGAAGGAACCTGAAATCCAAAGGTTGAATCGAAGATTACAATCCTCAATCCTAATCTAATCCTCTTATTGAGGTTTTGTTTAATAAACTAACCTAAAACCTAGCCTAAAAATCGCTAGAGAGAAGCCGTAGCAACCCTCGAACAAAAATGACCAAGGAGGGTTAAACAAAAAAATCGAGCGAACGACCGAACAGGGGGGAGGCACGGCTGTGCCACGTGGCAACTAAACTACTCAAGCGAAAACAAAAGGATTATGATTAGACCTGAGATAAACCAAGTAATCAAGTCAAGCCCATTATTTCCCTAGCTATGCTAGCACTCAGAGATGGTCGGTTGCATCATTAAAACTACCCAAGCCCTCTTTCAAGGATCATTAGGCTAATCTAGTTGCCATAACCACCTAGTTTAATGGGATTAGTTCAACTAAACTACTAGGTTGATAACCCTTGATCTAGCTAGCAACGAGACTATTTTCATGTCCCAATCCCAACTATTCTCTCTACCCACACTAGACAATCAACCTCAACTCTCAGTATTAGTCAATTGCCCCAAAACACGGATGAAAACCCTTTCAAGCATTTCATCGAACACTTGACGGACGTGAAAGAAAACTCTGAATTCTAGGCATAAACAAGGTAGGGTTGGGGCCTAAATAAGGTTAATCAACCATCAAGGGCTATCCACAATCCAATCCAATACAAACTAACAACTAAACATCACAAACACATGAAAACCTACACTAGCAAACAAGAACATGAACTTGAACAAGAGAAGAAAGAGAATGAAATAAATCAAATCTAAACAACTAAATAAACATGAATTAACAATGAAAACTAAACATTTAAAATAAACAAAACAAATACAAGAATTAAACCAGCAAAATGTAAACAAGAACAACATATGAACTAAAGAGAGAAAAGGGAAGAAAACTTAGACTTGATTGATAGAAGGAACTTGAAATCCAAAGGTTGAATCCAAGATTACAATCCTCAATCCTAATCTAATCCTCCTCTTGAGATTTTATTTGATAAACTAACCTAAAACCTAGCCCAAAAATCGCCAAAAAGAAGCCGGAGCAACCCCAAGCGACAGCCAAACAAAAACGCTAAAGGAGGGTTAAATAGAAAAATCGAGCAAACCGGCGAACAGGGGGAAGGCACGACCGTGCCACTTTTCTAGCACGGTGGCTCGGCCCCCCTATCGTCCCTTCTTGTCGGCTTTTGCTCTTTTTGCCCGTCGTCACTCGTTTTCGTGACGTTTGCTCGATTTGAAGTTTATTACCTACAAAAGCAAATAAAACAAGTAAAAACTCTCAAATTTATATTATTATACGAGCTAAAAGTAGGTAAAAGGGGCACATAAAATGCGATAATATCGCCTAACATCAACCCAAACTCTTATCCAACCGAGAATGGCCATTTGACAAATCTATTTGGCAATATGAGCTTCTCAGCATTTATTGGACATATTGAAGGTAATCTAGATATGTCCCTTAGGGGGACTAATTCATGAGATGATGCATGCTTATTTGCTTACCCTTAGTTTTAAAAATGACTGATTGTATTCGCTTGCAAACTACTTCATTTGGAATAACAATTATTTTTTTTTTGGGTCTTTTACTCATCCATTTGGTACAATAGTTACTAAGAATTTTTATGAGGTTCTTGATGTCTTCAATTGGCACAATAGTAACTAAGAATTTTGTTCAATCTGAAACATCATAGTTTATGCTCTCATTTATCTGAATTTTTGTCCCTTATATCTAATTGTTAAAAATTTTCTTTGGTTTTGTTTATATTAAACCATATTTGCACCTATTTTCCTTACCTAAGTCCTCCCTTATCCCTTTACTTGCTACCTTAGGTTGAAAAAATTTGGTTGTTTTTCCTTTTAATCACTTAACTTGACCTAATTTTTTATTTTGAAAATGCTTTGGATTTGGTTTAGATATTCGAGGATTATTTTTGGTAAAGGAAGCTAAGGGCAGAAAAGAAGAAAGAAATCAAGTGGGAAGCTAAGGGAAAAGGTGCAACACAGATTATCATGCCAAATTGCATGCCCATGCTAGGAAGAAACATTTGAAAGAAACGACACACTGGATGCCATGCAAATCCCTACAGTCTTCAAGACCCCGTTCCACATAGTAACACGGGGTGTCGTGTCGATTTGCATGCCCATGGCGCTATAGCCCTATGACCCCAATTGAGTTCTCAATGGTACCAACGCAACACCCCAATGCCTAGTTTTTTGTTTGTGAATCTTTTTTCATAAAGCTGTTAATTAGGGTTCTAAGGACATTCTAGCACATTAATACTATGGTGTTTTGAAGATTGTTATTGTTGGATTCAAGATTCGCATTCATTCAGATTATCAGTTCTTGAGGTTGCGTTCTTAGGGCCTGTTTGGTTGGAGGAAAAGGAATGGAACTTGATACCTTTAGGTATCAAATTTTCATACCCATTGTTTGGTTGAGTCCCCAAGTGTATGAGACTTGATACCAAAGGGTTTCAAGTTCCCCCCATTCTAGTGGGACTTGATTCCCCCCCCCCCCATTTTGGGAGGGTTTCAAGTCCCATTCCCCATTTTAATTAAAAATAATAATTATTTATTTATTTATTTATTTGTAAAGTGTCATGTGAGATTTAATTTTTCTTGCACCAAAAAGTTTACTATATAACTTTTTTTGTAAATTATCATACTTTAGAATTTTTTTATTTTTGAATATTTGTACTTTTGTAATTTTTAAATTTATAATTTTGTAATTTTTATCTAATTTTCATTTTGTATTTTATTTTTTTATTTTTTTTATTTTTGTACTTCATTTTTAATTTTTTAATTTTTTAAATTTTTAATTTGTTAGTTTTTTAATTTTTAATTTTTTGTATTTTGTATTTTTTAATGTTTATTTTATTTTTTTATTTTTACATTTAATTTCTAAATTATTTATTTATTTGTTTTTTTTTCTTTTTATCTTTTGTATTTAATTTTTTATTTTTTATTTTTTGTGTTTTATTTTTTATTTTTTATTTTTTATTTTTTATTTTTGTTTTTTATTTTTAATTTTGAAATTTTTTGTATTTAATTTTTTAAATTTTTTATTTTTATTCCAAAAAACCTACAGAAAATTCAAATAAATAAAAAATAAAAAGTAAATAAATAATTAAAAATAATAAATAAATAAACAAATAAATAGTAAAAACAAATAAAAATAAATAAATAAATAAATAACAAAAAAATAGAAAATCTAAAGTAAATAAAAATAAATAAATAAATAAATGATAAATAAATAATAAATAATAAATAATGCATAATAAATAATAAATAAAAATAAATAAAAAATAAATAAAATATAAAAAATAAAAATTAAACAAAAAATAAATACAAAAATAAAAAATAAAAAGTAAAAAAGTAAAAAAAAAAATTAGCCACGAAAAGAACAGAGCCTAATAATAGGTTTTTTAGATTAAAAATATTAATATTAATATAAAAAGGTAAAAAATAAAAAATTTGATTCCATTCCTTTATTAAACCAAACACATGATTTCAAAGAATCAAATTCCATTCCATTCCTTCTAGATTTCAAATCCCATTCCATTCCATTCCACTCCAAGTGAAACAAACAGGCCCTTAATCTGTCTCTCTATTGTTTACTCCTTTGCTTCTTTAATAGTTGTCAGTATGATATTTTGTAATCACTGTACTGTAATTTTCGTCATGTTTATTAAGGCAATCTCCCAAATTGGGTTAGGATTAAGATCAATTATGCCTAGTTGAATCATGAATTACCCTCGAACGTTACTTATTCCATGTATATGTAATTAAATTCTACTTTGCTCACCACATGTTCGATGAATTATTGAAAAGAGCATTAGTCTATTTTATTTGGGTTTAGGGGAACATTTAAAAGAAAAACCTTTACCTAGTGTGACTTAATAGATGGTTAGAATTTTGATATGAAAATAATTGAAGTTTTAATTGAGATTTGAGATTGTGAATCTTGTAATCTTTCGACTCTTAATCCCAAGAAAATAGGCGATTGATAGTTTTAGGATTAGTTTTCAACCCATGAAAGAGGGAAGGGACTTACTTAATTGATAATTTATCCATTCATGTTGTATGCTTGGACGAGTTCATGGGGTTAGAAACTATTTCACTAGCATAATTGTGTTATTATTTCCAACCTGAGTGTTTTAGTCTTCTAATTCTCTTTTTCGTATTCTTAGTTTCTATTGTTTTCTTGGTTGAAATTTGATTCACCTAGATTGAATAATTTAATTAGTTTTGGTAATTGAAAGCGAGTTGCCTGTGGTATCGAACCGTCCTTGTTGCTTGCTGGCTACTGCTATACCATGCAATTATGGCTTTAACTATAACAGTTTATTTTCTAGGAAGTAATATTGATGTAAGAGTTGGTAGGAATTGTTTCAAAACGATGAAAATCAAGTGGAGATTTAAGGAAAATGCACCAACGTGGATAACCGTGCAAATATGCACGTCTTTGCTGGAAGAATCAAGTCTAAAGGAATGACACGAGGTGCCTTGGAGATCTGCACCTGCATGATTGTTGTCCCACTTTCCAGGTAGTGGCACCGATTCCATTTAGAACTGTACGGCTGTAAAACTTATCAACTAAGTGTCTCAGATTATTTAAGCATGATTTTTGCAATAGTTTTGTGAGCCCTTTGCTTGGTTCTTTTGGGTCTTGATTATGGTTTATATTAACCTCTTCAAAACCCCATTATGGGGTAGGCAAATTTGCCCAGAATTTTTTTTTTATGTTGTACAAGATTAACTATTTTCAAAATTCAGGCCCAATTTCACTTTTCTCTCTCTTTAATTTCATGTCTTTTAGTTTGTGTAATTGCTAGTTCAACTCTTATTCATTTTGCTTGTGTTTAATATTTAATTGTGCTTAAACATGTGACCTTTGGTTGTGAATAGCCCATAAGATGACTAGTTGATCTTGCTTAACTTAGGTTTTACCCTACCTTGTTTATGCTTAAATTTAGATTTTTTATCACACTTGCCAAGTGTCTAATGAAATGCTTGAAAGAGCTTTTATCTGTGTTCTGGGGTAATTGATTTGTGTTGAAAGGGGAGGTTAATTTTCTAGTGTGGGTAAAGATGACAACTAGCATTTGGGCATGAAAGTAGTTTGAATCTTAATTAGCTGGTCATGGGTTACTAAAATTATAGTTTAATTGAACTAATCCTATGAAAATAGGCGGTCAAAATAATTAAATTAACTTTTGAACCTTGAAAGAAGCCTGTGTGAGCTTTGATTGTGCAACTCATCATATCAAAATGCTAGCATAACTTAGAAAGGTAAGGGTTTGACTTAATTAGTTGGTTTATCTTACGTTTAATCATAATTGAAATCTTTTTTGTTTGTTTTAATAGTTCAGTTCTACTTTCCATCACTTTTTGTTTTGCATAGCTTGAAACACTCTAGCTGGCTTTGATACTTGAAACACAACTCCTTATAGATACGACCAATACTTATTGGTTGCTAGCTATAGCTACACTGTATACTTATGGTTTTAACTTATCAAGGGTGCCGTTACTGGGGCATTGTTGCTTTTCAATATTGGAGCTTTTTTGAGAATTCAAGACTAGGCTTTTAAGTGAAAAAAATAAAAAAATTTAAAAACTAAAAATGTGAAAAAATAGAGAATTCTTATTTCCCTTTTTGCTAGATTTGGCATGAGCCTTTTGACAATGCTTATGTAGATTTAATGATTATCATGCTCAATATGTGCATTTCATATATGAGAAATGGAAAATATGCAAAGTTGTGCTTGAATGTATATCTCATCAAACCAGAGTTATCTTGGAGTCTATAAGTAATGGTCTCTATGCATTATATGGTGATGAGATGTGGGTTTTGTTTGAGTCTTAGCTGGGCATCAATGGCAATCTAAAAATGTCAATGAATCTTTCATGTGCCCCTCTCCTAATCCTTGGGATTTGCATGCTAAATCTCCAAGTGTTGATTAATTTACGAATTCTTATCATCACCATCCTTATTATACCCATATTATATGCTCTAATTGTCAATCCTCTTATCATGATGTGAATTCTTATCCTTATTATGTGATTTCTAATGAAGATTTTGTTAGGTCAAATAACATGATAAAGCCAATGAATGAGCAAAATGCTAAATTTGAAGATTTGCGAGAATATCACCTGTCACATGAGACCAAACTTACCCTATGTTTTTCTAGACCTAAGGTTAGTTTGTGTAATGATAATAAGTTTTCCTTTCTCCTAGAGTTTGACTCCATTGTCGAGACACCCTTGATTGACCTAGAGGAAACAATTAACACTCATTTGACTCCATTGTCACTTTTGGTCGATCCTCACTTAGCACCCCTGGAGACACTCTTCATGGTGTCTTGATCATACATGCTTCTCCCCTCTCTTTAGCTCAATGCACAGGATTCGTGGTGGGTGAGCCTTTGAGGGAAGATTCTAGTCCTTTTGATGAGGATGATTCACTTGCTTCATTGAAAAAACTTGCCTTAGTTGAGCAATATTTAAAGGAGAACTCTTTAGATGATTCATATGGTGATGATGTGGTTGTTGGTGTCTCTCCTAACTCTAAGTTCATAGAACCCATTCTTGTTGATGCCCTAACTTTGGCCTCGCTCCACCTCCCTTACTCCATACCACCCCATCTCATGTGCATGTATTACATCTATTCATAGGTCATTTTAGAGGACATGATCCCTTTATTGACCCTTATTGTGCATGCCTAGAGGGCATGCATAGGGGAATCATATGCCGATATTTGTTCCATTGTTTTACTGATTTCCTTATGGTTATCATTGTGTTTATGAGGACACTACTTGCATTTAATATATTTTTACTAGTGCTCTTTCACTTACATCAGTTGCAGATGCATTAACTAGCACTTGATAAACTTTTGAGAGCTTTGTCGACATCTGAGGTGGCGATCCAAGTTTCGAGTGATATGGAGGAGTGACTGATACTCGTCTAACCTCCCATAACACCATTTTGAGGAGGTGATAGTTTAGGTACACTCAACACCTAATCTAGTAAATTTGTTCCCTTCCTTGGTCTTTCTTTATTTCATTTTCCATATATGTTTTTCCTTTTTCCTATTTGTCTCTTATTTTTGTGTGGTGTTTGTTTTTAGTGTATATATGTTTTATTGGCATGGTGGTTTCTTGGCTCCCAATGTAGACATTATGAGATCTAGTTGTAGGGAGAAAAAGTCATGCCCATGTTTTGAACTTTAAAAAGAAAAAGAAAAGAAAGAGAAAATTCTTGAAAACATGAAAATATTTTATATTTTTAGATGTTTTCTGGAGTTTTGTACTATTTTGATTGACATTGACCCCTTGTACCTTGACTATTAGTTTATTTAAAAGTAGGATTTGCATTATAGATCGTTATTCCAATTGTGTCTGTCCATATCCCAATTTAATTCCGACAGTCCATTATATAACTGTGTAACCTACTTCTTGCTTGTTTAATATATATCATCATTATCTTAGGGTCTTAATATTCTATGATTGAATCTCCCACTTGTCTTTTGTATAGTTACTTTTGTTTTCATTTTTCTTTTGCATTCAAGAAATGAACAAAATAGAAAAATGAAAAAAAAATGGGGTAAAAGAGGAAAAAAAGAAAAACAGAGTTAGAAAGAGTTTTAGAGTTAGAAATGACAAGTATTTGTTTAAGGCATGCACTACTGGGGGCTATCATTTGAAGCAACACTATTACTGAGGAAGCTTGCTTCCTAAATTTGTCAATCAAGTGAGATTGAATGGGACTTTGGTAAGCCTAATTTCTAGGATGATGATACACTTGTACATTGAGCACTGGGATAGATTCACAATTGTGGTGGCCTGTGGGTGGAAAGTTTGGTGTTTGAATGTCATTAATGGAAACTAAGAGTCTTGATGTGCATATTATGACTTTGTATAGATTGATACTTGGGTTACAAGGGTGATATTGTTGATTAATTGTGTATGATTTTTTCCTGATTTGTACATATATGTGTTTTGTTGGTAACCCAAGAAGACTTTGTATTTTCCTTTGTCTTTTTATTTTTATTAGGTTTTTTGCATATAACTTCTGGAAACCCTCGTGAGACTTCACTTGTCCACTTGGACAAACCAAGAAATTTAAAAGCCTAATTATATACACTAAATGCAGCCATAATTACTATGCAAGTGAGTTAGGTTCTTTGTTTATGTTTTATTTTGTTTTGCTTAAGGACTAGCAAAAACTAAGTGTGGGTTTGTTTTTTCGATCCACAAAATATCATAATTTATACCTTAATTTATCCGTTTTTTGTCCGCAACAAATTCTAATTTTTAGGTTTTTTTATTTGGTTTGGTTTATTTTGTAGGAAATAATATTGATCTAAGAGTTGGTAAAAATGGGTTCAAAATAGTGAAAGCTAAGTGGAGATCTAAGAAAGAAGGACCAACACAGCTATCTATGCAGATTTGCATGCCCATACCCACATAATCAAGTTGAAAGGAATGGCAGGTGTGTCGTATAGAACTACATACATGGTCATCTAGTTCCCCTACAGGATTATTATCCCACTTTCCAGGCAGTGACATGGGGTGTTGTGAAGAACGACACAATGTATTATGCAAAACTGCATGACGGTGCAACTTATCAACTAACCTTTCTAAATTATTTAAGCATGAATTTTGCCATTGTTTTGGGGGAGCCTTGGGCTTGGTTATTTTGAGGCTTGATTAAGGTTTATAGTAGCCTATTCAAAGACCCATTAAGGGTTTTGTATATTTTTCATATGGTTGACTGATTTCAAGATTCAAACCTAAGTTTCTCTTCTCTGTATCTTTAATTTCATGTGTTCTAGTTTGTTTCCTAGTAAGTTGTTATTCATTTTGCTTGTGTTTAACGTTTAATTTTGCTTGAATTTGTCACCTTTTGATTTGATTACGACTAAGATAACTAGTTGATCTTGCTTAGGCCTTAACCTACCTTGTTTATGCTTAAATTTGGAGTTTTCTCTCATGCTCGCCAAGTGTTCGATGAAATGTTAGAAAGAGTTTTCATTTGTGTTTTGGGGAAATTAATTTGTATTGAAAGGTGAGGTCAAGTGTCTAATGTGAGTAGAGAAGATAGCTAGCATTTGGATAACAAAGTAGTCTGAATTTTAGTTAGGTCCTGGGTTGCTATTGTTGTAGTCTAATTGAGCTAACCCAATTTAAATAAACAGTTAGAACAATGAAACTAGTTTTTACCTTTGAAAGAGTGCTTAGATGAGCTTTGATGGTGCAAACGATGATTTCGAAATGCTAGCAGAACTTGAGAAAGTGAAAGTTTGACTCAATTGGTTGCTTGATCTTACTTTATAATCATAATTGAGATTATTTTCCTTGTTTTAGTACCTGAGTTCAGTTTTCTTTCATTTTTTTCCTATCTAGCTTGAAATGGTTTAGTTGCCTTTGGTATTTAAAACACGACACTCTACAGATACGACCTGTATTTATCAATTGCGGGTGGGTTTAGCAATTTCATCCAACTCCCATGGATACCCGAGTCACAAAATCCGAAAAATCGGGTGAAAATCATACTAAACGGGTGAAAATAACAGCTGATGGATAATCGGGTAATGGATCGGTTCATATTCGGGTGATGGTCCACCTAATCCATCACTCGACCTGTCACCTACTATATATATACACACACACACACACACACACACACACACATATATATATATATATATATATATATATATATATATATATATATATATATATATATATATAAACATATATATA
>JACYFF010031958.1:93876282-93932633 GCA_017589665.1 Selenicereus undatus | reverse complement strand
AAAAACACAGCTGATCTACGACGGAAATACCGACGGAAAAAGTATGTTTTTCCGACAGGAAAAGTGCATTCCGACGGAAACTCCGACGGGAAAGGATACGTCGGGATTGGGCTCGTCGCAAAATTTTTTCCGACGGTGTCCAACGGAAATATCCCGTCGGACACCCCTGCAGCATCGGAGGAAGCGAAGGCCGAAAATGGGGGAGGGAAATTCCGACGGAAATTCCCGTCGGAATTCCCCATTTTTTTTAAAAAAAAAAATTTTTAAAAAAAAAATTTTGTTTAAAAAAGAAATTTTCGGATGAAATTTTTTTTTTTTTAAGAATTGAGAATCCGACAGAACAAGTAATTTCTAGGAAATTTTTCTTGAAAACCCCAAAAAAAAAATTACGCAAAATTAATATGCGCATAACAATATAATTACCAAAGATAACATTTTATAGATATATCTGTCAAAAGAAATATGTTGAATTAAATATGAACTACGACATATATAGGAAATTGTTTAAAATGTACACAAATTACTAAACTATTCGAAGTCGGATAAATTTGTGGGATCATCATCGTTGTCATCTTCAGAGTCTTCTTCATCGTTGGGATTCAAGTTGATCTGGCTGGAGGAGCCTGCACTTTGACCGTTGAAAAATCTTAAAACTTTTTTCAGCATGCGCTCTGTCTTCCCCTGTTTCTTGGCTATTTGAGTTATAGCCTCTGCTTGCTTGGTTATGCTCTCATTGAAGAGTTGTGTTTGCTGTCTTGGATCAAAATGCTCAGCTGATGAGTGACGTGCAGCTGCAATAGTAGCTGATTTTTTCAACTTGACCCCCCCTGCGCCAAAACCGTATACACGGCCCTTCTTGTCGAGATTTTCTTTAATCCGAAACTCCTCTTGGGTCATAGGTGGCAGTTGAGAACCCCCTTGAGTTGCAGTTTGGGAGTACTCCTGCCATTTGTTCTGATAATCCTCCTGAAAATTATACAACATAAAACTATTTTAAATCAAACCTACAATTGTGTCATATGAATTATCTGTAAATAGAATGTGTGAAACTTACATATTTTTTGGCAGATTTTTTGTCCACAAATGCTTTGTCTTTCACCTTGCAGTGAGTGTCCTTGAACAATTCCTCACACGTGGGCTCCCTACCTAATATTTGGGTCTGAAAAACAAAAGTAAATCGCAATTAAATATAAGCGAGGATGATGAACGGGGACCTCAACCCATATCATGCTTTATATATAACAAATATATTTATTAATAATTTCTTACCAAACGCCTTTTCCTTTCACTAATCGGAATTGAGCCACATGTATGCAACGAAGGACCAAAACCTTCAACATCACTCAATCTATTCTTCTTGTTTTGTTCACTCAATTTCTTGAAGCTGTCATTGTCACTCCAATGTTTGACCATATCATTCCAAACACTAGGCGGTAACCACTTCGGTTTTTTGCTGTACTTCCTAGCGTATCCTAGAATGTCCTTGAGTCGAGTGGCACCTCTGTACTCAAAGTTACGCCGTATCTGACTTTCGTTGTCTGGATGCCAGTAGTAGTGTTTCTGCGGCAAAATTGAAGTATACATATTAGTAATCAAACATTCCAAATTAACAATCTAATCACGACTTTGAAATTTATTGCACAGATAATTATGAACCTTGAACTCATTGAACCAAATATCTCTTTGAGATTGTGGAACTTCCCCCCACATGGTCCAAGGACGTGGGTACTTACCTGCAAAGCTTTCGACTATTTTTTGAACTACGCCCTGATATGGAACAAAACTAAGAACACAAAAAGAATTGGTTAGTAATAAAGATTACACGTATCAAAAGAATATGAGAAGTGAAGAAGTTGCAAACTTCATAATAAACTTACGTGTCACCACCAAGTTGTAAATATATCTTATTATTGGTAGTCGATGTGTCACTTTCAGGTGTGGGACTGTGTCTATCTCTTCCTCCCCCTTCATTGCGGACCCCTCCGTTGTGCACTACTGACTTGGCATTCTAGGTTGCCCCATAAAATGACTACTGTTGAAATACGGACTAACAGTACCGAACTATTGATAAACTAATGGAGTAGATGAACCACCACCCATGTAAGGAATATTTGGTTGAATTGGTGTTTGCATACCCGCACCAAAGAAAGGTGGTTGCAGGTGGGATTGCTCATTCATACTACGAAAATAATTTCCAAATGGTTGACTTGGATCAAGAAAACCTCCAAACATTCCACTAAAGGTGTTCGGCTCATAAGTTTGATCTGCAGGATCATACTGTGGAGTCGGTTGTGGTACTCCTCTACCGGCATCACTCCTGGCCGTTTGACCACGACCATGTCCACCATTGCTTCCAGACATCTAAAAAATAAGAACCAAAAAATAAAACCGCGCCATTTTTGATACTATTGTTAGTGAAAAATTACAGTACATACAAACAATTTTTTTTGAGTTTGCAATAAAGGAATGCTTTATATACATATGCATAAATATCCATACAACAAAACAATTCAATCAATCATGGTTGGACGCATTATCATCGTCATCGTCATCATCACCACTTTGCACTGCCGAATTTTCATCATGGCCATCATCAGTGCCTTCATCTTCATCCTCCCATTCACCTTCTTCATCCTCTTCATCACCATCATCATGTTTACCATTCCCATCATCATCATCACCCCAATCATGTTCATCAACATCATCAGCCTCTGCAGTTTCATCGACTAATGTGATGACTATGACATTGTCCACATTCATGTTTGTCATTCCAAACTATTGATAGACAAGTTCTAGGTTTTCTTTATCTTTAGGAGCACCGCGAGGTTTGTTCGGTATAGCTACCCACCAATTCGCTTTTCCTGATATCCCCTCAGGGTACTTAACATATACCACTTGGGTTGCAACATCAGCAAATATGAATGGATCATACTTTCTGTAACGTCTGGTATAATTCACCTCGGGATATGGGGTAAATTTAGGGTAACGTAACCCCCGAGGAACATCCGGGTCAAACCACTCACAATTAAAAAGAACACATTTTTTTATTAGCTCACCCGTGAATTCAACACGAACAATTTCGTGAAGTACACCATAATAATCCCCTGATACTTCGTCACCTTCCCCAACTCCTTTGACATAGACGCCACAGTTATATGTTGCTTTACCTTCATTTCTGGCATTGGTATGAAACCGATAACCATTAACTTTATATCCAAAGAAACACTCCACCACCGTAAGCGGTCCATGAGATAAGTTCACCAAAAAATCTTGCCTCTCATCATTAAACACCCGATAAGAATTGACCTACGGAGAGAAAAAGAAGGCAACCCTCTTCAGAATTACACAAATGTGTTTTGGAAGTTGAAGATTACTTATGACAAATTACTTACATTACACTCGAACCACTGTGCGAAATTTGCCTCGATGAACAAGTCAACTTCCGCATCACTCGCACTTGGATTATGACCGCAAAACTGATGTTTGAACCAACTGTAATGTTTAACAAATGAAACTAATTACTTATTATTCGACAATTATTAAGTATTTAAATGAAACTTTCAGTAACTGATGTACTTACTCCAGATATGGTTGCATTTCACCACAGTTCAGTAAAATGTGAAGGTGAGCGACACGGTACTCCGCCTCAGTGAGATATCTTCGGCCTCGATTCCCAAATGGAGTACCCTTACGGTTGAACACCGATAGCGTTGGCATTTGTGATTCAGGTTGTTGCATACCCTCATTACGCCCTATACTTGGGCTATCCAAGCTTGACTGAAAATAGTACTCAGCGAAATGTTTTATCTCAAACGCCAAGTATGACTGAAAATATATGCTTCAACACAGGCTTTATTCTTTGCCGTAGGTTTCAACCAACCAAAGTACCTCTCAAAAGGATACATCCATCGATATTGAACAGGGCCACCCAACAAAGCTTCTTCGGCTAAATGAATAGGCAAATGTTCTATGACATTCCAAAAACCGGGAGGGAACACAGTCTCCAATTTACACAGAATTACAGCAATGTTTTTGTGCATCTCTTCCAGCATGCTTACTCGCAGCTCACTAGAGCATAGGTTTCTGAAAAATTCACTCAATTCCACCAAGGGTCCCAACACATCATCCGGAAGAGCAGCAAAAGCTATCGGAAGAAGATTCTCCAAGAACACATGATGATCATGGCTTTTCATATTTTGCAACTTTGTGTTAGATAGATCCACCCAGTTGCCCACATTAGAGCAATAACCATTAGGTACATGAACCTCCCGCAACCATTGACATACAACCCTTTTTTGAGGTAGCGATAGTACGAACTTGGCTTTTGGCTTACACAATCTATCAGTTGACCCTCTTGTAGCCAAGTCCAACTCTTGCCTACTACACAAAATGGACATATCCATCCTTGCTTTGATGTCATCCTTTGTTTTTCCCGGAACATCCATGACTGTGTTTATAATATTTTCACAGAAATTTTTCTCAACATGCATCACATCAAGGTTATGCCTCAGAAGTTGATGCTTCTAATACGGCAACTCCCAAAAGATACTTTGCTTTGTCCAATTATGTTCATTCTCCTCAAATCCCGAAATTTGAAAATTGATATCTGTAGTCGCTTTAGGCAAAGTGGATACAGTATCAGACAACATCTCACCAGGAATCCTTCGGGGAGGGCCAATGTGTATGCTCTTCCCTTTACGAAAAGCAACTTTGTTAGCTCTAAAACAATGATTCTGAGGCAAGAACCGACGATGGCAATCGAACCAAGATGGCTTTCGGCCATACTGTAACTGAAATGCACAATTCTGATGCATACAAACTGGACATGCTAGCAGCCCATGAGTACTCCATCCAGATAACATACCATATGCGGGAAAATCATTGATAGTCCACATCAATGCGACATGCAATCTAAAAGTTGCACCGCTTGATACATCAAATGTTTCAACCCCAACATCCCACAGCAATTTCAACTCATCAATTAAGGGTTGTAAGTACACAATCAATCCTGTTCTTCGGATTTGTTGGACCCGGAATAATGCAACTTAAAAACATGCACGGGGTAGTCATACACATTTCGGGAGGTAAGTTGCAAGGTGTTACCACAACCGGCCACACAGAATACGATCTTCTAGATATGGAAAATGGTGTGAAACCATTAGCACAAAGACCTAACCTCACATTCCGAGGTTCTGCAGCGAAGTTTGGATACTTTTGGTCGAAATGCTTCCAAGCTAAACCATCTGAGGGATGGCGGAGAACACCCGATTCTTGGCGATGCTCATGATGCCATCTCATATGGACGACAGTCTTTTTGGAGGCATACAATCGTTGTAGTCTTGGAATTAAGGACAGGTACTGCATTTTTGCATATGGTACATCCTTACGACCTCGTTGGTTGGAGTTCTTCGGTAACTGTCTTGCATGTCCACAAAATTTGCATGCGGACAAACTCTCATCTTCTTTATAATAAAGCATGCAACCATTTGGACAACAATTAATTTCCTGAACATCCATACCCAAGTCTGTCACTTTTTTTATCTGCTAATGATAATTTCTCGGAATGCCACTTTCAGAAGGGCATACATCTCTCATCAGGCCAACAACTTCATTGAAACAACGTTGAGACATATTGTGTCCCGATTTAATGCTCAGTAGCCTCATAGATGTTTCAAGTTCAGTTATATCACACCCTTCATACAAAGGTCTCTGGGCAGATTCAAGCATAGTGTAAAAGGCCTCAGGATTTACGTCATGCGGACTACTCATGTTCATTTCATTAGCTTGGAACACAGCATGCACCATATTTTCCATATCATTATAATCATTGTGCTCATCATCAAAATTCATAGAATGTGAACTACTTGCACCCCCAACTTCCGAATTATCTTCTTCTCCATGACTCGTCCAATACCAATAACTTTTCACAAATCCCTTTCTATACAAATGGGACTTTACAACGTCAGGTGCAAAATATTGCATATTCTTACACTTGACACATGGACATCTATAAACTCCATTAATTTGATACTCCTCCTGATTTCGTGCAAATTCATCAAACATATTAACTCCCTCCAACCACTCCTCTCTAAGTCCATGTCCATTAGGATTTCTTCTTCTATACATCCATTGACAATGCAAAGGCCCATCCATATGTTCCTAATATGAATTCCTTAATTGTTACGTACACTACATTTAATTGTAATAAAATTCTTGCACAAATGAATTCAACCAGTTCAACATACATGTACGAATTACATTAAAATATATTTCACAAAACCATTAAATATATCATCACAGTACACCTAATTAAACGTTAAACATAAATCACATACTTAAATAAAAATTAAACATACTTAACATACTTAAACATTTCAACGAAAAATTCAAGACAGTACATGTTATTTGTAAAAATAAATGTCATCGAACATCAAACATCAAACACGAAACCGAAAAAATCATGCAGTTAACATTATTATTAAACCATTTATCAAAACGAAAGATAAATTCAATTAAGATTATTACACATAATACACATATTGTTTAATTATTCAAAATAATACACGTCACATATTCAATCAGAACACATTCAAAACAAAACTATTTAATATATCATAACACACCTAATTAAGCAGAACACTTCATATACTTATATAATAAAAATTAAACACAAATGCAATTATTACTTCGTACTTCATTGAAATAAATAAATCCCAACCAACTTAATTACATATATTACAATTCACATACTTACAAAACGTAAATATATATATCACAAGCCAAAGAAAATATTCATATACTTAAAAAGTTTAAAGTATTCCCTAAACCAAAACACATTACACATGCGTAACATAGTTCAACATTTCGTAATAATTATCTAATAATTAAAAATGTACATGTTTATCACATTTTGTTCCACTTATTCAAATGAATAAACTTCACAAATGAAAAACAAAGTTAACATAAATTTCATATGTTAGCAACAAATAAATTTCGTATTAAACCAAAAAAATGATTTTCTGATGGAAAATCTGACGGAAAATGGCTGCAGGAAAAAGTCCCCTAGACCCGCTGGTTTCAACGGAATCTCCCGTCCGTCGGACACATTCCGACAGAAAGAGACAACCGTCGGGAAGCGGGACGACGGAGTAGGCGACGGAAGCCGACAGATATCTGGAACGAAACATTCAATGTAACACTAATAAACTCACCATCTTTTAATGGCAAATCATTTTCTCTCCAATAACATTGGGTTCGGTTACTCATTTCAAAGATGATGAGTTTCTTAGTGCTACACCGAATGCAGCGACCAATTGAGGCAGTGAAAGGGTTGATTTCGAGGGAGGAGCGAAGGATGTCGGACGGCCGCAGAGCGCGGCGATAGTGGCTAGAAGAGGGCGGCACTGGCTAAGGTGTAGACAGAAAAAGGTTTGTGTGTGTGTATGGAGTGTCCCATTGCTCGAGCAATCGGGTTTTTGAAAACAGTGGACCACTTCACCTTATTGGATGTTTTTTAAAAAAAATTCAGGAAACAGTGTTATCAGACGGAAAATTTCGTCCGGTCACTTATTTCTAAGCAAAATGCAAAAAAAAAAAATGAAGAAACCGACATTCCAAATAAGTTCAAAATTACACATTTTCAACGTCAATGCGTGTCTATTAGAAAATCCGCTGTAAAATTCCGTCGGAATATTCCTTCCAACAGGCATTTCCTCAAAAAAAACCTATCACTTCTACCCGGCAAAGAGAAGTTTAAAAAATCAGGTGAGCCGACGAAATATTCCGCGAAAATCCGACGGAATATGACCAATCCGTCGGAGTCCTAGACGGAAATTGGATCCGTCGAACAGTCCGTCAGTGTAATTTTCCTTCGCCATTTTCCGTCGAACAAAGCAAATTTTTTAGCATGTGCACGTCTCAAAAAAAGCATATTATTCACATATTCACCAAAATTTAATATACACGACAATTCAAACAAAATACGCACTTAACATTATTAAACCATTTACCACAACGAAACATATATTAAATTAGAATTATTCCACATGCTGTTTAATTATTCAGAACAATATACGCTAAATATGAAATCAGAAAAATATAATACTTTTTCATTATCATAAAAAATTCTCACAACACCTCAAACACAACACTTAATGTAACTACACATGAATGCTATAAATAATTAATTTCACATAACAATATTATTTTTCTACATAAATTTTATTAAACAACAATAACAAATGACACCATCGATTACCCACCTCATATACTTAAACAAACCAAACGAAATAATTACTATTCACATACTTACTAAACATATATTAATATACACTCAACATACATACATAAATTCAAAAAAGGAATAAAAAATGCAAACATACTTTAAAATTCATACATCTTTAACGTACTTAACTTTTTTGTGAGATAACTTACATCCATATGTTACGAACAAATAAATTTTACACTAAACCAATCAAATCATTTGAAAAATTAACTAACGTTCCAGAAAAAGCATATTATTCGCATAACCACCAAAAAATACATAAATTCACAAAAACAACAACAAAATCAAACATACTTTAAAGTACAAAGAAATGCAAACATACTTTAAAATTCATACATATTTAACGCATTTAACCTTTGTGGTGACGTTTACATATTTATTATATAATATTTCACTTATTCAAATAAATACACTTCAGAAATGAAATAGAAATTTAACAAAATTTACATCCATATGCTACGAACAACTAAATTTCATATTAAACCAACCAAATCATGTAAAAAATTAACTACGTCTCAAAAAAGGCATAATATTCGCATATTCACCAAAACATACATACTTTCAGTAAAATAACAACAACATTAAACATACCTTAAAAAACATACATGGTTAACATATTTAACGTTTTATAATAACGGAACTCATTTTATTTAAATTATTTACAAAAACATATTAAACACGCTTAAAATACTTAATTTAAAATAACAAACATGAATATAACTTTAAAATTTTAAAATGAAACAATTTCGACTAACCTTCAAACACGGAATATCAAACGGATTACCGGCGTGAAAAGGCACGGGGCGGCGGCGACGGCGACGGTGGTGGCGGCTGCGCGGCGGCGATGAACAGTACCGGTGCGCGACAAAAAGCTGACACGGTCACAATTGACAAATTTAAAACATGCAAAATATCAAATAACTAAACTATTTTAATTTTAAACAATTTACTAACAAAACAAAAAACTTACCGATTACAAAAATCTTCAACCTTCACTTTCTCTCTCTTCCCTCTCTTCCTCTTTGAGACCTTCTCTCTCTAAATTTCACAAACTACCGAACGAACGCCCCTCTCCCCAAATTTATAAACGAACGCGAACGCCGGGCTCGAGATCTGCGAAAATGCCCGACGGAATTTCCGACGGAGTCCGACGGAATCCGACGGAATCCCGTCGGAAATTCCGTCGGAATTTCCGACAGAAAGGGCGTCCGTCGGAATTTCCGTCGGAATTTCCTATTCCCGTCGGGCCCCACTTGTTTTTCCGTCGGTCCCCTCTGACATTTCCCGACGTCTGTCCAGCTCGTTGCTTTGTCCGTCGGAGATCGACTGCGTTTTTGTAGTGATATATATATACATTTTTATATATATCTGTATATATCCGTATCTATATCTATCTATCTATCTATCTATCTATCTATCTATCTATCTATATATATATATATATATATATATATATATATATATATATATATATATATATGTATGGGGAATGTCATAACATACAAAAAAATGACTACAGAATTAACGTGTACAAAATTAACATGTACAAAAAAATTCCAAATTATACTGCAAGATCTTAAATAAAAGACAAAATAATATGAAGAAATGTCTACAATTCGAAAAACCGCACCATACCTGTCAGATCCGTTAGGAGGGGTGGCGCATACACAACACACGCCGCCAATGAAGGGGTTGTGTGACCTCCTCCTTCCTCCTTCGTGTTTCCAAAACACCCCATTTGCCCACACTAATCTGAAAAAGCCAACACTCCTCAAAAGATAGCGCGTACACCCCCACGCGGCTCCGCCTGAGTAGCGCATTGGCAGCGTGGGGGGGGGCACCGCTAGCATAGGCTTCAGCCTATGTAAATGGCGGTGGTGTTGAACTTTTCAGGTGGCGGCGCAAGGATGGAGTACGACTCGGAGTGCTTCATCAGTTGGGCACCCAGCAAAATCTAATTCAATATTAATATTTTCATTCCCAAAGCAAAATGAAGGAACAAAAAAAAACTTCCATGTCAAGAATCAATGAAGATCATGATTGCGGATGCTCTATTGCACTGTCAACATGAAAATGGACATGTCATTTAATTTATTTACATGATTAAGAATGCTCTATTTCGTTCATAGCTTGGATCATGATATCAAAAACTGCAATTAGTTACATTCAGAGTATAAATGGATTAAATAGGATAAACTGCTACACAGCTTTAAGATGCGCAAAATGAAATTCAGCTACCTATTTCAGCAAATAGATGCACTCAGCATGATAGAACCAACATATAAGCGAACTAAACTGAATCAAAACAAACTGATGACAAACGACAAACTAAAATAGACCAAATTGATCATGCAAAAGATGCCCAAAGATAATATAATTGACAATAGGGATTGAATGCTTTAAGGGATTTATTATAATCCTCATCAGAAAAAATAAGACAATAAAGAAAACCTGCAATGATAGAACCAACCCATAAGCGAACTAAACTGAATCAAAACAAACTGATGATAAACAACAAACTAAATTGAAACAAATTGATCATGCAAAAGATGCCCAAAGATAATATAATTGACAATAGGGACTGAATGCTTTAAGCAATTTATTATAATCAAAACCTCATCAGAAACAATAAGACAATAAAGAAAGCCTGCAATGATAGAACCAACCCATAAGCAAACTAAACTGAATCAAAGCAAACTGATGACAAAGATCAAACTAAACTGCACCAAATTGACCATGCAAAAGATGCCCAAAGATAATATAATTGACAATACGGACTGAATGCTTTAAAAGATTTATTATAGTCAAAACCTCATCAGAAAAAATATGACAATAAAGAAAACCTACAAAAATATGCAAATCAAATTTATTAAAGGTATAGTTAACTTATTGATGAGCTATATATGGTCATTGAAAGGAACAATCAAAATTAGAAGTAAAATCAGAATCAAGAAGTATATAATACAAAACTAAATAAGAAAATACAAAGAAAAAGTCAATTAAATGGAACGTATGAATGAAAAGAAGGCCAAGATTTTATTTGGGGAGGAATTACAATTTAATAAGGAGTCCAAACAATATAATATGTCAAAATTTAGAAGATGCTACCTTCGAGGATGTTGGCGCAACCAAATTAAGGTAAAGACAATTTCGTTTGATTGACAACAAGTCCATAAGATATGTGCAATTTCAAGCTTAGCTCAGAGCTTCAGATCTTAATATTTTACAATTCATAATTGAAACACCAAAAAGTAATTCTAAGAAGTCATTAGTAAATAAGATGTAAGGGGATAAATTACCATAAGGATACCTCCAACGTCCAAGAGTCCATAGAAAGGGAGCGAAGAATGTAAAAAACAATTGTCTATATATCGCCTATAATGTCAGACATTTTATTACCCCCTCCCTTTTCTAATTGATGAAACTATACAAATTTCGAATGTTGCACCTCACAAATAAGCAACATACCCCCCCCCCCCCAAAACCACATAGAAAACACAATTCAATTCAATATTAATAGTTTCATTCCCAAAGCAACATCAAGGAACAAAAACAAACTTTCATGTCAAGAATCAGTGAAGATCATGATTAAGGATGCTCTATTGCACTGTCAACATGAAAATGGACATGTCATTTAATTTATTTACATGATTTAAGTGTAACCCCCGGGATTTCATCCCCTCCGTTAAGCCGATTTATACCGTTATAATATACCGTTATAACTCATTGTTAATAGCCTTTTTTTTGGTATTAAAGATTCCCGAATACGACTAGAATTTCGAACCTTGGGAATGATCCTACAATTTATTGAATCGAACCTTAATATAATCAAACGGCGACTAAACCAGTCGAAGATTATATTAACGGTTACGGACTAAGATTTGACGATTGAATTTATGGCACAGCAGGCGGTTGTTTCTTTTTTTAACCAGCTGACAAAAGAAAGAAAGAAAAAGAAAAAAAAATATATAAAAAATAATAATAATAATAATAATAATAATAATAATAATAATAATAAAATTTTAAGGGGCCGAAGCCCCCTTTTTCCTTCAAGAGGAAGGATCGGGAGAGCAAGGGGGGGTTTCTTCAACCCCTGCCCCGTCGGCCCACAGCCAGCGCAGAGAGAGAGAGAAGGCGAGGCTGTGGTGGCCACCGGTGACCGGCCGACGTCGCCTGGCCGTCCCACGCCCCAGCCGGCCATCGTCTGAGCGAGCCACAGAGAAAGAGGGGGTCAGCGACAGCGAGAGGAGGGGATGGCACCGACATAACCTGTCCACGACGGTGCCACCAGGGTCGCTGGCGACGAGCAAAAACGGCGGAGGAGGAGGAGACGGCAACGGGTTCAGTGGGGCAGCCAACCGGCTACCCGAGCCCGCACTGAGACGACCCGAATCGAACCCCAAAACGGGTCATTCATCTTGGATTCCCTCTCCCTCTTGTTTATCGTTAATTTAAATGCTCGTTAATTTAAATGCAAGTTTATCGTCTATAGCTTGCTTAAGTTGAATTGGAATTGATATTTGGTGATTTGAGGACACCGTGGCATGAACTGAACAATACCTGAACAAGGTTATCGATTATATACAGTTATCGATTATGTGAAATTTATACATAGTTTATCGAATATATATATACATGGATAAATTATCGATGCTAAGAAATTTATTGATAATATGAGGGCTTCGGTTTTATAACGTTTAACGATTATATATATACGTTTATCGATCAAGTTCATCGAATATATAATGTTCATCGATTATACATGCTTACCGTTTCTATAAAGTTTATTGATTATATAATGCTCATTGATTATGCATGTTTATCGATTATATAAAGTTTATAGAGTATACGATGTTTATTGTTTGTATAATGTTTATTGATTTTATGAAATTCTTGATTATACATAGTTATCGATTATATTAAGTCTATCGCCTTCATATGTTTATCGATTGTATGCAGCGTATCGATTATATAGTTTATCGATTACATAGTTCATCGATTTTATGAAAAATCGACTATATAGTTAATCGATTATATTCTATGACGTTTATCAATTTATTGGTAATCCATGGATTATATGAAGTGTATTAAGTATATTTATATCGTATGTTGATTATATAAAGTTTGTCAATTTTATATAGTTTATTGATTATAGTCAAGGTTCATAAATGTTTATTTACATGATTGCTAAGTGTTCCTAATTGTTTTATCGGTCGCTTGTTCCATCGACAAGTCATTGGTAACGAAATAACCTTAAACCACCGGATTGATTAACTGAATGAGTCAGGTGACCAGTAAATAGGTCGTGGGATCTTTGAAGAAAAAAAAGGGAAATTAAGTAATGAGCATGGGTTGCATCGCATTATTTGTATTTTTTTAGCTTAACCAACCCAGTACCTCTCTAGAAGTTTACATGTAACTTCAAATTATATGTTTCAAAGTTCAGTATTTCATTTCTCTGCCAGTAGGCAGAGAGTACAAAACGCAGTATTTTATTTCTCTGCCAGTAGGCAAAGAATACAAAATTCAGTATTTCATTTCTCTGCCAGTAGGCAGAGGATTCAAAGCTCAGTATTTCATTTCTCTGCTAGAAGGCAGAGAATTCAAAGTTCAATATTTCATTTCTCTGCCAGTAGGTAGGGAATTCAAAGCTCAGTATTTCATTTCTCTGCTAAAAGGCAGAGAATTCAAAGTTCAATATTTTATTTCTCTGCCAGTAGGCAGGGAATTCAAAGCCCAGTATTTCATTTCTCTGCCAGTAGGCAAAGGATTCAAAGCTCAATATTTCATTTCTCTGCTAGTAGGCAGGGAATTCAAAGCTCAGTATTTCATTTCTCTGCCAGTAGATAGGGAGTTCAAAGCTCAGTATTTCTACTAGGAGTTCAAAGCTCAGTATTTCATTTCTCTGCCAGTAGGTAGAGGATTCAAAGCTCAGTATTTCATTTCTCTGCTAGTAGGCAGAGAATACAAAACTCAGTATTTCATTTCTCAGCTAGAAGGTAGAGAATTCAAAGTTCAATATTTCATTTCTCTGCCAGTAGGCAGGGAATTCAAAGCTCAATGTTTCATAATTTTGCCAGTAGGCATAAGTTGAAGTTACATGTTTCATAGCTCTGCTAATATGCTGTAGAGTCATGCGTTATAAAGCCCCGCTGACGGGTAGAGAAACGTGGTCAAAGGAGACTCCCAGTTTCTATGATGGTTTACGAAATGTTATACTTTTAATAAACAAGCATGTGAAGTTCAAAGGTTATTTTGCTACATTATTAGTAAATAGTTTATTAATCACATGACGTAGTTATATGCTTCATTTTATGGTTATCGTTCTATGTTTTCTCACAGAAATCTATTTTTGCATATGACCAGCTGCTGTGTTGTATAATAAGGATTGTATCACATTGAACATGATGGTTGTGTTAGTGTCATTGCTAAATTCATATAGCTTACTACCTGACAGCATCTTTAACGACATCTTAACGATTATGTACGATTTACATTATATGAACTAAAACCAGCTTCGCTAATGTATTGAGTATCACGTATAAGGTTTTAGCGATGGAGGAGCTTTTTTTTTAAACAGAGACTTCAGCGAGAGTGTTCATGGGTTCAACCCCATTGTTTTATTAAGTTTATGAGTTCATATGAGTGACTTATGGAAAGTTCATCGAGTATAGCTATTCTTAAGTTTAAGCTGTTGGTGCAAATGTTCATTTCTCTCGCATTGTGAGGGGGAAGCATACTGTACGATTTCAAAAGGGGAGAAATTACAAACGACGGTCGTAAGTTATTATTGTATTGAAATTTTTTTTAGGGGAGGGGGTTATCCACTGTGTGATTATCGCTCATTCCATCTGTCATTGTTGCCCTCCAGGTTTCTGAAGTAAGCCGAAAGGGAGTCATTGCTACCCTAGAAGTAAAGTGATGTGCTCTTACGTGAGCTGCAAAGTGTTTTATAATGTAATGATTGTAAATTAAGTTCTTGTGTACTTGGTTTGCATATCATTTAGAGTCGTTCTGTATGGCCGTATGAGCCACCATCTAAGTTGCTAAGGTTGTACCTTTTATTGTTCATTTGTTTACTGAATTGCATTGATTGTGGTGCTCCGGGTGGGTAGCCCGTAGAGCTGTGACTCCGGCGGGTGGCCGTTGAGTCAGTTTTTATTGTTACTTTCAGTGCAGGGAATTTAATGTAAGGCTTTAAGTCTGAAAAATGATCAGTTTTCAGGGAAAATTCTGTCCGTTTTGTCCAATGACTTAAAAAAAATGATAACACTCCTGGCCTTAGGGTTGGGGGGGTTACATTAAGGATGCTTTGTTTCATTCACAGCTTGGATCATGATATCAAAAACTACAATTAGTTACATTCAGAGCATAAATAGATTAAGTAGAATAAATTGCTACACAGCTTGAAGATGCACAAAATAAAATTCAACTACCTATTTCAGCAAATAAATGCACTTAACATGATAGAACCAACCCATAAGCGAACTTAACTGAATCAAAACAAACTGATGACAAACAACAAAAAGCTTACATATTACAAATATAAGAAACACAACAACTCTGCTCCAATAATTGTTCAAATCATATCAGTTTATTTTACTATCAATTATGTCTATAACTTCAACAAACATACTAGGCCAAACATTCCACAAAGAGAAATCCAAAGCAGAAGGAAAATCACATGAAGGAAAATCACATACCATAAGGGAAACAACATTAATCTCAGCGAACATCGCAAATTCTCAGAACTCACAAATCACATATCATAAGGAAAATTAAACGCCCTAAATTTGACCATATTTCGCTTATCCACACTTGACACCAAAAATATACCAGAAATACCATAACAATATACCACTGCGAAATAGCACCATGAAATGCGCCCTAGAAAAATATACCGCCACGAAATATCATAAATATACATTAAAACCTCAATAAAAGAAAGAGAAAATGGCTAA
The DNA here is from genome assembly GCA_017589665.1 of Selenicereus undatus. NCBI lineage: Eukaryota > Viridiplantae > Streptophyta > Magnoliopsida > Caryophyllales > Cactaceae > Selenicereus > Selenicereus undatus. The sequence continues at coordinate 93,916,388 of JACYFF010031958.1, read as the reverse complement.
AATGACGATGATGCTAAGAAGAACACCATATCCATCAGATCCGCCGTGGAGGGGTGGCGCATGGACTATGCGCGCTGCTGACGAATGAGTCTTACGACTGTCTTCTTCCTCCATCATGTTCCCAAACCACTGATTTGTAAAAAATTAAAATAAACAAGTCACATTAAACTTTGATTGATATAAACATAATTTCTCGAAATGAAATGCACGATTGAGTCAATTGATATATGTCCTTGTCATGAGCCACGTGAAAAGGTGGGGGGTAGGAATGTAGGATTTGCCTTGGTCAAATTCAAGGATACTATTTTTGGTGGTTGTGAGATATCCTTGGAAGTGTGAGAGATTTGGTTCATGTATGCGCTTTTATTATTTCTGTCCACTTTTGATTAAATTTCTTTTTCCCCTTGAATTATAGCGAATAAAGTTAGCTGTACAATAAAGTTGCCCTTCGCTTATTTCATTGTGGAATAGTGGATAAATTATTGAAATGCAAAAAAGAGGTTTCTCCCACACTAATGAAATTAGTGGCCTTAAATATTCATCTAAGTTCATAATAAGCTCTAATAAATTGTCAACTAGTTGTTGAGCAAGTGTGATGCATGGATAATCTATTAGGATATTGCTAAAATACTTATGTATTTGTGTTAATTTGTCTTTGGTCTGAATATTATTCTTAAACTAAAATTATTGGATCCTTAAAACGCTACTTCTAAATGGTAAAAACTAATATTGTTAGCTTTTCAAAAATGCTGCTTCAAATGCTAAACATTAGTTGAAATGCTAGTCAAAATACTAGGTCACCGAACATTAAAAGTTGATTGATTAGCGTGTTGATCTGGTCAAAAGACTAAACACTACTGAAAATACTAGTGTCGAACACAGCCTAAATCGAAGATCTCATAATACAACTTCATAGAAATTAGAAAGAAAATAACAACAACAACAACAACAACCACCTCCCAATGTGGGTCCCGCTTTTGCGAGGTCTGAGGAGATCCGGATGTAGGCAACCTTTCCTCTATCGGTATTTCTAATCATAGAAAGGTTGATTCCAAAAGACCCACAAAAACAGTTTTGTGAAAAGGTTTGAAAGGAAAAACGATTTCTAACTGTTTACCGAGGAAAAGAGCCAAAGAAAGAAACAAGGAGCAATCAATCAGGGGTGAGAAACATACCTCGACAATCCATGGGTGTGCAGATGTTTTGCCTCTCAGAAAAGCTCCACCTGTAAATACGCACGACAGACCCCTACCGGCCTTGCGCTACTACCACTGCTGACCCCAGCGGAGCCGAAACTCTGCCATCTAAGACCTTAATCCTATCCCGCCACAGCCTCCTATCCTGGGCCAGGTCCTCCGTCAAACCCGCAACTCTCAGGTCCTCTCTAAGCACTTCGTCCAGACTCTTCTTCGGTCTACCCCTTCCTCTCTTACCAAAAGGGGGGTCAATCTGCTCAACCTTCCTCACTGGGGTGGCCACACTCTTCCTTTTCACGTGGCCGAACCACCGGAGTCTCGATTCCCTCATCTTCTCTTCTATGGGGGCCACTTTAACTAGGTCCCTGATAACTTCGTTTCTAATCATGTATCTCCTCGTGAAGCCGCACATCCACCTGACCATCCTCATCTCCGCTACCCTCAACCTTTGGGCCTGCGAATTCTTTAGAGGCCAACACTCCGCTCCATAGAGAACAGTCGGTCTAACTACCATACGATAGACTTTACTTTTTCAACCCTAGAGGCACCCTCTTATCACACAGCACCCCTGACGCCGACTTCCATTTCTGCCAGCCCACTTTAAATGGAAAAGCTTTTGAACCCGATTGTATTGTGGGTGATTGAGAAAAGTCGTTCATCGATTATATGCCATTGTAGCTAATCCTATTGGCTTTAACATAAGCAATCACCCCCTTGATCCTGATCAAGCAATTGAAGATGCAGGAGTAAATGCGCATTTAATCAAGGATTATTGACTAATGTTTTAAGGGATTAAGCTCAAACAAGATCATCAATTACCCACAAACAGTAACATATGACTGTTAGATTAGGTCTTATGTGAGACCGTCTCACGATAGTTTATATCATGAGCCATTCCACACACTCATTAACCTCCCCATAAATTTAAAAGAAAAATGACTTGCCACATAGGTCGTCTCATAATAAATTTCCGTGAGATCATTTCATACAAGAATTTTGTATGACTATTAAAGACGAAGACATTAAAGCACCAAAAGCGCAACTAGCATAACAACCTAGAATAGTTATTTGGGAAAACATTAATATATAATTATAATCACATACATAAAATAATTTTCAAGTAATAAATTTCTAACGTATTATACGCAAATATAAGAGACCATTTTCATGGAAAACGAATTTCCAAGAAAATCAATATTCGGATGTGTAATTGACATTGTGAAGTGAAAATTGTTATTGAGTTAATCATAGTTGTCGTAATAAAAGCCAAATATGATAGCATAAAATAAAGGTCAATTATAAATTTCATGGTCAGATTTGTAACTGGGACTATGAATTCAAAATTGCAATTGAATTTGTAACTGATTGTGAAAAAGATATTGTCTGCGACCTCTAAATTAATTACTTTTTAATGGAAAAGATATTATATTACCAAAAAAAATATATATCTATAAGTAATTAGTCTATTAGCCTATTAGGTTAATCACATAAAGATTTAATCAGTATATTAAATAGGTTCAAATTAGGCTCATAATTAATTAGGTTTAGAACTATGCTTGTAGCATTAAACACCGTTTCATTGGCTTTGGAATTAGCTTTGGACCTGCCTGAACCTACAAAATGATGCCTGTGTCAACACTTGTCCTTCGGGAATTGCGTTTTAATATAATTATAGATTAGCAAATACTCCCGCATTGATTCGGGTTAACTCTTTTTCAGTAAATATACAGCATTTTTAAAGCATCATTAAAAGATGTTTAACTGAGATGGTCATTGAAATTAATCTCCCTATTTTTATGGTTACTTTCGAGCGAATAAAGTCAAAATGACTGCATGGAATAGTACCTAATTCGACTAACTTGCATGCATTATTCTTTTATTTAAAATTTCTTAACCTAAAAATTTTAACATTAAGTGATGTGTTTCTAATTTTAATCTATCTCTATTCTCTATTTAATAACAACGCAAAAAGATTTGATTCATTGCATCATATTTGCTTTTATTTTGTGCTTTACCTTCTCAAAAAGGAAAAGCAAATAATCACAGGTTATTAAGGTAGAAGAATAGGGCCACCAACCGCTAGAGAGATGAATATGAAGGCCATGTTCGTTAACAAAATTTTGAATAATGGTTAACGTTTTGACTAAATTAATGTATTACTCAGTTAAATTTTAATGTTTGGTAATTTATTGTTTGGACTAGTATTTTAAATAGCGTTTAACATACTTCTAAAAAGTTAATATTATTAACTTTTGACATTCAAAATTAGACCTGGCAACTGGGTCATTCGGTTCGGGTACGGGTCGGATCAAGTTTTGGTCAGATCATGTTCGGATTAAGTGACATTTCGGGTCGCTTCGATTTAGGTTGAATATGGTTCGGATCTGGTAGATTTTGGGTCCACAAATTTTTGGTCAAATAGACTCGCCATACAAAAACAAACAACTTTGTAGAAAAGTTCGGGTCTAGTATGGTTCGGGTTGGGTCAATTCGGGTTTGGGGTTCACTTTCGGGTGAGCATATTTCAGATGTCGGGTAGGATATGGGTACAGGTTGTTCGGTTCAGTTTCGCGTCTCGGGTCAGTTTTGTCAGGTTCATTCAAAGCATTTTATAATTTTTTGGCCAAAGATACCCTTTGGAAATTTTGTATTGGAAAATTATCTACATATTTTTATGACAATTTACATTAATAAGCTAACCTAATGACTAAGTTTACTGAATATGTTTGCTTCAATTGCTCATTTAAGCAGCTATCTGTTAATAGTTAAATTGAAACTGTTATCCATTATCTAAACAGTTATCTACTATCTAAATTATTATTTACTATCTAAACAGTTAATTTTATCGAACACGATCCATGATGTTTGACAAATTCTAATTGGGGTTCCACTACTTTGAGTAGAACGTTTGAAATTTTTGGTACCTTATTTGTTCCGAGGACAATAACATAATATGAGGGGCCTGTTCTTCGGACCCATGCGAGTTTTGTTCCATTACTGTTTGATATTCTAAATTAACATCCTATATCTAGTACTAGACATGCTATTCTAGTACTTATTGTTACATATTTAAATACTAAAGTGATATGTATAGTTAGACGTTGTTCGGTTCTTGTGTTATTTTTGGCTTTATCCATTTTAATAATTGAAAAAATATGAAAGTATTTTTATGTTTGATCCATTATAATTTGGAATTCAGCAATAAAATCACTTATTTTTCTAAATAGATTGTGAAAACAAACCAAAGAGACAAAACCATATTAGATCTTGTATCTCATTTCTCTTACTGTTCTACCATTCCATAAAACATCAAAGGAATTCCAACCATGTCTATGGGGCATTAAATTTGTATCAAATTCCAACCATGTCCATGGGGCATTAAATTTGTATCAAATTCCAAAATTAACAAGAAGACGCCATGTTTGGCAAAGAGCTTTTTGAAGAGGTTTTTGATTAAAAAAAGTTTTTTGATCAAAATTAGCTTTTTGACCAAGTAAAAAAGCTAATTTGGGTGTTTGATGAAAGAGCTTTTTGGGTCCAAAAAGCTAATTTGAAAAAGCTAATTCCATGAGTTTTTTGGAAGAACTTTTTGAATAATTAGCTTCTTGTCTCACAGCTTTGTCAGAAATAACTAATTTTACAAAATAGTTTTTCAACAAACAGCTAATTTAAACAGCTAATACAAACAGCTAACAATTAACAGCTGTTTGCCAAATAAGGTCAATGACAATAATTAATGTTGTTGAAAGTGGGGTGGGGAACAAGATAAGAGCAAACCTTTTGGCTTTTCTAATTTCCTAATTAACGAGATAAGAACACCATATTACATTATTTGATCCTTAAAATAATCCCAAACAAAGATTTTCATCATGCAAATATCAATTTTCTGTCCTACCCACCCCCTCCAATTTGTCTTTTACCTTTGCCCCCTTTCCCTTCCCCATGGCAATTATGAGGATGACAAACATGAAATTTACATGGCATGATTTTTCGGCCCGTTTTGTGCCACCGAGTAGCATTTTGCCCACTTGCGTCAATAGTGTTTGCTAACAATAGCAAAAAGTTGTTCAATTCGAACATTTAGATTTATTTGATCCAGAAAAAAAATTTTGTATGGTCTTGAATTTTTCATCAGAATTATGAATTTGTATATAATATTTTTTATATTTTTATTGTTCAAATTCAATTTGACCTGAATTTAACGTTGTCTGAATTATCTGACCTGAAAAAAATCAGGTATTATACACTAATTTCTTGTCTGAATTTTTTCATTATCCAATTTGCACGATCCAAAATTAATTCTCATTTTCTGCTACTTGTATGGGCGAATCCTTACTTGGCATGCACAATTAATCCTCATTAATCATGATTTAACCTAGAAATGACATCAAAATGTCTAATTAACATGGATCAAGGCCGCCGTCGGAACCATTATGTGACAATTGTACTAGATCAATAGTAATGAATTAAAAATAATTAATCACCAACTATGTGGCAATGTGGGACCCAAGGATCTTGCCACCGATTGATATGAAGGGACCCCATTCGGGTTTGATCTTGTCTTTGAAATTTAACTGCTGATCAATAATACTCGAGCAAATTGGTTAAGCCTTTAATGAGTTGTTTATTGTTGATAGGTCTCTTTCTAGATTGTAGGCATGAAATTTTTAAGATTTGGGATTTTGCATCATGGTTTTGGTTTGGAGGACCAGATTCATTTATGCACATCACACGCATTGACTTTAGACAACGTAGTGGAATTAAGTGGGTTTTTAATCATAGTCATTAAAGATCACTTCGTTTTCTCAAATGGCATATGGCAAGATTTTGAGAAAGTTATACTCTTTTAGGATTCTCATAATTCAGGGAGAATATTTTTGCCAACCAAATTCACTAGGATAGAATGCAAAATTTAAACAATTATTTTGAAAAGGTTTGATAATTTAAGATTATTTTAGCTTCAAACATGTCCTTCGTTCTAAGAAAGATATTTTATCCTATGTCAGGAAATAAAAAAAATATATAATAAGATTCCAGTTTGGTAATTTAGCGTGTATGGTTCGTTTTCATACTAGAAACTTAGGCTACATTCGGTAAAGTTAGTTGTTTACATAGTTGATAGTGATTCAGATAACGGATAACTGTTTACGTAGCTGGTAACATCTTAATTTAATTGTTAGCGGATAGCTATTTAGATGAAAGGTTGAAACAAATATGTTTGGTAAATTTAGATGTGGACTAGTTGATTAATGTAAATTGACATAAAAGGGTATAAAGAATTTTCAAAATAAAATTTCCAAATGATATGTTTGGCCAAAAAATATAAAATGATGCTTCTAAATGCCAAAAGCTAATTAATCCTGTTAACTTTTAAAAAATGCTGCTTAAAACACTAAATACTACTTGAATAGTCAAAAAACTAGGTTACATATAACAATAAGAATTGATTAGTTAATGTATTGATTTGATCAAAATATTAAATGCTACCTCAAAACACTGTTACGAAACACGGTCTTAGTGGAATCTTTTGGGGGAGGGGGGTCATGGCACAAAGAAGTCTCCCCCTGCCCCTCAGTTACTCATCCTTCCCTTCATCGTAAACCTTGTCTAGTAGCTGACCTCAATAACATAGATTTATGAGCTCATCTATATAGGAAGTTATCCAACATGTATATGAACTTCCCCTTTTTTCCTCTATCCTTCCCATTGATCTCCTTTTTAATCATTCCGTATAATGGTCATGATTATGTCTTATGGGAAGGACATTTAGGGTCCTAAAATTTGGCCCCTCTAGTCACTTGAGATCTTAGTGGCCAAAAGCTATCTTAAAATACGTTATCAATGTCCTTGAAATAATATACTTCCGACTTTAGAACTTTTCATATTTTCTTAGTAAAGAGGACTTACAATATTTTACGCACAAAACATATTAAAAAAATAAAAAGTAAAGATTAAAGGATGCCCTTTTCATAAGAGGTAATAAACAATTTGCAGAAATGATCAATGCATCAATAGGAATCTCATCATCCAATCTCAGATGAATGAAGCCATTTTTGTTCTAAACACCTTATACTACAAGCTAATAACTAGAGGATTTTTAAATTACATTTTCATATTTTATGAAACATTCTTTTTACGGATAAAAATGTCTATAGGAGTAAAATTGTCTACATATGAATATTTCTAAACCTGCAAAAGCAGGATCCACACTAGAGGTGTTGTTGTTAATGAAACTTTTGCTTTTCGTCTTCAGAAAACCTTGCTCTTATAATGGTTGAGTAGTATGTCACAGTCCTCACTCCTCAGTCACTGGAAAATGTAATACTTGTAACCACTATCAATAATAATTTGATCCTTCACTAAATTAACTAACCACTATTTTTGGGCATGAATGGACCTTCAAGATTTGAAGGACCATTTTGGGGACATTTGGTCATTACATATTGTGGAAGACAAGTAGTGTTGGGAATTTTTGGTCATTAATTACATGTTGTAAAACACTGGAAGTGTACGTTTGGTGGAGTTGTTGCAATTGGTATCAAGTACTTCACTCTATGAGATATGTCGACAATTAATTAGCCTCCACAGTACAACTTTATATATGAGTAAGCTGAATAAACTTTGAATCTTTTAGTAAAGATATCAATTCTTAAAATTAATTCGTACCAAATTTCATCAAAATGCAACGAAGTCTTTTTATTTAGAATTTTCCTAATCGGAAACTCCTAAGTAAATGATCCTAACAGAATATCAAGTTCTCTTTTACTTCCCATCAATCAAGAACCTCAATGATGGATAATATTCCGTTGAGGATTCCATGTTTGCTTTGTGACAAATTCCCACCTAGAACAAATTAAAGAATCTATCAAAATTTTCAAGGCCAAACAATTAAATGAATAAATGGATAATTTTTAAGTTCAACTTATCGAAGCTTTTTTTTGCTCTATTCACATTTAAATGGGAGCTTAGGAGTTCACACCCTACCATTTCCAAGAATCTGCTTACTCCTCTCCTCCTTACAAGTGAAATACTCACCTTTTATTAAAAAAAAAAGAAGAGTAATTAGTACATAGGAGAATGGTAGGAAAAATACAAAAAATTTAGTTGATAAATAATTTTAGTTAAGAGAGTCTTCAATTCGATTATTATAAAATTTTAATTATCTTACATACGATAATCCTCTTTCATATTATGCATCATCAAAATTGAGTACTTCTCATATATATGCCAATTAAAAAAAAATCACCATGGTTGATTTAAAGAGCAATTATTTTTCTAATATAGATCACATCAATATTGTAGTTTATAAGTTAAATTTAAATAGTAATTTCAATAAGATTAAATCTTATTATTTAGTAAAACTCTTGCATGTATGATCAACATATAAGATGCCATGATATTAGAGGTGTATGTAAGATGGGGTAGATTTAATAAATATTTAATTCTATTTGCTCAAATGAGTATTGATATATCTTACTACTAATTAGTAATAGAATTTGGTTTTCAAAAAATGTAAAAATTTAACAAAGAAAATGATTTAAATGTGAATAGAACAAAAACTTTTCATATGAGTTGAAAATAATAAGTGTATCAATTGAATAGAAAAAGGTCTAGAGGGAATTCTCAAAGTTTTCGTAAATTAAATAATATGATACATCAACTTATTTTGCTATTTGAAAAACAACTTTAACTATTCCTTCTCCTGATAGCATATTAAAAAACTATTTTATTTAAATTCTTACATCACAAGGATATAATCCTAATAATATTAATAACTGAAATTCGTTACCCCCAAAACTATATTTTTCCTCTTCTTTTTACCAGATTTGTCCTCTTTTATTATTTAACAAACAATTAACTATTTATTCCTTTAATTTTTTAGCCTTGAAAATTCGTTACCCCCAAAAGTTTGGCCTATATAGAAATTTGGCCGGAAAGCAAACATAAAGTACTCGACGGAATGCCATCCACCATTGACATCCTTGATGGCAAGTGAAAGAAAAACTTGAGGTCTTCGCAGGACTATCTGCTCAAATTTTTTGGCAGAAGTTTCCAAACAGATGCCTTATTCCAGTTCAAAAAGATAAAGACAATTCTACGTTTCTTTATAATACATTCGTACCAATGAAAAAAAAAAAATCTTTGACTGGCAGTGTAGACCACTTCGTATGTGTGGAAAATTGACAACCTTGGTGCCACAAGGCATGCCAATGTAAAGCAGCATCAAGTAGATTCTATCCATAATAATGACACCTAGCATTGTAGTATATTTTAAACGCACAAATTTTTTATCGGAAAATTGTTGGTACTAACAAAGTGTGTCATCCTTACTCTTATTTAAATATTTCATTTTCAAATGAGAAAATCTGAGTCACAATTTATATATATATATATATATATATATATATATATATATATATATATTTCAATTTATATTATAGTGAATCTGTATGACAAAATGAGTCTTGAAAATTAAAATAATCATCCAATTTTAGTGAACTGCTATATAGTTCAAATGTTCTTAATTAATTAAGAGGATCAATGCATATGGAATTGTCTTTTTCCAATGTCCTGTTTAAATGAGAGTATTGAACATATATTAAATTTAGTTTTGAATGAGATGCAAGTTAGAAATTTCTTAAAAGAAGACAAATAGTGAAAAGAATCTTTTTTTTTCTTTTTTTTTTGTTTAAAAAGGAGAGGGATCCTTGCGGGTCAAAAGGATGGAGAAACATGTTAAAAAGTACTAAGAAAAATAATTCAAAAGCCTAATTGAACTTTGTAACGCTCAAGTCCAAGAGAATTTCAATTTACATCAATCTAATAATTGGTAATAGACAGAGCAAAGCATCAAAGTAATTACATGGGTGGTTATTTCTTCTTCCCTTCGGTGTCAATATGAGATAGCCTTGAGCTAAGGTCATAACAAACAAATACAAAATCTTTGGTTTCTTGTTGAGACTCCAAAAAAGTACACTACGTATTAATGAAACGACCTACTATAAGTTCCCTTTTTATCGAAATATTTTTGAGTTCAAAATAATTAATTCGGTAAGGAAATATATAGTTTATATTAACTTGCTTATATTTAATTTGAACTCAAATATTTTAAGCAAAAGAAATCTCGTGGTGATTTTTTCTTTTTTATATATGTGTTATCCCCTTTCCTTTACCATGCAAATAGACTCAATCAACTTGGAATTGTTAATGGGAAGATCTCCATCGAAGAATAGCTTAATTCTCAACGTACAAAACAAGTAGAAATCACTCTTAAAGATGACTTCATGTAATGGTGGAAAACTTTAATCTTGGCCTTCAGGATAGAATAACGAAGTCACCTGCAGGGGGTGGGAGAGATCCTCCGCGGGGATCTTGCAATCATCCCATTCCGAGGCTCAGAATCTTTGAAGTATTTTTTTTTTTTTTAATCAGTGGTGATAAAAGCTTAATATCTCAAAATTGAACTGCAATATTGCAGTTCCGAGAGGATCCTCTTGTCAGTTATTTTGGGGGGGGGGGGGTTCTTGGGTATCACCCTCCGTTATGCCTTGGCTCATTTGAGTGCTATTATGTTCAAATTAGGTGTTCAAAAAACAAAAACCCAAAGGGCAGCCCGTGCACAAGCATCCCGCGTTCACGCAGGGTCTGGGGAAGGGCCGCACCCCAATGGGCGAATTGTAGGCAGCTTAACCTGACTTTGTCAGTGGCTGATTCCACGGCTCGAACCCGTGACCTTTTGGTCACACGGAGACAACCTTACCGTTGCTCCAAGGCTCCCATTCTCAAAAAACAAAAACCCGAAACCCAAAATTGAAAAATCGATCCAAAAAATCGGTTAACTGAATAAATTTTTTTAAAAAATCGGTTTCGTTAACCAAACCGATTTTTTTTTTCGGGTTCGGTTATGGTTCGGCCGATTCGAAAATTCGGTTAACCGCCGGTTAACTGAATTGAATTTTTTTTTTAAAAAAAAAATATAAACACAAAAAATGAAAAAATTTGTTTAGAAAGTACACTTTTTTAATTATTTATGTATGGTAAATGAAATTTAATTTTTTTAAAGATATTTAAACATAAAAAATAAAAAAAATTAGATTAAAAAATACACTTTTTATATTATTAGTAAACGGTTAACCGGTAATTGAACCGAAAAATCAATTAACCGATCTGAAAAACCAGTAACTGACTTTGGTTTGGTTATGATTCAGATTTTGGACGAACCAAAATTTTCGGTGGATCGAAAATCGGTTAACTGGTTTTTCAGTTCGTTACGGAATTTTCTTGAACCGAAAAACCGGTTAGCCAATTTTCGATTAACCGAAAAACCGTAACCAATTTTCGGTTAGCCGAAAGTCGGGTTAACTGATTTTGCACAGCCCTAGTTTCAAATGGGGTGTCTAGATGAGTATCTTACCCACCAAAAACAGGATTACCTGTAAAATGTAAACGAAGCAAAAGAGTCAGTAATTGACAAAATTTCTTTCCAACACAGTGGCTGCATTGAACTTGAGCATGGAAATGTCATTATTGAAAGAGAATCATTTCTGATTTCTTCAAAGTTGTTGAGATTTAAAGCTTCAAAATTTTTCATTAAATAGCCAAATTATAGTCCTTGGCTGTTTATGACCCCTCTAAACGTCCTTTGTCTTATTACTTTCTTAAGCTAACATCATACTGGCCTACAAGGTCCCCCAAGATCATCAATGGCATGCTTTCTCCCTCTCTGATGTTGCACTAAACCATTTGAACTTCACATGTCCCATGGACCCAGTTTCTGTACTCGATTGACTGCCTCATTTTCCTTGTTATAAAAATCAACAAATAGATCAGTGAGCTCATCAAATCTTCGATTAGATTTGCAGACATAATTCCCAGCAGCAAATTCGAAGTAATTTATGCTCGGTTTTTTTCCACTGCGAATGGGACAAGTTGCACCAGTGTAATTCGTTTAATAGTGCACGCTTTATCTCTAAGTCTATATCGATAACCTTCCCTACTATGCATATAATTATGAGGGTGGCCAAAAAAAATACACTAGGACGTGTAGAAAAGTGCCCATCTAAGAGAATTATGAAGGTAGCAGTTGTGCTAGCTACAGCGGGCAAAAAGTGTAAAGCTCTGGTGAAATCTTACCTTTGCTGAGTCCTTTTTCCCCTTTAGAATTGCACATCTGATGGCTTCGAGCACAAAATAGCACAGAAAGAGGACAACTGATAAAGAAAATCACCAAATTCAAAAACTCCTCCGAACCAAGTAAGTAGACAGTCGTCATACGGGTTGTTTTCCCATGCGTGTGCAAGAAAGTGAGAAGTTGACTCTGCCACCCCCAAAATCTCATTCTTTAAATTCTGTCCTTCGCTCATTTCCCCTGAACCACAACTTCATCCTTTTCTAGGAAACAAAGAGCTTTCATTCGAAAAAATAAGTGAAGAAAATGAGGAACCAGCATGATTATAGTATTAAGGTTTACCTGAGAAAAAGCTTTATCATTTTGTTTTTGAGCACTATGGCTCCCCAGTTCGGTCCTTGCTTCCCTAGTATATCTCTTCCAATGGACATTCCTACCCTTGAGGGCCATTTTAGGTTTGAGGCAATTGATCATGCAGCAAGAGATTTCGGCAATCAGTACCAGTTCCGCCCTCTTGCAGTTCTGTACCCGGAGGCAGTTGCAGATATAGCCAAAACCATAGCGTATATTTGGCAGATGGGTCCGAGTTCTGACCTGACGGTTGCTGCAAGGGGGTGTGGTCATTCACTTCAAGGCCAGGCCCAAACACACCGTGGCATCGTGATAGACATGGGTTCCCTCAGAGCCCAGCCAATGCAAGTAGTCCATGATGGAGAATTTGCCCCATATGTGGATGTTTCTGGAGGTGAAATGTGGATAAACATCCTGCAAGAAACCCTTAAATATGGGTTAGCCCCTAAATCCTGGACAGATTACCTGCATCTCTCTGTCGGGGGTACGTTGTCTAATGCTGGTTTTAGTGGACAAGCATTTCGACATGGACCCCAGATTAGCAATGTCCATCAACTGGAGGTTGTTACAGGTCTGAAATTCCAAAACCTATGATTTTTTTTTTTGTTCTTGCTTTTTTGGGGGCGGGGAGGGGTGAATGTCAGAGTATGGAGGGGAGCTTGGTGAGATGACCCTGTATATTAGCACCCTACTGAGTTAAGGAAGGGGGAAACCACCGGTGAATCTGCCCTATGTTGAATATCAAGGAGTTTGGTTCACCTAGTGGATCCTTGTGATGGCTTAAAGAGCATAATGGCAGGTGGCAAAATTGACAGAAAAACATTGAACACATAAGGAACTTTATTGAATTCCTCTCCTCTTCAGGTTTCATATAACTGACTTGCAGCCTGGCCTTCTTTTTGTGAAATAGAATCAACACTTGTTCAATCACAAAATCACTGAAACTTACTAGCAAACTAACTGTGCAGGGAAAGGAGAAATACTGTCCTGTTCTGAGAAGCAAAATGCAGAACTCTTCCACAGTGTTCTCGGAGGGCTTGGCCAGTTTGGCATCATAACTCGTGCTCGAATTTCTCTAGAACGGGCACCTACAAGGGTACGATGAATGATACATCATTAGTGATGAGCACTATCTTTTTTGTCTGTTTATTTAACTTGCCGAATTACTGCTCTGAGCAGGTGAAATGGATCAGAGTCTTGTATTCAGAGTTTGATGCATTTGTCAGAGAACAGGAACATCTTATATCTGCAAAGACCACATTTGATTACGTTGAAGGTTTTGTAATAATAAACAGAACTGGCCTCCTAAATAACTGGAGATCATCTTTCAACCCACAGGATCCAGTTCAAGCCGGCCAGTTCAGTTCAGAAGGCAAAACGCTGTATTGCTTAGAAGTGGCAAAATACTTCAAGCCTGAGGAGGCTGATCTTGTAGAGCAGGTAAAGAAAGTGATTCTGATCGCCACATATTAAAATAAAAGAAGCACACTCTTGCAAAAATTTCTTCTTGGCTCTTTCAAAACTTTTCTGTTCGGTTATCAGAGGTAAGATTGCATAAATCATGGCGCGGACCTTGCTTCAGTGAGGATCCATACCAGGATTCTTGCATTAGGAGTAACCTTTGTAGGACTTAAAACTACTGCTTAACCTTGGTAATTTTTTCTTGTGCAGGAAACCAAGGATTTGCTATTGCAACTCAGCTACATCCCATCTACACTTTTCATAGCCGAAGTCTCATATGTTGACTTCTTGGAAAGAGTTTACATCTCTGAGCTCAAACTAAGATCAAAAGGCTTGTGGGAAGTACCACACCCATGGCTTAATCTTCTCATCCCCAAGAGCAAAATTCACAGATTTGCCAAGCAAGTCTTCGGAAACATTCTTAAGAACACAAGCAATGGGCCCATTCTCATCTACCCAGTCAACAGAGAAAAGTAATAATATGTACTATTTTTGTTCATGTATCCCACTGAAACTAAGTACATATATGAATTGAGTGTTTCATGTTATTTTGATAGGTGGGACAACAGAACTTCAGTTGTGATTCCAGATGAGGATGTTTTCTACTTAGTGGGATTTCTGTCCTCTGCAGTTCCTTCTTCCACAGGAGCTGAAGGCTTAGAGCATATCTTGATGCAGAACCAACGAATTCTCGATTTCTGTAAATCAGCTCGTTTAGGTGTCAAGCAGTATCTGCCCCACTACACCAAGCAAGAAGAGTGGAAAGAACACTTTGGCTCGAGATGGGAAATCTTTGCAAGCAGTAAATCTACCTATGATCCTTTGGCGATTCTTGCACCAGGGCAGAGAATTTTTCAAAAGTCTAAATCTTTCTCATGACATAGAGTGAAAAGTAAGCGACATACTTTACAAAGGGGAAGTCAATCGGAACATTGTAACTATGAGAGGATGATAGTATGATAAACGTAAACCTATGTTGTTCGGACTAACCCACAATTGTCAACATGTGAAGTTTCTGGGTGTCAGGCTCACCAATGTCTCAGAAGTTCACATACTCTAGTAAAAGATGAAGTGTCAGGTGTGTCACACTACGCTGCGTCTGATACAGGTTAGCTGAGGTGAGGGTAGAGAGTGACTAACATAACAACATACTTCAAAACAGCTGACGAGCCCAAAACTTGGAGGCAATTAATGAAACCAACTCCCTTTGATTACATGAGAAATTGCATGTAGAAGACTACTCATCTGCGTGTACCAAATGAGCCCAGCACCTCATGAAGACGATAAGGGGATCCAGATCTTCGAAGTAGTGTCAAAATTCAAAACTATTATCATGTAGTTCGATGCTATCCTGAACAGAATTGGAAGCATATACATGCATCAGAGTACAAATATATTTTGTGTCACATCATAGGTTTCACAGTACAGATATGGTAAGGAAATCCCTGTGTAAAAGTTTCCATATGCTGATTTCAGCAGTGTACCATACCTTATTCGGTAAATAAGAGTTCAATGTGTACCCTTCAGTCACTACTATCATGGTGGTCAATCTCTGTTTTAGACATACATCATTCATTAAAAATTTAATCTACAATGTTCTGATGCCTATATATTTTTATGGGATCTCAATTTTTTAATTCAAACTATGGTTTAATGTGCTAGGAGATCACTTCTTGAATTCACAATCTTGCATCCCAACTTAATCAAATAAGGGTTTCAGCTAAAGTCAATATAGCCCTATCTCGAAGGCATCAACACTGCAAAAGTAACGATAGCTTGGCATCAAACATAAAAATTCAAGGGGTGATAGTACTTAAGATGCCCACATCCTCATTTCCTATCATTTACAGGCCATGGATTGCTACCAGCATCCGGTGACCGAATAGAATTTCTGCAATCATATGCAAAACAAACAGTCATGTATGTGTACCACGGTCATAGCCAATATTTTAAGATTTTTACTAGCTTTTTCTTTTTAGTCTCTTTGTGCCGACGTTTTGGATTGATCAAGAAACACACACAAGTGCGCGTGCACACACCCATGCTTCGTAATCATCTATATGTGAGCAACGTAAGTGTCTTTCCTCAAAGAACGTACTGCTAAAGAAAACATAGAGAACAAATTAATAAGAGAACTAGCTGCTGCAGTTTGAAGCTCCCTAGCTGTTAGTCCTCTTGACTTCAATAAATTTTATCATACTGTAAACACAAATTTTGAGTCTAAAATAAATAAATACAAGAAATTCAGAAACAAATTTAATTTTGTATTGATGTAGTGTG
This sequence comes from Selenicereus undatus, assembly GCA_017589665.1. Classification (NCBI taxonomy): domain Eukaryota; kingdom Viridiplantae; phylum Streptophyta; class Magnoliopsida; order Caryophyllales; family Cactaceae; genus Selenicereus; species Selenicereus undatus. The sequence continues at coordinate 93,899,972 of JACYFF010031958.1, read as the reverse complement.
TAGGTACAATCTCTGAATTTAATACAATAAAAATGATCCCCTGATTCGATCTCCTAATGACTTGAGTATTCCGAGGATGTGATGCTTGATCTCGGTTGATATGATGCAAATCAGCTGAAGAACTCTGAAGGCTGTTCTTGATTTTGATATGCAAGTGGCTGATTATGGTTTCTGAAACTCTGCAAGTCTTGATCGTTCTCGCTTGGTAGCTGGATGCTCCTTGCCGTCTGAGCTCTGAATTCCGCAAATGCTGAATGATCCAAATGAATGGAGAGGACTCCTATTTATAGGCACTGCCGACTAGGGTTAGAGCCGGGTTTTGGGCCTAGGCCCGGTAATTATTTTCTTATTTTTAAATGAAGAAAATGATCACTAATTTCTGCATCATCGATGACACGTGGCGGTTTTTAATTGGCTGAACTTAATTTTGACAAAGCGGGTCCACCAAAGTCAACATGACACATGACAATTTGTAATTAGATGATTTTTTTTACACGTGGCACCATCCGATTAGTTGCAGAATTTTTGCATTCTACAAATGCCCCCTCGAGAGTTGGCCGCGTATACAAACTTGGAGTATGCTTCTTTCCCTTTTTTTTTTTCCTTAGCGGCTGAGTCTCGAATACTTAATCGATGTAAAATGATCAAAAATTTGACGGGTCAATTTTTTTTATTTGCCAAGTAATTTGATTTTTTTTTTTGACTTGGCATTTACCTGAATTTTTTTTTTTTGGCTGCTCTCTTTTTTTTTCTTTTTTTTTGCTGCTCTTTTTTTTAAAAAGAAAAGAAAAAGAAAAGAAAAAAAAATGGGATAGCTTGTACGCAGCCCCATCTCTCTCTCTTTTTTTTTGGATAACTTTGACTTGCAGAACAACTCAAACTGATAAATATTTTTGTTGGAATAGGAGTAGGGAGTTGAGATCTGCACTGCTATATAAACCCATGTGCAACTCCCTCAATTGCAGCCTCATCATTCGACCCAAAGAACACTAGATACGTCCTCCTCCTCCCAGGCAGCCTCTTGATTACCTCGTTGAAAATTCAGCATCAGAGAAAGCTTTTGTAAGAATTGAAGAAAACTCTTAAAAAATTTTAATCTGATTTGGTTGTTCTTTCACTCCACCGTGGAAGAGTGGGAAGATTAGGAGAGAGGAAGAGGGAAGCCATGGCAATGGCGTGGAGCAGGTAGGCGAGGGGGAAGAGAAGGAAATCAGAGAAAAGAAGCTAGAATAGTCGATTGTTCACTTTTAACAAATGTTAAATTACGTATAAGTGTTGGTCTCGATGAGACTAACACTTTATCGTAATTACGTAGAGGTTTGGTTTCCATTCGGGTGTGCCGGTGTCAGTTTCGATTTGACGCTCTCACTGTCGTTCCCGCTTTTTTTGGGAAAATAACGTAAAAGTGTTAGTCCTACCGATAATAACACCTCGTAGCAGTTTTGTATACTTCTGAGGCTTTTTTTTTCGTGCTTCTGCTGACAGATGTTCTGACCTTTTTTTCTTTTTTTTTTGACCGAGATGTCCTGACCCCTTTTTTGTCACTTTTTTTTTTTTTGTTTTGGCTTTTTGTTTGAGAACTTAAATTTTTTTTTATTTTATTTCAGGAAGCTGCTGAATCAACTTAAATTTCTTTCTGCCAGTCACGACTCTCCTGATTAGATCGCGAATTAAGGTCGACTTCTAAGACGAGGAATCGTTTCTCCCCGTAGATTCGATTCTTCGCAGACAACTCCCTCACTTAATCTAATTGAAGTCGACTTGAATCTCTTCCTTCCAGCCACGACTCCTCCAGTTAGATCGCAAAGTGAGGTCGTCTTCTAAGACGAGGAATCGTTTCTCCCCCGTAGATTCGATTATTCGCAGACGACTACCTCACTTAATCTAATTTGGGTCGACTTGCTATTCTTTCTTCCAGCCGCGACTCCTCCGATTAGATCGCGAAGTGAGATCGACTTCTAAGACAAGGAATCGTTTCTCCCCGTAGATTCGATTCTTTGCAGGCGACTCCCTCACTTAATCTAATTGGGGTCGAATTGTTATTCTTTCTTCATCATGGTGCATTTTCTGGACTCATCCTCCTATCCCAAGAAGCCAACTCTTACCATCCTGGACAGAGAAGACGATTCAATTGAAGAAGGCATGACTCTCCGTGTAGATATGCCAACACCGCTACCGTCCAAACGCTCTTTACTCCATAACTACCTCGCAGATTCATGCTGGAGTGTGGAATCTACCCGCGAAATACAAAGATCAGACGGAGTCATCTCAACGTTGAGAGTCTTGAAGCTTAGCTCGCCATTATTTGCATCTTCAACCCCTTCTCAAGGAGCAACACCCTTACTTTGACATCGTACCATGGATGAGACACTATCCTGGGGCAGCTTTTCACCATGTTTCTCCGACAATTTCTTCATACTGTGCTATTGGGAATGGCTTGAAGACGTTCTTGGTCGCAACAAAGACAAACTTAAGGAATTGAGGCTTTACGACGGACTGTATGCATCCTTGTTCTCTTATGACATGAGTCTCACCGTCTTCAAAGCATTCTGCGAACTGTGGTGCCATACTACCAACACCTTTTGCACAGAGAGCGGCGATATGTCAATCTCCTTATGGGATTTACGGACTATAGGTGGACTTCCAGCTGACGGTGCTTACTACGAAGAAGTCATTCCATCCGCCAGGGAACTCCTTTCTGCAGGATGTGGAGATAATGGTATTCCAGCGACTTGCACGTTCCTCTTTTCTGCATTCCACAGATTATGCCAAGATGTTCATGGCATTGTTCAACTTCCTACTTCTGAATGGATACGCTTCTGGTATAGAGGGCGACAGGTTTACACACCTCCTCCCAGCTGTGACAACAGAAAGCAAGTTAAAGCTCCAACGAACACATCATGTCCATCTGGCTTGATTGCTCATCGCACAGGGCAAACGAAGAGAGAGAAGGACCCTTTTGTGACGCTTAACATTCATGAGGCCCTAATCGAAGAGACTTCCCTTGCTGCCCTCATTTCCTGTTGGTTGTGCTCATTTGTGCTACCAACTGAAGCAGTGTGCCTTATTCATCCAACTGTGTTTGTAGCTGCAAGCAAACTGGCTCACGGGGAATGTCTAAACCTCTCAATTCCTGCTTTGGCTAGCATTTATCGGGGGCTGTATAGAATTTCTACGGCTCGAAGCCTGAATAAGTTGGAAGTAATTTTCCCTATTCACTACGTTTATGGATGGTTAGGGACCTACTTCCAAACTTACTTTGATCATCCCCATCATCGGCACGGCTATCCTAAGATGGTGAAGTTCTTTGGTGAAAAGATGAATCGGACTCCCGACGTACAAGAAGCTCGAGAGCTATTGAAATGCAAGGATCCGTCTGTCATGTATTCTAATGCTCTTATAAAGGATACATCGATCACCTTGATTGGCACCCAGAATTTATCCTCAAGCTGGAAAGCATATTTGATTTGCCTTCGCTACGGGTTTTTGACCTTGCGACAAGGAAGAACAATTGTGATTGAACCATACTTCCCTTGCAAGTTTGGGCGACAATTTGGCTTCGATCAAGTTGTATTAAGTGAGCCACGAATGAATGACCGAGAGGGCACCTTACAGGACGTAGCTCGCTATTGGTTCAACCTTACAGAACACATAACAAGGTCCAACGTGACAATTCCTACTCCTCCTGATAAGAAGTCTACACTAGTCACTATTGCATATGCCAAATGATGGCGATCTTCGCGGGACGATCTTTTCTCTCAAGGACCTAAATATCCTAGAGGCGAGGTTGTGCAACCACGAAGAGCTTCTAAAGCGAGAGTTGCTGATGATGCATCCGCCTTAGTCGTCACTTCCGGTAAAGCGAGCGCACATAAGCCAATCATGCAGCCGCATAACGAACACGTCTTATCCCCAGCTGAGCTTAGAAAAAATGGAGGCGATAGTTCCTCGTTGGGAGCAAACACATCTCCTCAGAGAAGTAGAAGTTGTTCGCCTGGGAAAGAGAAGATTGAAGCTTTGAGAGGTTTGGGTGTTAGGTCTTCTATTAGTGGAGCGAAGAATTTGTCAGGCTCGAAGAGCAGACCAGACGTTGCAACCAAGCTGCCTAAATCCAAGAACATGTCCAACAGTGCGACGAGCTCACTGAAATCAGAGAACAAAGCAAAAGGAGAGGTGCATCTTGTTATCCTGCCCCCTTTTCACTTCCTTTTTTTTTTGGACTTAATCCTCCTTTTAATGTAGGGACATGCCGTCGAAATTGGAGACACACTTAAGGCCGCATTTGGTGACAAAGATAGTGAAGCCACCTTGACTGTGCCGCATGCCAAGTCAACTGAGGATGATTCTATTAGCATAATGTCGTCGCCAGTGAAACGAGCAGAGCGCTATTAATCACCTACTGCTTCTGTTGCAACCTACTTTCATGGGAGAATTGCTTCTGGCGTGTTTAACGATTTGGCCTTGAGTGTCAAGCAACGCTTTCAGCAACAGTTGAGAAAGTTCATCCCAAAGACAGAAGGCGACATTGCAAACATTCGCCAAGAAGCTGAGCAGATATATGGAACCTTATCATCCTTCCAGGTAGATTATTTGGGGCTAAAGAATAGTGTCGAGGTATATTTGAACGAAGTCGGGCAGTACCTAAAGTTGAAAGCCCAATTAGAAGATCGGACTCCTACTGAAGATGTGCTAAACAAGCGAGTAGCCTTAATAGACAAACTTGGGGAGGCACGAGCTGCAGTGGAAAAGGCTGGTGCACAATTTGATGAGACTACTACTGCTATCGCCCAAGCTCATAAGCGAAGGAAGCTACTTGAAGCAGATCTTGAGCGAGCAAAGGCGAATGAGTTGGAATTGCAAGACAAATTAGTAGAGACTGAAGCTTCATTGAAGAAAGCCAAAGACGGTGTATCTCTTCTTGAAAAAGAGGTTGCTGATTTAGATGTTGCGCCCCAAGTTACTACAGAAGAGACGACTCAGGTTGAAGCAGCAAGGCAATGGGTCCAAGAGCTTTTAGGTGCACTGGCTGCTTAGACCATACCCAATTGCTTTGTTCTAGATTTTTTTTATTATTTTTTTCACTTCGCCATTTGTTGTTTCTTTTTGGACTCAGTATGGTTTAATTGAAACTGGTTTTGATATATTGCAAAAATATGAGTCTTTCAATTCAAGTTTACGCAATAATATGTAGATATAGTTAACGAACGAAACCAATGATTACTAACACAATTTATTCATCCCCTTTTTTTTCCGGCTATAATTAGCAAATATGCCCAAGTTGCCTACGTACCTAAAAGGAATGTAATATTCTAAAGGATCAAGCCACACGTAGTTCAAAAACATAACATTCTTTATTTGTTTTGTTTTGCCGTTCACAATTTAGACTCTTGCGGGCCAGGAGTATTACAAATGAATTTAACTTGAAAGAAAGAGAAGTTTAGGCTCTTACTTAGGAGCTTTACAACATTCTATTTCAAGGATAATAGCGCTTCAAGAACTTGTCGTTTATGGGTCCTACGTGCACTCCATCAGTACCAACTATCTTGTAGGCTCCATTTGTGTAAACTTCTCTGACAACATATGGACCATCCCACTTGGAGGTGAATTTGCTTCCAGATTTGTGGGAGATAATAATCGGTCTTCTTACCGCCAACACCTGGTCTCCGACTTGGAAAGATCGCGGTCGAACCTTTTTGTTGAACGCTCTTGATAGACGGGCTTGGTAGCATTCTAGCTTTTGTTGTGCTTGAAGTCTTCTCTCATCAAGGGCCTCCAGTTCAGCTAAGCGAAGCTTGTGATTTTCATCTTCCGTCAAACCTTCCTGTATGGCGATGCGAAGTGATGGGATTTAAAGCTTTAACGGTAGGACGACTTCCACTCCACAGACCAAAGCGAATGGGGTCGACTGTGTTGGCGTCTTGTACGTTGTTCGATATGCCCAAAGAGCTTCCCCTAATCTTTCATTCCAATCCCATTTAGACTTTGCGACATCCTTTTTGAGTAAGTTGCAAAGTGCTTTGTTAAATGGTTCTGCTAGACCGTTTGCAGGGGCGTTGTACATGGAAGACTTATGTTGAGCAAACTTAAACTTCTCGCACAGGCTAGTCATAAGGCTATTGAAGAAGGGCTTTTCATTATCAGTGATAATGTACCTCGGCACACCATACCGATAGATAATGTGTGTCCTTATGAAATCGACCACATTTTCTTTTTTGACCTCTCCTAGTGGGATTGCTTCCGCCCATTTAGAGAAGTAGTCAGTGGCAGCTAGGATGTAGGAGTGACCAGCAGACGATTTAGGCGTGATTGGTCCAACGACATCAAGCCCCCATGCCTCAAATGGCCAAGATGAAACTGTTGGGTGGAGAGGTTCAGGAGGTTGATGTATGAAGTTAGCATGGAATTGGCAAGCATCGCACCTTTTTGCATAATTTATGCAATCTTGCACCATAATGGGCCAGTAGTAGCCCATCCTTTTAATGCGATCATGTAGCCTAGGCCCTGATTGGTGTGCTCCACACACACCTGAATGAGCTTCCGTCATTGCTTGCTTTGCTTCTTCCGTGTCCAAGCATCATAACCAAAGACCAAGAAAGGAGCGTCGATAGAGCGTCCCGTTGTAGTAAAGGAAGCTTGAAGCCCTCCGCTGTATTTCTGTCTTATGCATTGGGTCACTCGGGAGTTTTCCATGCTCCAAGTACTCAATTATTGGTTGACGCTAGTCTTCTGCATCTGTTTCAAGAACACAGATCATGTTGACGTCTTCCTCTGAGTCTTCATCATCCAGCGGAACAACCCAACGATTACATACTGGAATAGTCATTTCTCCTTCTGCCCCCAGTGTCAAAGTGGCTGCGAGGCTTGCTAGTGCTTCAGCCATCTTGTTGGCACTCCTTGGCACGTGCTCTAACTTGATCATGTCCAACTTATTTAGCAGGCGTAATGCTTGCCTGTGATACGGGACAAAGTCTTCTTTCTTAACCTCGTATTCGTTAAGTAGTTGATTGATTACCAACTGCAAGTCACCATATATGTTGAGATCGGTGATCCCCATTTCAATAGCCATTTCAAGGCCCAAGTTAAGCGCTTGGTATTCCGCCACATTGTTAGAGCATAACTGAGTGAGCCCAAATGAATACGGAAGAATGTGCTTTTCGGGGGAAACGAAGACCACTCCTGCACCAGCGCTATCACGCTTGGCTGCACCATCGAAATACATTTCCCAGGGAGGGAGGATATCGATGTAAAACACGCCTTCTCCTGACAAATCATCATTTAGCTCCCAATCATCAGAAATGGGATGATCTGCTAAGAAATCTGCCAACGCTTGTCCCTTGATCGCTATTTGGGGTACATAGACAAGATCGCACTGTTTTAAGATGACCGCCCATTTTTCCAGTCGCCCATTTAAGATTGGCCAAGACAAGATGTACTTGATGGGATCAACTTTGGAGATCACTTGCACTGTATAGGCCTGCATGTGATGCTTTAGCTTCTGGATGGCAAAGATGAGCGACAAGCACATCTTTTCACTAGGGGAATACTTCAGTTCATCGCCGACCAACGTACGACTTAAGTAGTACAAGGTGACTTCTTTCCCTTCCTCGTCTTCTTGTACACACAGTGCCCCTAAGGATTTTTCCTGAGCTGCAATGTACAGTCGAAGAGGCTTACCAGGGATGGGTGCCCCCAACACAGGAGGATGGGTCAAGTACTCCTTTATTTTCTCGAATGCTGTACGACATGATTTGTCCCACTCAAACGGTGCGCCCTTTTTCATAAGGTGGCTGAAGGGATGGCAGCGTCTTGTAAGATTTGAAATGAATCTTCGGATATATGCCAAGTGACCTTGAAGTCCGCGAAGCTCCCTGAGATTCTTAGGCTCAGGCATTTCCTGGATTGCCTTGATCTTCGATTGGTCGATCTCAATCCCTCTGTGATGAACGATAAAACCCAAGAACTTTCCAGAGGTGACGCCAAATGCGCACTTGAGTGGATTCATCTTCAATTGACATCTTCGTAATCGTTTGAAGATCGAACGAAGATCTTGTATGTGGTCCTCCCTCTTTTTGGACTTCACCACCAAATCATCGACATAGCACTCGACTTTCTTATGGAGCATATCGTCAAAAATTGTTTGCATTGCCCTTTGGTACGTTGCTCCTGTATTCTTAAGTCCGAAGGGCATCACCTTATAGCAAAGAATGCCTTTAGGTGTGCGGAAAGCTGTGGCCTCTTGATCTTCTGGCACCATTAGAATCTGATTGTATCCTGCTGTACAATCCATGAATGACAACGCTTCATGCTCTGTGGTTGAGTCGATCATAAGCTCTGTGACAGGCAATGGGAAATCGTCTTTTGAACAAGCGTTGTTAAGATCCCGGATGTCCACACAAATACGAAGTTGCCCATTTTTCTTCCTGACAGGCACGATGTTTGCAATCCATGTTGGGTACTTGACCTTGCGAATGAATCCTGCCTCTATGAGTTTGTTGACCTCCTTTTCAATTTCCGGTACCAACTCTGGGCGAAAACGTCGCTGAGGTTGCTTCTTAGGCGGAATACCCCTTGTGATAGATAGACAGTGGACTGCGATCTTTGGATCTAACTCGGGCATTTCTTTGTAGCTCCAGGCAAATACGTCCTTGCACTCTGATAGGAGTTCCAAGTATTTCTTTTCCTCTTCGAGTGTGAGTGATGAGCTTACGTAGATAAGACGAGGCTCTTCATTGGTTCCAAGATTCAACTCTTTCAAATCATCAACTGTAGCCTGCCCTCCATCTTCGAAAGTCTTAGGAGTTTCTGCAAACTCTATCTCTGAGTCTAAGTCATCACATTCATGGATTGTGATATGATTGGAAGAAACAACTTCTTCTTCCTCCGCTTCCTTGTTAGAGTCAGAGTTTTTTCGCTGACCTGTGAAGATCACAGTACGCCTCTTTACTCTTAATGAACCATCTGTTTTAACATCCAGACTAGAGAAGCGCTTCATGCGAGACGGGATAGAGCTTTGAACTTCATTTACCACTCTCAAGCGGCTAAATGCATAACTTTTCTCGTGCTGAAGTTGTGAGTTCGAGGACTTTTCAACAGCTCTTATTCTGGCAAAAATTGAAGGCTTTGGCTGGGGATGATCTTTAACTCTGTTGAAAACAGAGCTTTTGTGATCTTTCCCTCTCCCTATATAGGAAAATACTGACGGACGTTTTTTAGAAGTTGATGATTGTAGCCTATCAAACACAGAGGGCTTTGGGTTGGGTGAAGCACTTTCATCTTCACTCACATCTACTTCTTCAGCTGAGATGTGTTGAACCGGTAACTTCTTGTCCTTTTGTCGACCAGAGATTCTGATTGGCTGCGGTGGCGTGAAACCTAGTCCAACTTTAGAGACGCCTATCGAACCTCCCTGCTCTTGAATCTTTCTCTGAGTTTCAGTAAGGCCATGAGGCTTGGCTTCGACTACCTTTCCTAAGGCAGCTGGATTTTGAAAGTCGTAACCAGCCCTCTCCATAAGCTTGTATGCATTAGGATCAAATCCCTCCCTAGTCCGTACACTTGGCAAGTCATCGCCTTCTTTAGAAGATACGACAAACCCGGAAATAGGGGGCCTACTCACCTTAGCCTGCCATATTTTTAGCATTGGAACTGTTGCACTTCCTTTTAAGGTGATTATGCTAGCTCCATCATCCTTTTTAGTAACTTTAGTCTCAATGCTTCTGCTTGTGCACTCGCTAAAGGGTGATTCGCCCTCATTACGGCGAGACCTAGGTATGTACCTTAAGACTGGTGGCATTGATCCTGTTGACGCGACAGCTTGTTTAGCAACTTGCTCAATATAAGAAGAGGTCCTACCTTACTTGCCTGCTTCTTTCTCGAGCTGCTGCTTAGAAGCACCATCTTTTGTTGCTCGAGGGGCCTTCTTTGCGACACCTTTGCCTGTGGAAGAAATGGTTGACGGCATGGTCTCTTTAGGTGCAGCACCTTCTTCAAAGAACCTTGCGTCTACAAAATGAGACTCAGCCTTAGTGAATGGCTTGACATCTCTGTTTATTTTCTTCTCCCCATCACGGTAGTACTTAAGGCATTGGTGTAAAGTGGAAGCCACTATCCCATGCTCATGAAGCCATGGTCGCCCAAGTAATAACCTGTAGGAAGTCTTAGCGTCGATTACATGGAAGATAGAGGACGTCGTCAAATCTCCCATTATCAGTTCAACACGAATCATGCCGATTGCACGTTGGTCTTCAAGGTTAAAGCCTTGAATCATCGTTCGACTCTAAGACAGTTCTTCCACTGTGATGCCTAAGTCATTCATTGTAGACTTGGGCATGATGTTGATGGCTGACCCTCCATCCACGAGAATGCGTCTGACTTTCTGCTCCTTAATGTAACCAGTCACAAACAAAGGACGATTATGGGGCTTAGATCCCAACAACAAATCATTGTCAGTGAAAGAGACTGCGGTGTTACAATAAGCACACTGAACAGGGTCTTTTGTTGATGCTCCTGCATCCTTGATTTTATCAGCATAAAGTTCTGGATGTCGTAAGGCAGTAACAACATGCTGGCACATCTCATTAGGCAGACAAAATATTTGCTCCCAGCCCATGCGAGCTGGCAAAGTCTCCAAGACAGTTAAGTTCTTATCAGCTACTCTATGAGACTCCTCTTGTCCGTCACTTCCTTCGTCTTCGTCTTCCTCTTCTTCAAGCTCAGAACATGAAGTCATGTTGACTGTAACTTTCTGAAAGAAGACTGTTGGGAAAAACTCTTCGAGTGTGACAGGGACAAGCGGCTCCTGCTCAAGTAGGTCAATAGGCAGAATTTCGTGCCTTTTGACGTCCTTGGTATTCTTCTTTCCTTTTGAATGACGAGGGCTCTTCTTTCTTCCTTGTTTCTTCCTGCGGCGGAGAGGCGGTGATTGCACTTGGCTTTGTTTCCTTGGCCTCCGGCGAGTGACAAGAGTCCATCCCTCTTCATCAACATCAGCTTTATCAGAGACATCCACAAAAGGATCAGTCTCTGTCAAGGGTCCTTTGGATTCAATTGGAACTACCATAGGCTCCAAACTTTCAAATTGTATTGTAATTAATTTCTCTCCAATTGAGGAAATCAATTCAGTGTTTACTCTACCACGAGGTTGAGTATGCTTTGGCTTCCAGGGCGATGAGGAATACTCTAGCTGAGTGGAGATATGATTTGTCTCAGCAGTGTCGTCCCAATCCAGTATTATCTTCCCTTCCCTGGCAAGTTGCATAATACGCTCTTTGAGTGTAATACATTTCTCAAGAGGGTGACTAACCACCCTATGATACCGATAATATTTTGGGTCGGTAACCCTTCCAGCTTCTTCGGGTCGTTTTGGTTCTGGAAGTTGGATAACCCCGTTTTCAAGGAGATCATCAAGCATTCCTGACAAGTCTGAGCTAGAGAATGGGTATTTCTTCTCCTACAGTTCCTTCAATGTAGGACGCTTCTTTCCAGAATCTTTGGAGAAGCCACCCTTCATGTTTTCATACTTGGGCTTTCCGGAGATTTGAACCGGCTCCCCAGTTGAAACAACCATGACTTCTTTGTTTGAGGACTTAGTGGACTTGGGATTTTTCTTGAATTCACCCTTGCCCTTTCTAGCGTCAGAAGAAGAAGAAGACTTGCCACGACGACTTGCGATCGTTATCTCCATATCATGAGCTTTCGTTGCCAATTCCTGGAAGGTCCTTGGCTTACTCATCTGCAAGACGTATAGTAAATCCCACTCCATACCCTGAGCACACATTTCAACAGCTGAAGTTTCTGATAGACGGTCCTTGCATTCGAGACTTAGGGACCTCCAGCGATTAATGTAATTAAGAACCGGCTCGTCCTTCCATTGTCTGGTGCTTGTTAGCTCTGTCATACTAACAACACGTTGAGTGCTGTAGAATCGATTCAGGAACTCCTGCTTCATTTGTTCCCAGCTGTCAATGGACTCTGGCTTCAAGTCTGTGTACCAATCGAATGCGATCCCTTTTAGAGTACGAACAAACTGTTTCACCAGCCGGTCCCCCTCTGTGCCAGCATTACTGCACGTCTCAATGAAGTGGGCAATTTGCTGTTTGGGGTTGCCCTTGCCATCGAACTAGTTGAACTTGGGAGGTTGATAGCCATGTGGCATGCGAAGAGCATCAATCCTCTTCGTATAAGGCTTTGTATACAGGTGGGTCTTGTGAGATCCTCCTCCCAACTGAGCCTTTACCGCATTTCCTATTAAGCTCTAAATTTGCTCAACAGACATCGAGCCTAAAGAGCGGTCCTTTCTCGCCTTGCGCTCGTCCTCAGATTCTTCGCTGTGGCTGGACTCTTTATTAGAGTCTTTGGCGCCTGAACCTTTATTGGAAGCTTAAGAGGACTTCTTTTCCAATTTCTTCATCAGCTTAGCAATCTGATCGTTCTGGCGTTTGATTTGGGCGTCCTTTTCTGCACTCTCTTTAGATAGCCTATCTAAGGTAGTCTTCATGCTCGCCAGTTGTTCTTCAAAGTTAGTAGCCCCTGTCACCATAACTGGCATGACGACAATGTCAGATGATTCAGCTTCAGTACGCGAGGAAAGTGATCCCTTTAAGGATGCCAAAGAGGAATCACTGCTTGAATAACCATCATCTTCAGAATTGAAGGGTTGGAAAGCAGAGTTGGTGTGGGTTTGGAGTTCATCCATCCCACGCGGAATTGTTTGTGGCATGATGAAGCCGACAATAAATTTTTGCTTCAGAATATTTGAAGCGATTTGATTGACTGCATCAGATACCTTGGAGTCGAGGTTTTGGATCTTATGTGACTGTGATGGTGCAGCCATAATTGATTGCTCTCTAATGATAGTGGTAGCAACTTTTGTCATACTTCTGGTCATGACACCACTAGATGCAGCACTAGCAGTTGTTGATCCTTGCGATGTAGATCGGACAGCTTTCCTTGAAGATTGGTTAATAGCGTTCTTAGCGGCCATGTTATCTTCAAAGGAATGTATTGTTTGCTGTTAGGAGAAAGAGATGAGAGGCAGAGTTGTCCCACCGAGCGTGCCAAAAATTTGTAAACACAAATTTCGAGTCTAAAATAAATAAAGACAAGAAATTCAGAAACAAATTTAATTTTGTAGTAATGTAGTGTGTAGGTACAATATCTGAATTTAATACAATAAAAATGATAATCTGATTCGATCTCCTAATGACTTGAGTATTCCGAGGGCTTGATGCTTGATCTCGGTTGATGCAAATCAACTGAAGAACTCTGAAGGCTGTTCTTGATTTTGATCTGCAAGTGGCTGATTATGGTTTCTGAAGCTCTGCAAGTCTTAATCCTTCTCGCTTGGTAGCTAGATGTTCCTTGCCGTCTGAGCTCTGAATTCTGCAAATGCTGAATGATCCAAATGAATGAAGAGGACTCCCATTTACAGGCCATGCCGACTAAGGTTAAAGCGGGGTTTTGGGCCTAGGCCCAGTAATTATTTTCTTATTTTTAAATAAAGAAAATAATCACTAATTTCTGCATCATCGATGACACGTGGCAGTTTTTAATTGGCTGAACTTAATTTTGACCAAGCGGGTCCACCAAAGTCAACGTGACATATGGCAATTTGTAATTAGCTGATTTTTTTACATGTTGCACCATCCGATTGGTTGCAGAATTTTTGCCTTCTACACATACCATCATGCATAAATTAATAAGACCTTCTGCTTCATGATCTTGCTTATCAAACATATCTCTTGCCTTGAATTTTGCTTCGACAACGGCAGGTTTGGACCGTTTGGTCCTTATTATGTATTCCTATGATTGATATGAAGTAAGCTTTTGCTCAGTATCATTGTATTAATCACATCATCAGCAGGTAGAGGCTAGAAACTTAGCGAGGAATCCAACTTCAAGGACTTACTATTGTCTCTATGATTACTTAGAGGTGAGAGCAGTAAAACGGCTTTTTGTATAATCTTAAATCTGAACAAAGGCTTTGGATCAATAGAAGTCAGAGAGGCTACGAGCCAGCATAGAAGATGCAACAAATGCAAATTCATGAACACTACTAAGTACTAAGCGAAACATCAACAATGCATGATCTAAAAGATGTAGCTGTAAAATCCTGTGTCCCACATGAAAGATTGCAGAGGCATAATGTATACTGTATGCTATGCGCCACAATAACTAGCACTTCCCTTGTCAAGCCCAAGTAAGTACAACGGGCTGTTAAGGAAGGCTCAAAAACTAGATTGTTAACTAGTACGTTGTGTAACAGCCCAACCCTTTGTGGCCGGGGCATTATATTTGGGAAACATGTCCAGATAATAAAGTGTATAGTAAGCCTACTATAATAACGAGTATTTCCACTTTTCAAGGCCAATTGAGGACAAAAAGTGCTAAGGGCTAGTCTTTGGACGGTAAGTTGTTGACTAAGTGATTTTCTAATGAGTTGACCCTTTGGGGCCTGGGCATTACATGGTGGAAATTAGGAAACGTTAGAACATAGAAATAGATCCAGAATAGGAAAAAAGGTTAACCAATGACGGGCCGTTGAGGCCTTTGTTAGCATGATGTCTACTCAATATTCATTAACAGTTGTGCCTTATTCTCATAGAGAAAGGTCGAGAGACTAGTGATTCCTATGCCATTTCCAGGATGACTTAGCCACGATTCTGAACTGAGGGCACCTTCATATCAGACTGATGTAAATATGATGCTCTCATAACCTGTAGTCATTTACAAAAATGAAGATTCAAGTGCATGAAATTAGCACCTTTACTTTTAGAATCTATCAAAGGGTTGCACATGCTAGGTCTGACTTGTTTTGGAAAAGTCACTCATGCTGCTTAATTGAGAACCAAACAAAATATGAACTGAACGTTAACTAATCATCATCAATTTGAATACTGAGGTGACAAACATGGAATATTCTGCTGGCAAAAGTTATGCCGATCTAGTAAGGTTCACATTTCAGAAAAACAAGGTTCTGTTCTTAGTCCCCACCATCGGACAAATGAATAATATGGCATGAGTGTCAAAAGCAATCATTCATCACGGCAAGCTGCACTCCTACAGAGGGAGAAAGAAGTGTTAAAAAGACAAGCATCAACTGAATCTGATGACTGGGCCACTTTGTTCCAGACCCAGTATCAAGGAGTTTCAAGTTGCAAAATGAAATGACAGGGATATTCAGATTGTTGGTCACTGGTACCGGTTCATGTGTAGTTCGTAAATAACAGTGGAAGAACCATAAAAATCAATGTGTAGCATAAGCTGAGAGTGAAGTAAGATGAAAAATTGGTAAAAACATATTGCAACATTTAACACTAACTAAATTAAGCCCGATTCATGAATTTTCCTTCATAAAAAGGAAAAAACAAAACCCTCAAAATTGCAACATTTAATACCAACCTATGTTGCAACTTCAAAACCCAAATGCATATACATATATACGATATGTGGCAACCCATTCACCCATGAGAACCACAAGCCCAACGGTTTGTCTATCAAATTCCATATGTACTTAGATGAATTGCGTGGCTTTTTTCACACAATTTTCTCCCCTATGCCATTTTATACCACTGTATTCATCAAGGATTGTGCATTGATGCATAAACTATCAATGTAAGTGTTAGACAATAAAATTGACACGACATCAATGTTATTCACACTCTTCATTACACTTCAAGTACTCATATTGGACATTGAAAGCCCCAAACAGATTTGACCATAAACATGCATGCAAGTACTTCGCACATACACAAGTCTGGTGCCTAGGCACATAGCTGCATCCAGCACTTAGTCGGAATGCTAACAATATAACAGATACAAAAAGGCGCTAAACATATAGGGAGACACTAAAAGCAATGAAGATGTTTGAAAATTAAACATGGAAATGGCCTAAAGCTCATGCACGGACCTATACCAAGGCTAACGATGTCCATGAATGTCCATGAATGCCCATGGACATCGCTTGCAAAAAAAATTGATTAAATTTTTGTATGAAAACCCTTTGAAATTTTATCAACACCCATCAAATTTGATTTGTATTACAAGTTCCCAAAACTGAAAAGATAACACTATTGCGCAAAAATTTATGGATCCGTCATTACTGCAACTCTTCATTGTATTAAATGATATGGAAAATCATATCCTCATCAATCATCCTGTTAAAGACAACGGCCCACAACTTAAATGCTAACAGGTGTTAAACATCACTCTTACTACGTACCTCTTCAAGATCATATATTTGTATGCTTGATCTAGTTGCAGGCAAACACCCATCAAACCTTCTAAACTAAATGGTCCATTTGCTTACATTTGGGCTAAATCGACTACAAAAGGGGCCCAATAGACTACAAAAGGGGCTGATTGTACGAAATCAAAGCATCGTTTTAATCGCGTGAATGCAAATTAACAGGCATAATTATTAAGAGGGATGACACTGAACTGAACCCCACGAAAATCCAAGAAAAGTTTCATGGAATCCCTATTTTAATCTTTTGTTGATCGATATTGTGTCTTATTCAGTTAGCCCTTCTGCTATGATGTAACTCTGGATTAGGACTCAGCTTATTGAGATTGGAATGAAATGTTTATGACTGGAATTATGCCCATTTTTGGAGGTATTATGTTGAAGCATAGCGCATGAAATGTCAATGGTTTCAATTGAACATAGCTGCGATATTACTACAAATAAATTTGGGCGAGGTGTGGTGCACTTGTATCAGTAAATATTTTGGGTCTAGCTGTAGAAAAAATGGGTAACATACTAATATGACACTTTAGGATTATTTTTTTTTCCTCCTTTCGTTGGGTGCAGAAGAAGGGCTAGAGCCCCAAATGAATATTATTAATTCTTAATCATTTTGGGCCAAATGATGCCTACAATATCTGTACAACCATAATCTCCTTAGGAGGAGATTGAAACTCATGAGAACCTAAATTCATTGTAACTTCTATATTAGCAAGTTTGTCAGCAACTTGGTTGTCTTTGTGATAGAATTGGGACATGTATGCCTCCTATTTGATTAATGATTTCTTTGCATTGGAAAGTAGTCTGTCTATACTTCTAATGCTATGAGAAATTGTCCGTACCAAAAACTTGTTACAGTTAAAATCGCAAGTGCACAAATAGCTATAACTAGCAACTGGCAAATACAGATCGATCCCACAAGGAGCTCGCTTACAATTACCTAAACTAATTAAACTATTAAATCTAGGCAATTCAAGTTTGGTGGTTTGAGTGATTAACTAAGAAAACAATAACAACTAGGAATATGAATAAGGAATCAGAAGATTGAAACACCCAAGATGGAATTAACAACACAATTATGCTAGTGAATCAATGACTAACCCTATCAAACTTGACCAATCATGAAACATAAATGGATAGATTGTCAATTTAGCTCATCCCCTGCCTCTTTCAATGGCCGAAGACTAATCCTAAAACTACAGTCTCCTACTTTTATGGGACTAAGAATCAAAGAACGGTAAGGTTCACAATCTCAAATCCCAATTAGAATTCCAATTATTTTTATATCAAATCCTAATTGTATACTAAGTCACGCTAGATAAAGATTTCGTCTTTCAACGTTCCCCTAAAACATGATAGAAATAGATGAATGCTCTTTCAAGCAATTCATGAAACACGTAGCAAGTAAAGTAGAATTCAATAACACAAACAGTAAGGTCTACAGATAAATCATGATCTAACTAGGCATAATTGACATTAATCCTAGTCCAAGTTGGGAGATTTAGCCGCTAAATATAGTAAAATCACAATGCAATAATCACAAGACATCATACTAATAACTACTAAAGAACTAAAACAATAAATAATAGAGAGAGCTAGATTTAGAAAGCAAACTCAAAACTAATAATCTAAATGAACAAAAGTCTCGAATCCAATAATATAAATCTTCAAAACTCCAAAGTGTTAATGTGCTAGAATATGCTGGAACCCTTATCCAAAGCATAAAGAAAGATCCTCTCCAAAATAAAAACACCGGGCTCTTTTTAAAACAAAAGTAGTAACTGACTTAAGAAGTTACATCGCCAACATGGCCGTGCCAAATAGCAATAGGTGCCAAGTTGCACCTTTTTTTCCTAAATTATGGAATAGGTGACACATGCATGCTAAATGGCACGACATATTGTGTCATAGTCTGGAATTGACCCTGAACTTCTACAGGAAACTTCCATGGTTGTGCAATTCTATACGGTAGGCTTGTTCATCGGTCCAGGACTAGACTGGCATGGACCGAAGACCGATTGAGGACCAATATCAGGATCGTGGACCAGACCAGTTCAAAGTCGGTCTAGACCGGACCGAACCTGGGTGAACCTGGACCGGTTCGAGACCGGACCGATTTGGGTCGTGTCTACAAGGCCCAAATTGAAATGGAAATGAAAAATGGGCTCTTGTCTCCTGTTCACTTCAAATAAAGGATAGCTGCCTGCTGCTAATTGCTTGTAGTAATAGTAAGCTTGAAGTGTTTGTAGTAAGTCTAAATTATTCAAGAAATTTCCATAGTGCTTTCATCTTAAATCCAATAGCAGCTCATTTACAACCGACGAAATAAAATTGTATCACAATCACTCAACAAGGAGGAAAGTAAATGCTATTCTTCCTTCTTTCATTACTACTACTCTAGAGTCAGGACATGGCTTTGCCACATCCATGTCCTATTTGCGCCGTGTTGCATCCACTATCTACAATAAGCAAAATGGCAACTTCAGGTGGTTCATTTGCTATTTGACAGTGGGAAACAGTTTGAAAAAACATGACTATAATCATTACGCCTAAATTTAGTACTAAAGCCACCATTCCTCCTGTTGCTACTGAACACATATGAATCTTCTAAACACCTATTTTGTCTATAAAGATTTCTCTTGTGTGCTGTCCCATGAGCAAGATTTTTGCTTCAGAAGTATTTTCTGAGTTTCAGAAAGAGAATTCTTAAATGCAGTGACTTCATTGGACTTTAGTGTTAGAGATGTAAATGAATGGAGATTATTAGTCTGTTTATCTTACTGGAAGTGTCTATTTTTGCATTCAGTTCACCACATTTGTGTCTACCATCTTCTTGCCAAATGTGTGAGAAGACAAATTTTGGAAGGAGCTTTGCAAACCTAGTTTGACAAAGGCAAAGTCTAAAATTGTGAAATAGAAAACTCAAAATTCAAAAAAACAAAAATCCTCAAAAATCGGTCAACGGTTTGATCTACAGGTCCACCCGATCCGGACCTGAACCGGACCGAAGACCGAAATTGAAAAAAGACAGGACCGAACCGACTAAGCACGGTCTAGTCCAGTCCAAGCCGGTTTTCGGTTTGGTCTGGGCCCGAATTGAATAATGAACATTCCTATTACACGACACCCAATGTCATTCCTTTCAACTTTTGCTTGTCGGCATGGGCGTGCAATTGGCATGGTGGTCTGTAATGCCCTTCTTTCCCTTGCTCCCCACTTGATTTCCATCCTTCTCTCCTTCTCTTAGCTCTCATTATGCAATATAGCCCTTAAATCTTCAAAGTAAGGCCAAATCACCTGCAAAGCAAGAGATTAGAACCAATTAAGCAGTTTCAAAGAAAAACATGCCAAATTCTCTAAATTGGAAGTGAGAAGTAAGGATACAAGAAGGATTTGTGTATAGAAATGGGTAAAATATAGGTTTAACAAGCATTCCTACCATCATCATCAAATCGAGTTGGGGCCAAAGTTTCTTGATTTGCAAACTACAAGACCTCCCTTAACCCTCACCAAACCACTTTGATCTATGCCTTCATAGATGTACAAACCCTCAAGATGTTCCATAAAGCCTCCCACCCATTATCCTTTGTCACCTCTCAAGATGCCACTCGCGGCTATCGTGCCAGGATTCCCTTTATTAAAACCATCTATATATAAAGACATCCACCCTGGCGATGGCGCCTCCCACTGAACAAGTCATTTTTGCCTGGCATTTGTAATGATGTTTCATGCAGCCAATCATCTCTATCCAATACCTTTAGAATTCCATTAAACATGTCCAGCAAGCAATGACCTTTTTCCACCGGTACCTGGCCTAAATCATTGAAACAACCGACATTCTATCACCTCCACAAATACTAGCTAGTAATAAGAAATTTAGTTGGCCAATTTGGATTGCCACACTTCTCCCTAACATTGGCGATAATATACTCCCTCACGTTAGTCCCCAGCATATGCGCTTTCATCCCTCTACCCGTGAGAAATTACCAAACAACACATGCTAGAGAGTACTTTCATAAAATGTAGTCAACATCCTCCACTTCTGATTTACTTATGCCACACAAGGCGTTGTTGATTAGTCTTCATTTAGCTTGTTTTACATTGGTTAATAATCAATTCTTATAAAATAAGCCATAAAAACATCTAAATTCGCTAAGGCGCCTTCACCTTCCACACGAAGTCCTAACTCTCACCCTTTTTATCCCCATAGCCCTTCCAATAATAGAGATATTAGATATTATGGAAAATGTACTTGATGATTCACCTAATCAATGAAAGTTTGCATCAACAGCCTCAGTTGCCAATTCCACGAGGTAATTTTCCTAAGTAGCCTCTCTGACAATTAATTTGCAATGCTATCCCATATCTATCCATGTTCATGACTCCAATAATCACCCATCACTAAATTCTATTCTTTGGTGGGATGCAAATTTTTGACATGCCTAATAAGTGCTTCTCAATTAGTCCACCTATCCATCGAGAGCTTAGTGTTCCGTCCATTGCCCACAGCCATACCAATCCCTCCATTGAGCTTGCCCAGATTTCCACCAATCCCTTCCATGTGTTGGAATAATTCTGCTATACCTTTAGGGTTTCTACATCACTGCCTTGACAATAAGTATACCTCAATAATTGGGCCTAAGATGTTGTGGGCTCACTTTTAAACCGTCAGTGCAACTTCATCCATTAAGGTCAAGTTAAGCTTTGTTATAGCCTCAAACCCAACCTACGATGATATTTGGGCTTAGTGACCATACCCCATGTTGTAAGGTGAATTCTTTGTTCAAAACCTCGACAAATGAAATGACACACCTTCCTGTATATGATATCATAGCATGTCATCTATAGCATCCTAGTTGCCTGCATATTATATGCCATGATGAAAATAATAGTAGACTGAATAAGGGGCACCTGTTGTGTTAAAGAAATACAATTAGGACATCCCACCAATTAGTTTTTTATCTATCGTTCAAGCACTCTTTGGTACATGGCTTTGGTAAATGTAAAGTCCTGACCCCTCCCAGGTCATAGACAGTTACCAAGAACGGTTTCAAGGATCGCCGACTAGCCCCACAAACCACCACAAGCATTTCCGGAGTGCTTCGTCCTTGTTCACACACTACCCGAAAAACTTCGTAGGAAGCCACCCATCCTAAGATTGCTCCCCAACAAGCATGCTTAACTATGGAGTTTTTAAGAGTAGGCTTTCCGAAAAGGGAGGTTCACCTTTTGGTGATATAAGTAGTCACTTTCAATTCTTTTAAGCCACATTCGGGGTGTTACAATGAATGTAACATCCGAGGTGGCTTAAAGGATTTGAAGTGACTACTTATATCACCAAAATTGTACCTTTTCTTAGGGAAGTCCACTCATAAAAACTCCACAATTAAGCGTGCTTGCTATAGAGAAATCTTATGATAGGTGACCTCCTGGGAAGTTTCTCAGCCAACGTGCGAGCAAGAATGAAGCATATCGAAAAGACTTGTAGTGATTTGTGAGGCCAATCGATAATCCTTGAAGTCGTTCCCAGTAATTGTCCTGGCCTAAGAGGGTGCCAAACATTATAAATGGTATCAAAGACGACCAGCGACTGCGGGCTACGCCAATAGCCAGAAGAGCCCTGGGCAGTCTCCGAGCGAGGCAAAAATACTGGGATGGGCCGTTAGTCAAGAGGACTTGTAAGTCGGTCTGTTAGTGAGGCACAACGAGGACGTTGTGCACTTCAAGTGGGGTGAATGTAACACCCGAGTATGGTCACATTGTCTCTAATTTGTAAGTTATATTACATAACCCAATTAGCCTTAGTTACTTTACTAATCAAGGATGGCTCACTTTGGGAATTAAGGTAATAAAGTTGTCATCCAAACATTTCGGGAGCCACTGCCCATGTAATATCTATAGCACCATCTCATTGGCAATAGGACCCATCATAGTCCAGTAGCATTGGAAAAACCATGCATGAAAATCATCTGTGCCCGAAGCCTTGAACGGGTTCATGCTCTCGAGTGCATTCTAAATTTCATCTCAACTAAGAGGTTGTTCTAACCACCTTACTACATCAGCATCCATGCAAGGGAATCTGCAACACCCCAAGTTTAGATTACAGAATTTGAAGTGACTATTTATATTATCAAAGGTGAACCTTCCTTTTCGGGAACTCTATTCTTAAAAACTCCATAGTTAAGCATACTTCTTACGGAGAAATCTGAGGATGGGTGACCTCTTAAAAAGTTTCTTAGGCAGCATCTAAGTGAGGACGAAGCACGCTAAAAAGACTTGTTGTGATTTGTAGGGTCAATTAACGATTCTTGAAGTCATTTCTAGTAACTGTCCGCGACTCGAGAAAGGTCGGGGCGCTGCAGGTGGTATCAGAGTTGACTCGCAACTGTGAGCTACGTCAGTGAGTAGGAGAGCCCTGGGTGTGACCTAACAGGGCAAAGATTCTGGATTGGACCATATGTCAAAGAACATGTAAGTCAATCAGTTTGTAAGGCATAATGAGGACATTGTGTACTTTAAGTGGGGGTGACTATAACATTTCAAGTTTGGATTAAAGGATTTGAAGTGACTATCGCCAAAGGTATACCTTTCTTTTGGAGAAGGTCACTGTTAGGAACTCCACATTTAAGCTAACAGTGCTTGCTGTGGAGAAATGTTATGATTAGTGACCTCCTTGAAAGTTTTTCAGGCACCATGTAAGTGAGGACGAAGCATGCCAAAAAGGCTTGTGATGATTTGTGGTGTCAGTTAACGACTCTTGAAGCCGGCTCCTGGTAACTGTCTATGACCCGAGAAGGGTCGGGGTGCTACAAATTTAGCTCACTCATGCTGTAATAGCCCGACCCTAAATCATATTTATTTATTTAATTAAGCCATGTTATTAATTTTTCACGTTTATTAATCTCATTTAATCATCCTAGTTAGAAGAATTCATTTTGGGCCCTACTTTGCAATTCAAGTTTCATTTACCGTAACGATTTTGGGTGAATCGATATTAGGTCCCAGTAAATATGATTAGGTGACAAATTATTTTTCATAATGTCACAAAAATTTAATTTTTAACCATGCAAAAATTTGGGCCCAAATTCATTAAGTTTTGCCCAATTCATTTGGGTCCGATTTGCGGCCCGATTCACTATGGGCTCAAATTATGGCCCGAAAATTTGGATGTAATTAAATTAAGTTAATCACTATCATTTGTAACTAATTTAAATTAGCAAAAGGCTACTTTTGGAGGGTAAATATAAGCCAAGTAATGAGGTGAGTCATAAACAACTTCAAGCAAACTCAAACCACAAACTTCTCTATTCCTTTTCTCTCTAACCCACGGCCACCCCAACCCCCAGCTGTTGTCGCCTATTCCTGGGGTTTTTCGGCTAGTTTGCGGTTGCCACCAATAGCCCGACACCCTAGAACCACAAGCCAACATCCTCAATCTCTAAAACCA
>JACYFF010031958.1:93850850-93861493 GCA_017589665.1 Selenicereus undatus | reverse complement strand
CGAATGTGGCTTAAAAGAATTGGAAGTGACTACTTATATCACCAAAAGGTGAACCTCCCTTTTCGGAAAGCCTACTCTTAAAAACTCCACAGTTAAGCATGCTTGTTGGGGAGTAATCTTAGGATGGGTGGCTTCCTACGAAGTTTTTCGGGTAGTGTGTGAACAAGGACGAAGCACTCCGAAAATGCTTGTGGTGGTTTGTGGGGCTAGTCGACGATCCTTGAAACCGTTCTTGGTAACTGTCTATGACCTGGGAGGGGTCAGGACTTTACATTTACCAAAGCCATGTACCAAAGAGTGCTTGAACGATAGATAAAAAACTAATTGGTGGGATGTCCTAATTGTATTTCTTTAACACAACAGGTGCCCCTTATTCAGTCTACTATTATTTTCATCATGGCATATAATATGCAGGCAACTAGGATGCTATAGTTGACATGCTATGATATCATATACAGGAAGGTGTGTCATTTCATTTGTGGAGGTTTTGAACAAAGAATTCACCTTACAACATGGGGTATGGTCACCAAGCCCAAATATCATGGTAGGTTGGGTTTGAGGCTATGACAAAGCTTAACTTGGCCTTAATGGATGAAGTTGCACTAACGGTTTAAAAGTGAGCCCACAACATCTTAGGCCCAATTATTGAGGTATACTTATTGTCAAGGTAGTGATGTAGAAACCCTAAAGGTATAGCAGAATTATTCCAACACATGGAAGGGATTGGTGGAAATCTGGGCAAGCTCAATGAAGGGATTGGTATGGCTGTGGGCAATGGACGGAATACTAAGCTCTCGATGGATAGGTGGACTAATTGAGAAGCACTTATTAGGCATGTCAAAAATTTGCATCCCACCAAATGAATAGAATTTAGTGATGGGTGATTATTGGAGTCATGAACATGGATAGATATGGGATAGCATTGCAAATTACTTGTCAGAGAGGCTACTTAGGAAAATTACCTCGTGGAATTGGCAACTGAGGCTGCTGATGCAAACTTTCATTGATTAGGTGAATCATCAAGTACATTTTCCATAATATCTAATATCTCTATTATTAGAAGGGCTATGGGGATAAAAAGGGTGAGAGTTAGGACTTCGTGTGGAAGGTGAAGGCGCCTTAGCGAATTTAGATGTTTTTATGGCTTATTTTATAAGAATTGATTATTAACCAATGTAAAACAAGCTAAATAAGGACTAATCAACAATGCCTTGTGTGGCATAAGTGAATCAGAACTGGAGGATGTTGACTACATTTTATGAAAGTACTTTCTAGCATGTGTTGTTTGGTAATTTCTCACGGGTAGAGGGATGAAAGCGCATATGCTGGGGACTAACGTGAGGGAGTATATTATCGCCAATGTTAGAGAGAAGTGTGGCAATCCAAATTGGCCAACTAAATTTCTTATCACTAGCTAGTATTTGTGGAGGTGATAGAATGTCGGTTGTTTCAATGATTTAGGCCAGGTACCGGTGGAAAAAGGTCATTGCTTGCTGGACATGTTTAATGGAATTCTAAAGGTATTGGATAGAGATGATTGGCTGCATGAAACATCATAACAAATGCCAGGCAAAAATGACTTGTTCAGTGGGAGGCGCCATCGCCAGGGTGGATGTCTTTATATATAGATGGTTTTAATAAAGGGAATCCTGGCACGATAGCCGCGAGTGGCATCTTGAGAGGTGACAAAGGATAATGGGTGGGAGGCTTTATGGAACATCTTGAGGGTTTGTACATCTATGAAGGCATAGATCAAAGTGGTTTGGTGAGGGTTAAGGGAGGTCTTGTAGTTTGCAATTCAAGAAACTTTGGCCCCAACTCGATTTGATGATGATGGTAGGAATGCTTGTTAAACCTATATTTTACCCATTTCTATACACAAATCCTTCTTGTATTCTTACTTCTCACTTCTAATTTAGAGAATTTGGCATGTTTTTCTTTGAAACTGCTTAATTGGTTCTAATCTCTTGCTTTGCTGGTGATTTGGCCTTACTTTGAAGATTTAAGGGCTACATTGCATAATGAGAGCTAAGAGAAGGAGAGAAGGATGGAAATCAAGTGGGGAGCAAGGGAAAGAAGGGCATTACAGACCACCATGCCAATTGCACGCCCATGCCGACAAGCAAAAGTTGAAATGAATGACACTGGGTGTCGTGTAATAGGAATGTTCATTATTCAGTTCGGACCCAGACCAAACCGAAAACCGGCTTGGACTGGACTAGACCGTGCTTAGTCGGTTCGGTCCTCGGTCCTGTCTTTTTTCAATTTCGGTCTTCGGTCCGTCCGGATCGGGTGGACCAGTAGATCAAACCGTTGACCGATTTTTGAGGATTTTTGTTTTTTTGAATTTTGAGTTTTCTATTTCACAATTTTAGACTTTGCCTTTGTCAAACTAGGTTTGCAAAGCTCCTTCCTAAATTTGTCTTCTCACACATTTGGCAAGAAGATGGTAGACACAAATGTGGTGAACTGAATGCAAAAATAAACACTTCCAGTAAGATAAACAGACTAATAATCTCCATTAATTTACATCTCTAACACTAAAGTCCAATGAAGTCAGTGCATTTAAGAATTCTCTTTCTGAAACTCAAAAAATACTTCTGAAGCAAAAATCTTGCTTATGGGACAGCACACAAGAGAAATCTTTATAGACAAAATAGGTGTTTAGAAGATTCATATGTGTTCAGTAGCAACAGGAGGAATGGTGGCCTTAGTACTAAATTTAGGCGTAATGATTATAGTCATGTTTTTTCAAGCTGTTTCCCACTGTCAAATAGCAAATGAACCACCTGAAGTTGCCATTTTGCTTATTGTAGATAGTGGATGCAACATGGCGCAAATAGGACATGGATGTGGCAAAGACATGTCCTGACTCTAGAGTAGTAGTAATGAAAGAAGGAAGAATAGCATTTACTTTCCTCCTTGTTGAGTGATTGTGATACAATTTTATTTCGTCGGTTTTAAATGAGCTGCTATTGGATTTAAGATGAAAGCACTATGGAAATTTCTTGAATAATTTAGACTTACTACAAACACTTCAAGCTTACTATTACTATAAGCAATTAGCAGTAGGCAGCTATCCTTTATTTGAAGTGAACAGGAGACAAGAGCCCATTTTTCATTTCCATTTCAATTTGGGCCTTGTAGACACGACCC
Organism: Selenicereus undatus; assembly: GCA_017589665.1. Classification (NCBI taxonomy): domain Eukaryota; kingdom Viridiplantae; phylum Streptophyta; class Magnoliopsida; order Caryophyllales; family Cactaceae; genus Selenicereus; species Selenicereus undatus. The sequence continues at coordinate 93,858,337 of JACYFF010031958.1, read as the reverse complement.
AAATCGGTCCGGTCTCGAACCAGTCCGGGTTCACCCCGGTTCGGTCCGGTCTAGACCGACTTTGAACTGGTCTGGTCCACGATCCAGATATTGGTCCTCAATCGGTTTTCGGTCCATGCCAGTCTAGTCCTGGACCGATGAACAGGCCTACCGTATAGAATTGCACAACCATGGAAGTTTCCTGTAGAAGTTCAGGGTCAATTCCAGACTATGACACAATATGTTGTGCCATTCAGCATGCATGTGTCACCTATGCCATAATTTAGGAAAAAAAGGTGCAACTTGGCACCCATTGCTATTTGGCACGGCCATGTTGGCGATGTAACTTCTTAAGTCAGTTACTACTTTTGTTTTAAAAAGAGCCGAGTGTTTTTATTTTGGAGAGGATCTTTCTTTATGCTTTGGATAAGGGTTCCAGCATATTCTAGCACATTAACACTTTGGAGTTTTGAAGATTTATATTATTGGATTCGAGACTTTTGTTCATTTAGATTATCAGTTTTGAGTTTGCTTTCTAAATCTAGCTCTCTCTATTATTTATTGTTTTAGTTCTTTAGTAGTTATTAGTATGACGTCTTGTGATTATTGCATTGTGATTTTCACTATATTTACCGGCTAAATCTCCCAACTTGGACTAGGATTAATGTCAATTATGCCTAGTTAGATCATGATTTATCCGTAAACCTTACTGTTTGTGTTATTGAATTCTACTTTACTCGCTACGTGTTTCATGAATTGCTTGAAAGAGCATTCATCTATTTCTATCATGTTTTAGGGGAATGTTGAAAGATGAAATCTTTATCTAGCGTGACTTAGTATACAATTAGGATTTGATATAAAAATAATTGGAATTCTAATTGGGATTTGAGATTGTGAACCTTACAGTTCTTTGATTCTTAGTCCCATAAAAATAGGAGACTGTAGTTTTAGGATTAGTCTTCGGCCATTGAAAGAGGCAGGGGATGAGCTAAATTGACAATCTATCCATTTATGTTTCATGGTTGGTCAAGTTTGATAGGGTTAGTCATTCATTCACTAGCATAATTGTGTTGTTAATTCCATCTTGGGTGTTTCAATCTTCTGATTCCTTATTCATATTCCTACTTGTTATTGTTTTCTTAGTTAATCACTCAAACCACCAAACTTGAATTGCCTAGATTTAATAGTTTAATTAGTTTAGGTAATTGTAAGCAAGCTCCTTGTGGGATCGATCTGTATTTGCCAGTTGCTAGTTATAGCTATTTGTGCACTTGCGATTTTAACTGTAACAAGTTTTTGGTACGGACAATTTCTCATAGTATTAGAAGTATAGACAGACTAGTTTCCAATGCAAAGAAATCATTAATCAAATCGGAGGCATACATGTCCCAATTCTATCACAAAGAGAACCAAGTTGCTGATAAACTTGCTAATATAGAAGTTACAATGAATTTAGGTTCTCATGAGTTTCAATCTCCTCCTAAGGAGATTATGGTTGAACAGATATTGTATGCATCATTTGGCCCAAAATGATTAAGAATTAATAATATTCATTTGGGGCTCTAGCCCTTCTTCTGCACCCAACGAAAGGAGGAAAAAAAAAATAATCCTAAAGTGTCATGTTAGTATGTTACCCATTTTTTCTACAGCTAGACCCAAAATATTTACTGATACAAGTGCACCACACCTCGCCCAAATTTATATGTAGTAATATCACAGCTATGTTCAATTGAAACCATTGACATTTCATGCGCTATGCTTCAACATAATACCTCCAAAAATGGGCATAATTCCAGTCATAAACATTTCATTCCAATCTCAATGAGCTGAGTCCTAATCCAGAGTTACATCAGAGCAGAAGGGCTAACTGAATAAGACACAATATCGATCAACAAAAGATTGAAATAGGGATTCCATGAAACTTTTCTTGGATTTTCGTGGGGTTCAGTTCAGTGTCATCCCTCTTAATAATTATGCCTGTTAATTTGCATTCACGCGATTAAAACGGTGCTTTGATTTCGTACAATCAGCCCCTTTTGTAGTCTATTGGGCCCCTTTTGTAGTCTATTTAGCCCAATGTAAGCAAATGGACCATTTAGTTTAGAAGGTTTGATGGGTGTTTGCCTGCAACTAGATCAAGCATACAAATATATGATCTTGAAGAGGTACGTAATAAGAGTGATGTTTAACACCTGTTAGCATTTAAGTTGTGGGCTGTTGTCTTTAACAGGATGATTGATGAGGATATGATTTTCCATATCATTTAATACGATGAAGAGCTGCAGTAATGACGGATCCATAAATTTTTGCGCAATAGTGTTATCTTTTCAGTTTTGGGAACTTGTAATACAAATCAAATTTTATGGGTGTTGATAAAATTTCAAAGGGTTTTCATACAAAAATTTAATCAATTTTTTTTGCAAGCGATGGCCATGGGCATTCATGGACATTCATGGACATCGTTAGCCTTAGTATAGGTCCGTGCATGAGCTTTAGGCCATTTCCATGTTTAATTTTCAAACATCTACATTGCTTTTAGTGTCTCCCTATATGTTTAGCGCCTTTTTGTATCTGTTATATTGCTAGCATTCCGACTAAGTGTTGGATGCAGCTATGTGCCTAGGCACCAGACTCGTGTATGTGCGAAGTACTTGCATGCATATTTATGGTCAAATCTGTTTGGGGCTTTCAATGTCCAATATGAGTACTTGAAGTGGAATGAAGAGTGTGAATAACATTGATGCCGTGTCAATTTTATTGTCTAACACTTACATTGATAGTTTATGCATCAATGCACAATCCTTGATTAATACAGTGGTATAAAACGGCATAGGGGAGAAAATTCTGTGAAAAAAGCCACGCAATTCATCTAAGTACATATGGAATTTGATAGAGAAACCGTTGGGCTTGTGGTTCTCATGGGTGAATGGGTTGCCACATATCGTATATATGTATATGCATTTGGGTTTTGAAGTTGCAACATAGGTTGGTATTAAATGTTGCAATTTTGAGGGTTTTGTTTTTTCCTTTTTATGAAGGAAAATTCATGAATCGCGCTTAATTTAGTTAGTGTTAAATGTTGCAATATGTTTTTACCAATTTTTTATCTTACTTCACTCTCAGCTTATGCTACACATTGAGTTTTATGGTTCTTCCACTGTTATTTACGAACTACACATGAACCGGTACCAGTGACCAACAATTTGAATATCCCTGTCATTTCATTTTGCAACTTGAAACTCCTTGATACTGGGTCTGGAACAGAGTGGCCCAGTCATCAGATTCAGTCGATGCTTGTCTTTTTCACACTTCTTTCTCCCTCTGTAGGAGTGCAACTTGCCGTGATGAATGATTGCTTTTGACACTCATGCCATATTATTCATTTGTCTGATGGTGGGGACTAAGAACAGAACCTTGTTTTTCTGAAATGTGAACCTTACTAGATCGTCATAACTTTTGCCAGCAGAATATTCCATGTTTGTCACCTCAGTATTCAAATTGATGATGATTAGTTGACGTTCAGTTCATATTTTGTTTGGTTCTCAATTGAGCAGCATGAGTGACTTTTCCAAAACAAGTCAGACCTAGCATGTGCAACCCTTTGATAGATTCTAAAAGTAAAGGTGCTAATTTCATGCACTTGAATCTTCATTTTTGTAAATGACTACAGGTTATGAGAGCATCATATTTACATCAGTCTGATATGAAGGTGCCCTCGGTTCAGAATCGTGGCTAAGTCATCCTGGAAATGGCATAGGAATCACTAGTCTCTCGACCTTTCTCTATGAGAATAAGGCACAACTGTTAATGAATATTGAGTAGACATCATGCTAACAAAAGCCTCAACGGCCCGTCATTGGTTAACCTTTTTTCCTGTTCTGGATCTATTTCTATGTTCTAACGTTTCCTAATTTCCACCATGTAATGCCCAGGCCCCAAAGGGTCAACTCATTAGAAAATCACTTAGTCAACAACTTACCGTCCAAAGACTAGCCCTTAGCACTTTTTGTCCTCAATTGGCCTTGAAAAGTGGAAATACTCGTTATTATAGTAGGCTTAATATACACTTTATTATCTGGACATGTTTCCCAAATATAATGCCCCGACCACAAAGGGTTGGGCTGTTACACAGCGTACTAGTTAACAATCTAGTTTTTGAGCCTTCCTTAACAGCCCGTTGTACTTACTTGGGCTTGACAAGGGGAAGTGCTAGTTATTGTGGCGCATAGCATACAGTATACATTATGCCTCTGCAATCTTTCATGTGGGACACAGGATTTTACAGCTACATCTTTTAGATCATGCATTGTTGATGTTTCGCTTAGTACTTAGTAGTGTTCATGAATTTGCATTTGTTGCATCTTCTATGCTGGCTCGTAGCCTCTCTGACTTCTATTGATCCAAAGCCTTTGTTCAGATTTAAGATTATACAAAAAACCGTTTTACTGCTCTCACCTCTAAGTAATCATAGAGACAATAGTAAGTCCTTGAAGTTGGATTCCTCGCTAAGTTTCTAGCCTCTGCCTGCTGATGATGTGATTAATACAATGATATTGAGCAAAAGCTTACTTCATATCAATCATAGGAATACATAATAAGGACCAAACGGTCCGAACCTGCCTTTGTCGAAGCAAAATTCAAGGCAAGAGATATGTTTCATAAGCAAGATCATGAAGCAGAAGGTCTTATTAATTTATGCATGATGGTATGTGTAGAAGGCAAAAATTCTGCAACCAATCGGATGGTGCAACGTGTAAAAAAATCAGCTAATTACAAATTGCCATGTGTCACGTTGACTTTGGTGGACCCACTTGGTCAAAATTAAGTTCAGCCAATTAAAATCCGCCACGTGTCATCGATGATGCAGAAATTAGTGATTATTTTCTTTATTTAAAAATAAGAAAATAATTACTGAGCCTATGCCCAAAACCCAGCTCTAACCTTAGTCGGTAGGGCCTGTAAATAGGAGTCATCTTCATTCATTTGGATCATTCAGCATTTGCAGAATTCAGAGCTCAGACGGCAAGAAACATCCAGCTACCAAGCGAGAAGGATTAAGACTTGCAGAGCTTCAGAAACCATAATCAGCCACTTGCAGATCAAAATCAAGAACAGCCTTCAGAGTTCTTCAGCTGATTTGCATCAACCGAGATCAACCGTCAAGCCCTCGGAATACTCAAGTCATTAGGAGATCGAATCAGATGATCATTTTTATTGTATTAAATTCAGATATTGTACCTACACACTACATTAATACAAAATTAAATTTGTTTTTGAATTTCTTGTTTTTATTTATTTTAGACTCGAAATTTGTGTTTACAAATTTTTGGCACGCTCGGTGGGACAACTCTGCCTCTCATCTCTTTCTCCTAACAGCAAACAATACATTCCTTTGAAGATAACATGGCCCCTAAGAACGCTATTAACCAATCTTCAAGGAAAGTTATCCGATCTGCATCGCAAGGATCAACAACTGCTAGTGCTGCATCTGGTGGTGTCATGACCAGAAGTATGACAAAAGCTGCTACCACTATCATCGGAGAGCAATCAATTGTGGCTACACCATCACAGTCACATAAGATCCAAAACCTCGGCTCCAAGGTATCTGATGGAGTCAATCAAATCGCTTCAAATGTTCTGAAGCAAAAATTTGTTGTCGGCTTCATCATGCCACAAACAATTCCGCGTGGGATGGATGAACTCCAAACCCACACCAACCCTGCTTTCCAACCCTTCAATTCTGAAGATGATGGTTATTCAAGCAGTGATTCCTCTTTGGCATCCTTAAAGGGATCACTTTCCTCGCGTACTGAAGCTGAATCATCTGACACTGTCGTCATCCCAGTTATGGTGACAGGGGCTACTAACTTTGAAGAACAACTGGCGAGCATGAAGGCTACCTTGGATAGGCTCTCTAAAGATAGTGTAGAAAAGGACGCCCAAATCAAACGCCAGAACGATCAGATTGCTAAGCTGATGAAGAAATTGGAAAAGAAGTCCTCTGAAGCTTCCAACAAAGGTTCAGGCGCCAAAGACTCTGATAAAGAGTCCAACCACAGCGAAGAATCTGAGGACGAGCGCAAGGCGAGAAAGGACCGCTCTTTAGGCTCGATGTCTGTTGAGCAAATTCAGAGCTTAATAGCAAATGCGGTCAAGGCTCAGTTGGGAGGAGGATCTCACAAGACCCACCTGTATACAAAGCCTTATACGAAGAGGATTGATGCTCTTCGCATGCCACATGGCTATCAACCTCCCAAGTTCAACTAGTTCGATGGCAAGAACAACCCCAAACAGCATATTGCCCACTTCATTGAGACGTGAGTAATGCTGGCACAGAGGGGGACTGGTTGGTGAAACAGTTTGTTCGTACTTTAAAAGGGATCACATTCAATTGGTACATGGACTTGAAGCCAGAGTCCATTGACAGCTGGGAACAAATGGAGCAGGAGTTCTTGAATCGATTCTACAGCGCTCAACGTGTTGTTAGTATGACAGAGCTAACAAGCACCAGACAATGGAAGGACGAGCCAGTTCTTGATTACATTAATCGCTGGAGGTCCCTAAGTCTCGAATGCAAGGACCGTCTATCAGAACCTTCAGCTGTTGAAATGTGTGCTCAGGGTATGGAGTGGGATTTACTATACGTCTTGCAGATGAGTAAGCCAAAGACCTTCCAGGAATTGGCAACGAAAGCTCATGATATGGAGATAACGATCGCAAGTCGTCGTGGCAAGTCTTCTTCTTCGTCTGACGCTAGAAAGGGCAAGGGTGAATTCAAGAAAAATCCCAAGTCCACTAAGTCCTCAAACAAAGAAGTCATGGCTGTTTCAACTGGGGAGCCGGTTCGAATCTCCAGAAAGCCCAAGTATGAAAACATGAAGGGTGGCTTCTCCAAGGATTCTGGAAAGAAGCGTCCTACATTGAAGGAACTGCAGGAGAAGAAATACCCATTCCCTGGCTCAGACTTGTCAGGAATGCTTGATGATCTCCTTGAAAACGGGGTTATCCAACTTCCAGAACCAAAACGACCCGAAGAAGCTAGAAGGGTTACCGACCCAAAATATTGTTGGTATCATAGGGTGGTTAGTCACCCTCTTGAGAAATGTATTACACTCAAAGAGCGTATTATGCAACTTGCCAGGGAAGGGAAGATAATACTGGATTTGGACAACACTGTTGAGACAAATCATATCTCCACTCAGCTAGAGTGTTCCTCATCGCCCTGGAAGCCAAAGCATACTCAACCTCGTGGTAGAGTAAACACTGAATTGATTTCCTCAATTGGAGAGAAATTAATTACAATACAATTTGGAAGTTTGGAGCCTATGGTAGTTCCAATTGAATCCAAATGACCCTTGACAGAGACTGATCCTTTTGTGGATGTCTCTGATAAAGATGATGTTGATGAAGAGGGATGGACTCTTATCACTCGCCAAAGGCCAAGGAAACAAAGCCAAGTATAATCACCGCCTCTCCGCCGCAGGAAGAAACAAGGAAGAAAGAAGAGC
>JACYFF010031958.1:93806786-93818381 GCA_017589665.1 Selenicereus undatus | reverse complement strand
AATGGTTAATGCCTCTGAAATGGGTGACAAATGGTTTATGCCATAAGGGGTGTTGTGAGGTTCATAAAAGCTCATATAACACCCTAACTTGGTCCGAAGAACACTAATTTTGAGTTATTACTCTGCTCACTTCCCAAATTTCATTTTCCGACTTACTCATTTAACTCAGTTTTCAACCCAAGTAAGCGTCTATACATAATCAAGCTTGTTAAACTCACTACACTTTGTAATTTCCTTGCAATACCCATAATTATATAGAAACTTCTGAAAATATTTCCAAATATCACAAAGTTCTATATTCACTCATGTTACCGTTTGATGGCCTGCATTAGAAAATCCATATCTTTCACTCCTGACCTCCAAATGAGATGTAAAACCCCAATATGAAAATCTCACAATGTCAACTAAAACTTTCATTTAGGGAACAAAGCATGATTCACATAGTAAGGTCCCTAAAATTAGGGTAGAACACAAACGTGCATACTTTCAGTTCAATCTGCGCAGTCATAGCAAAACGACTATAACTTTTTTCACAGAACTCGGATTAAGGCGATTCAAAAGGAATTTGAAATATAAATCATTGATCTATCCACACACGAAAAATCACAATTTTTCGGTGACCCAATCAATACCAGTTTTTCCGTAAAGTATTTTGGAGAACAAGTATACCAAATATAGAACTTTGTGATATTTGGAAATATAGAGCTTTTTCAATGACCCATTCAATACCAAGTATACCTCAATTTTTCAGTGACCCAATCAATACCAGTTTTCCAATAAAGATAACTGATTGATCTATCCACACACCAAAAGATCTATCCAGGAACATTTACCAGTTGAATATTTCCAAATATACAACAAGTATTTTGGATCAATTGTTCGGAGAAATTGATATTAGGCCTCGATAATTATGGATTAAAAGATTACAATTATTTTTTATGACATTTCAAAAATTTAATTTCGAGCTATGGAGAATTTAATCACGTACGGTTTAATTTCTTTCGGGCCCAAATTAAGCCCAATTTTGGCCCAACAAGTTCCTAACCCATTTGCTTATTTAATTACCATCATTAAGCCTTAATCATCATTAGCAAAAGCTGATTTTTTGTGCTTAATTTTCAGCCAAGTAATTTATTTACCTAAGGTTCATTTTGCACCAAGTAATTTTCAAAGCAATTTCTCTCTTTTCTCTCTCTTCCTTCTCTCTACACAGCCAGCCCCTCCCCCAACCAGCATTCATGCTGTTTTCCGGCCATTTTCCGGCCATTCTCCGGCAAGGATTTCAATCCCCAAACAACCTCCCTCCATTGGCTACCATTTTTCATTCTCAAAATCACCCAATATCATCTCCATCTTCACTTATTTCAAGCTCAAAGTAAGTGGCTTCAATTTTGTTCTTTGGATTTTTGATTTTTGCTTCTTGTTTTGGTTGTTTTAACGGTGGATTATGCTGTTTTCATTGAATTAAGAATCATCTTGGTGGTGGAGTTGAAGTTAGAGTTAGGGTTTTATCTTAATCATGCAAGCTTCATGTTCAAGTGTTGAATTTTGATTGTTTTAAATGAGATTTTGTGATCTTTGGCATTGGTAATGAATATCAAGATGTTTATGCTGATTTATATAAGTTAACGAACGATTTTAGTAGGTGGTTATGTGAAGAAAAGATTGAAAATATGTGAGTTAAAGTTGGGAAACAGACCTGAAACAGGGGCTACTTTGGGAATTAACTAGTACTGTTTGGCACATCCAAAATTAATGATTTTTGGTGCAGTGATATCTTGATGAGTTGTATTTCAATAGGATTTGGAATTACTCAATTTCAAGTTGTGTGGACAAAGTTATGACAAATTTACTCAAGACTATGCAGAATGCATTGAAACTGGGAACTGAACTGGAACAATAACTTTACGGAAAAACTGGTATTGATTCGGTCACTAAAAAATTGTGATTTTTGGTGTGTCGATAGATCAATGAGTTATATTTTAAACTCCTTTTGAATCTCCTTAATCCGAGTTCTGTGGAAAAAGTTATAGTTGTTTTGGTACAACTGCGCAGATTGGATTGAAATTGTGCACATCTATGTTCTACCCTAATTTTAGGGACCTTACTGTAGGAATCATACTTGGTGTCCTGAATGAATGTTTTAGTGGACATTATTAGATTTTCATATTGGGGTTTTACATCTTATTTCGAGGTCGGGAGTGAAAGATAGGGATTTTCTATTGCAGACCATCAAACGGTAATATGAGTGAATGCAGAAATCGTGACATTTGGAAATATTTTCAGAAGTTTCTATAATTATGGGTATTGCAAGGAAATTACAAAGTGTAGTGATTTCAACAAGTTTGTTTATGTATAGAAGCTTACTTGGGTTTGAAAAACGAGTTAAGTGCGCATGAAAATAAAATTTGAGAAAAAGGCACGGTAATGACTCAAGTTAGTGTCTATCAGATCCACTGAGGTTATTTGAGCTTTTATGAACCTCACAACACCCCTCATGGCATTGAACCTCACATTATCCATTTCAGAAGCATCACACTTTTCATTATCCATTTCAAAAATATCTGAAACCCATATTTCATTTATATCAATTAAAATCTTTTCATTATCACCTCCATCATTTCCATTTGGTCTATTTTACTTCAATTTATTGCATTTTAAGTTCAATAACCCTAACTGATTTAAATCAGTTCATTTTGGTTTAACTTGTCTTGTATTGAATTAAAATCAGTTTATTATATTGAAATACACAAGTTATGTATCCCATTTCAGTACTCAACTTCTGTTACACCTACTTTTACTTACTCAATTATGTGAGTAAGGATCATTTACTGACTACACATACTTACAGTGACATTTATGAAACAGAGTTGAGGCCTACTCTATCATTTCCATTGTGCATAAGTATTATCAAGTGAAATATCATTTTTAAAGACTTCAGGTACGTCCATTGTCTGTATCTTTAGAAATCCCAGTGTATTTATCAACGTTATCATGTTTTGGTAAGCACATCAATTAATCAGTTTACACAGTAATTTATCAGTTAATTAGTGACCCCGTCAGTTATCATCTATAGGACATTTGCCCTTCAGTTACCCGGGCGACTTCAGGCCAGGTCCCCCGGTCGGCTTGGCAGGTGTACACCTATCCATAGATCGTAACAGTATCAAAGGGTTCACTATCAGATAATAACTAGCAATGCAGCTTTACATCATCTTATTCACTGTTTTAACTAAATGAATTGCAAAGCGGGCCCAACCAGTGTTCAATGATCATTTAACAATTCAGGAACGCATGTACTGAGCTTCAGCTCACAGTTCGAAATATTTTTCATGTTTTGTTTTAGGCAAATGCTCAGAGTATTGCCCTCATGCTAGCAAATTAGCTGAAGAGAATAAGTGAAGCAGGAAAATCAAGATGGATCAGAAGTAATGTCGTATATGCATACTTTAAAGTTGTATTTGGAATTCTTCTGTGGGTGAAGATGTAGATTACATGGTGAATTATCTTATGTTATCGTTTTAATTACCGCAAGTGCACGGTGCAGCTGTAGCTAGCAACCAGCAAGTACGGGTCGAATCCACAAGGAACTTGGCTTCAACTACTAGAATTAATTAGACAACTCAAGCTAGGCAATCAAATTCGTGGTTGAGGACTAAACTAAGTGAAACGATAGCAATTAAGAAGTGTAATAAACAGCAGAATAGAAAACACCTAGGTTGAGATTAACAGAATGATTATGTTAGCGAATCGATTACTAACCCAACCAAATGTCCCCCAAGCATGCATTACGAATGAATAGATTATCATATAAGCTCATCTCCTCCCTCTCTCAAGGGTCGAAGACTAATCCTAGAACTATAGTCGCCCATTTTCATGGGACTAAAAGTCGAAGGATTACAAGATTTACAATCTCGAATCCCAATTAGAATCTTAACTATTTTCATGTTAAAACCCTAACTGTCTACTAAGACGCACTAGGTAAAGGTTTCGTCTCTCAACGTTCCCCTAAACCCCAATTAAAAGGACAAATGTTCTTTCGAGCATTTCATCGAACAGTTGGCGTGTATAGTAGAATTCATATTTGCAAAACAAAGGGGGAGAAAGGATTGGACCAATACAAAATTCAACTATATATATTCGGCATCAATCCCAACCTAAGTTGAAGGATTTAGCCTATAACCATGTTTAACACAACAATCAAAGCATTCAATCCAATAACCATGACAACCAAAACCTAAAACAATTAAGAACAAGAGGAAGGCGAGTTGGGATAAAACCTGGAATTAATCGTATAAATTGAAGGCAGAATCAAACTTCAATCCAAAATTGCAATCCAAGAGCGTAAAGATTAAACTCTAAAACTAAACCTAAAATCGCCTAAGCAAACGTCTGGGAAGAGAAAAAATGAATGAAACTGAATAATGTTCAAAGCAGCCCCGAAGGAAGATTTAAGTCGTGACGCGGAACAGGGGCGGCACGGTCGTGCCAAGGGGCACAAGGTGACCGTGCCAAAAGTCTACCCGAACTACCCAGGACCGGCACAAGTGGCACAGGTGTGCCACTTGGCACCCCGGCCAAGTGTGTCGGTTCTGGTGGGTCCCCCGTGCTCCGTGGGTCCGGTTTCGTGGGGCTTCCGTGCAATGCTTTTTCGCGGCTTTTCTCCCTTCTTAGCACCTCTTTCTGGCAAATATTAACTATCTTTCAGTTCCTTCAACAAAGTTCCTGAAATTACAGAAAGACGTCATATGAGTGAAATATATGCGTAAGAGGTCAATTTGACCCTTCTCTGACGTGATAAAGCATGCAAATATAGGAGAGATCGAGTCAAATACGAGCTTAAATATGGTACAAATAGAGGTTCATCACGCCCCCATGCTTATCTCTTACTTGTCCCCAAGCAAGGCTATGCTATGAAGATCAGGGAGGATGGTGGACCTCTAAACACACCTCTTCAAGGGAAAGGGTGGAGGACCGACGAATCACGCTAATCATGCAATCGAAGGTGGTCAAGTCAAGGTGTGCCAGATAATCTCAATAAAAGCGCATGCAATGTCATCCATGAATCACCTTGCCCAAATGAAACACCCACACACCCCAATGTTGAAACGCATAGTAGGACATAACCTTCCTCAACAAATGGGGAGTAAGCAAGATTGGTAGGACCTCACTTTGGGGCAAAGTGGAACACTCCCCTCAATGTGTTTGAAATATGTAACAAGGGCACACTCAATACCCCAACCAATTAGGCAAACTACCATATGTTTGGTAACGTTCTCCACTCTCCATCGCGGGAATGCAATATGCAATGTGTCAATCAAGAGGACTTGCGATAAGGATGTAATGGGGCTAAGGTCAAGGGTGCGAAGTGGAATAATTTAGGAAAAGTGGAGCTATTAGCCAAAGACTAGGGAGCAAGAACACTTCCACAATCAACACGAAGATTACAACCTCACACAAACTTGCAAATCGAGCAACAAATCCCGCAAAAACCTCTAAAGAGGAACCAAACAAGCTTCTTGCAAAAAGCTTCCACGCTACCCGTTTTATTTGCAACTTCTCCCTTTTTTTTTTAGAAGCAAAAAGGGTGCACATTGGATAGCGTCAAAAGTACCAAAAATTCAATTCGCACTTTTCCCAAAATGGGCCACTAGTATTATACCCGCAGTGAATAATTAAATACCCCAATACACCCAACTACATTATGGAAGTGTTGCCCCACTAGACCTTGACAAGGGTGAAGGAAATATGCATAGGTCAAGTGTGTAATTGATGTGGTGCAACAACAACAATCAGGGGGAAAGGCACGAAGGGCTTCCAAGGGGTAATCATGCAACAACGGGTGGCTTTCTGGGTAATGTGGCTACGTGAAGAAAGATTGCCTCAATCATGTCAACACATGCAATTGCTAAATGCAGTTTCAAAGAGAACGAGACCAAGTTCTAGAGATGCTTCATGGAGGAGTCACACATGAAAGGAAGTAGAGACTATATGTAATGAATAGTCATTAGGCTCAAGAATCTCACAGGTAACCCTACCACAGTCAAGTCAAAGTATGTCCCATTCATCAAGGTCAATCAAGTCAAACCACGTGAAACTCAGGGATAGTTAGCATGCAACACAGGGCAAAGAAACTACGAATGACAAAGACAAACGCGATTTGCACAAAATCTCACACCGAGACAAGTCACGCCTCAACACACAACCCAACGTGATCAATCAATCATCACCCCTTTCAATCTCATCACAAGAGGGGTTTTCTCACACATTTATTAGAAAACAACGAATCTAACTAAGAAAGCGGTAAAGGATATAAGGGGAAACGAAGAGAAGGGCAAGAAGTAGTACCTGAAAATCTTAAGGAAGCCCAGCTTGATCATTTCTCCTTTTGAGATGCAAAATCTAACCCTATATGCTCTACACGACATGCTCTAATAATAAAAAGGTAGAAACAACCAAGTGAAACTATATGAAGTCCTATCTAAATGATGTAAATGCAAGGGATGCCAATCGCACTAACCCTGCAATTTTCCGAAAAACGACGAGTTCAACCCCCCCCCCCCATGCTTGAGATTTTCAATGTCCTCAATGAAAAGGATACAGAAAAAAGACAAGGGAAGGGGGCAGAGGGGAGAGGGGAAGTAACACACGTTTTTTTTTTATTGGATGAAAAGAAATAAATACCTTGGGTTGCCTCCCAAGAAGCGCTTATTTTAGGTCCTAAACTTGACCCTTACCTCAGGAGGACGATGTGGGCGAGATAGAGGGAGGTGTGGCAGGGGAAGTGGTGAATGGCAGTGCAGCCAACACCTCCCCATGGCAGAAGTCGGGCAGCAACGTCGCCCAAGGAGGTCCACCGATAGCAGCAAGAGGCGGTGGGGGTGGAGGAGTCAGAACAGGAAGCCGCAGATGTGATCCACTACTCCAATAAGTGATCGCCACTCCCGGGCCAGGTGAAGGGGGAGAGGAAGAGGGGGCTGAAGGCGTGGAGTGGGCACCATGCATGAGAAGTGGTGTGGGTGGAGGAAATTGGAAGTTCGCGCGCTCGCCACAAATGGTGAAGGACATGGTGCCAGTCTGCACGTCAAACACCGCCCCTACGGTCGTAAGGAATGGGCGACTGAAGATGAGTGGGGCCGAAAAGTCCTCAACCATGTCAAGAACAATGAAATCGCAGGGGATGAGGAACTTGCTCACCTGAATTGGGACATCCTCCAGGATGCCTACGGGCTGCCTAGTGGAGCAGTCTGCAAGCTGAATAGTCAGGCTGGTGGGCGTGAGGTCCCGCAGTTGCAGCTTCTTGCAGAGAGAAAGTGGCATGAGACTTACGCTGGCCCCCAGATGACAAAGGGCTCTCTCAATCTGCGTATCCCCTATGCAGCGTGGGATACAGAAACTGTCAGGATCCTGCAGCTTTGATGGCGGCCGCTTCGATAGAAGTGCGCTACAGGATTCGACGACGGGGGTGACTGGGATGTCCCCTGGATATCCCTTCTTGGATAGGAGCTCTCGTAGAAATTGAAATTGCACAGGGGCATTCTTGAGAGCCTCTAGGAAGGGGCTACCGGCATAGATTCGACGTAAGATTTCCAATAATTACGCGAATCTAGGTTCAAGCTGACGTAGCTTGGACCATGCCAGTCGCTGAGGGTAAGACACTGGCAGCTGATAGGGACGAGTGGGAGGTGTAGGGGTGGCCTCCTCAGTAGAACTCATACTCTCTTCCTTCTTCTTCCCTTCAGTTCCTGTAGAATCAGGAACTGGAACTACCTCCTAGAGAACCATCACTGGGCTCTCCTCTAACCCCTCGTACATCGTGGAGATGGCATTGACGTGACCTCGGGGGTTAGTCTCGGGTTGGCTCGGCAGATGCCCTTGAGGTCGGGACAGGAGGCTCATTTGTTGAGCAATCTGGGCAATCTACGTGTCCATCGTCTTCTGATGGGCGGCCATGGCATTTACCCTGGAGGTCAGCAGATGGATTGACTCCTTAAGAGTCTCATTGGTAGTGGTCTGGGTCGCTATGAAGCGCTCCATAAGACTCTCTAGGTGAGATGTAGGTTCAGGAGGTGGAGGGGGTGGGGTGTAAGGAGCTCGGTTGTGCAAATCGGGTGGCTGGATAGAGTTATGAGGGTAAGGGTTGGGATTTTTGTAGAGGGGATTTAGATGACTCTTCCGACCCTGGCTATAGGTGGTGGGGTAGGGGTTATTTTGAGTAGGTGTGGTATAAGTGTGGTATGCATTGACATGTTCAATGCTGGAGGGAGCATTGTAACATTCAATGGAGGTGTGCCCCTGGATGCCACACGCCTCGCAGTATGCATGGGTCCCCATGGATGGCCCTGAAGATCCACTTGGAGTGGGGGAGGTGCCCACTTTGTCTAGCCTCTGTGCTAGCGCATCCACCAGATTGGCTAGAAGGGTCACAGCGTCGACCGCGTACTTGCCACTACTCCTGTGCGGGGTGGCTCTATCGCTTGCCCAATGATAATTGTTGGAAGCCATCTCTTCCAACAAGACCTTTGCTGCCTCAATCGACTTACCCATGAGAGCTCCTCCTGCAGCGGCATCCACTGAGATTTTCACTGACTGCTCTAATCCATTGTAGAATGTATGGACTAGAAGCCAGTCAGGAACGCCATGATGAGGGTACTACCACTGGAGGTCCTTGAACCTCTCTCAAGCCTCATAAAGGGACTCGCCATCCCTCTGAAAGAATTAAGTAATCTCAGTCCTCAGCTTTGCAGTCTTGCCCGGTGGAAAA
The DNA here is from genome assembly GCA_017589665.1 of Selenicereus undatus. Lineage (NCBI taxonomy): Eukaryota > Viridiplantae > Streptophyta > Magnoliopsida > Caryophyllales > Cactaceae > Selenicereus > Selenicereus undatus. Next base: position 93,809,617 of record JACYFF010031958.1, on the reverse strand, counting down.
TACTTGCTGAGGAAGGCCTTGGAGAGCATCTCCCAGGTAGTGAATGAGTTGGGATCTTCTTTCTATAACCAGTCACTGGCTCTGTCCCTCAGCGAGAAAGGGAAAAGCCGCAGCCTAATTGCATCAGCGGACGCCCCGTGGATTTTGATAGTGTCGCACTTCGCAAGAAACTTGCGAAGATGCGCATTGGGGTTTTCGGACGGGTGTCCGATGAATTGCTCCCACTCCACAAATGAGATAAGTGCTGGGCTGAGCTCGAAGTTGTTAGCCTCAACTGTAGGGCTAACTATGGGGGAGGTTATGCCCGATACTTGGGGGAGGGCATAATCGCGCAACACTCGATGATCCTGCTCAGCCATTGTGACTTGTGCTTGGTGCCTCTTTCTTGCACCGCTTTGCCTTCGGGCGGTGGCTTCGATTTTTGGGTCAAGGGGAGCAAGTGGTTGGTACCTTTGACTACGCCTGCGCATACAAAACCAACACTACCAGGGCATAAACAGTTTCAAGCACAAATGGGGGAGGGGGGAAGCGAGGAGATAAAAAAAAATAAAAGAAAAGAAAAAGCCTAGTCTAGAGTTCGCTAACTGATTCTAATATTGAAGGTCACAAGTCCCCGGCAACGGCGCCAAAAACTTGTTATCGTTTTAATTACCGCAAGTGCACAGCGCAGCTGTAGCTAGCAACCGGCAAGTACGGGTCGAATCCACTGGGAACTTGGCTTCAACTACTAGAATTAATTAGACAACTCAAGCTAGGCAATCAAATTCGTGGTTGAGGACTAAACTTAGTGAAACGATAGCAATTAAGAAGTGTAATAAACAGCAGAATAGAAAACACCTAGGTTGGGATTAACAGCACGATTATGTTAGCGAATCGATTACTAACCCAACCAAATGTCCCCTAAGCATGCATTACGAATGAATAGATTGTCATATAAGCTCATCTCCTCCCTCTCTCAAGGGTCGAAGACTAATCCTAGAACTATAGTCGCCCATTTTCATGGGACTAAAAGTCGAAGGATTACAAGATTTACAATCTCGAATCCCAATTAGAATCTTAACTATTTTCATGTTAAAACCCTAATTGTCTACTAAGACGCACTAGGTAAAGGTTTCGTCTCTCAACGTTCCCCTAAACCCCAATTAAAAGGACAAATGTTCTTTCGAGCATTTCATCGAACAGTTGGCGTGTATAGTAGAATTCATATTTGCAAAACAAAGGGGGAGAAAGGATTGGGCCAATACAAAATTCAACTATACATATTCGGCATCAATCCCAACCTAAGTTGAAGGATTTAGCCTATAACCATGTTTAACACAACAATCAAAGCATTCAGTCCAATAACCATGACAACCAAAACCTAAAACAATTAAGAACAAGAGGAAGGCGAGTTGGGATAAAACCTGGAATTAATCGTATAAACTGAAGGTAGAATCAAACTTCAATCCAAAATTACAATCCAAGAGCGTGAAGATTAAACTCTAAAACTAAACCTAAAATCGCCTAAGCAAACGTCTGGGAAGAGAAAAACTGAATGAAACTGAATAATGTTCAAAGCAGCCCCGAAGGAAGATTTAAGTCGCGACGCGGAACGGGGGCGGCACGGTCGTGCCAAGGGGCGCGAGGTGACCGTGCCAAAAGTCTACCCGAACTACCCAGGACCGGCACAAGTGGCACGGGTGTGCCACTTGGCACGGCCCAACCGTGCCACATGACACGGTCGTGCCACGTGGCACGGCCCAACCGTGCCACTTGGCATCCCGGCCAAGTGTGTCGGTTCTGGTGAGTCCCCCGTGCTCCGTGGGTCCGGTTTCGTGGGGCTTCCGTGCAACGCTTTTTCGCGGCTTTTCTCCCTTCTTAGCACCTCTTTCTACTAAATATTAACTATCTTTCAGTTCCTTCAACAAAGTTCCTGAAATTACAGAAAGATGTCATATGAGTGAAATATATGCGTAAGAGGTCGATTTGACCCTTCTCTGACGTGATAAAGCATGCAAATATAGGAGAGATCGAGTCAAATACAGGCTTAAAGATGGTACAAATAGAGGTTCATCATCTTACTATGGTTGATAAACCTTACATTGGTTAACACTTGATTGTGAATGGATGATCATATGTGAATGTGTACAGTAAAGGTTACAATTATGGGTTAAAACATTGTTCAGTTACCAAAACATGTTTACTATGGGAATAAGCGGACAACACTTGTTTGCATACCTTACTAACCACTAAATGTTTACTAAAAATAAGCGGACTAATCAGTTGGATTACATTGCATGACCTACGACCAACATTTGCATTTGAAGAAACAGAGCTACGACCAAGGTTTATGATCAATTGCCTTAAGGTTTATGTTAGTAAGTATTTTGGACTGATATAAGTTATTCTTAACAATGTTCCACTAAATAACATAATTATGGGTAACCCAATCAATAACAGGAAATACCATATGCAAATTATTTTCCACTAAATATGGGTGACCCAAATGATAAAATTAGTTACATGTTTAATTTGGGGCCTTTACAGATTTGGGTTCAATACCAGTTGCATAACATGTTTAATTTGGGACCTACTAACCACGAGCAACCCATAACTTTTATAAACCCACTCAATGTTTACTAATAATAAGCGGACAAAGTTTACTATGGGTTAAAAAAAATATCTTTACCAATCAACTGAAGAGAATAAGTGAAGAAGGAAAATCCGGATGGATCAGAAGTAATACCGTATATGCATACCTTAAAGTTGTATTTTGAATTCTTTTATGGATGAAGATATAGATTACATGGTGAATTATCTTACTATGGTTTATAAACCCTTCATTTGTTAAC
>JACYFF010031958.1:93776469-93793875 GCA_017589665.1 Selenicereus undatus | reverse complement strand
ACAAACATTACCACAATATGTACGATGTAAATTACATATGTACATAATTAGTAATTACAATACTTAATGTAAATAATATACGTATATAATTATTATACTACGTATTTGGTTACTAGAAATTGTTTACTTACATTATGTACTTACCTATCAAGCAAATTAAAAACACCATTTACATTATCAAACTTTGTGACCTTCCTATAATTCCTTCAATGAATAATACGTCCTTTGTGAAATACGAGGCAGTATTCTTAACATTTAGCATCGTTTCTTTCCTAAATATTATGTACACAAACCATAATGTACAACACAATCGAACCTAAAAGAGCATGAAATTGAGGAAACTTCTATACAAAATCATACTATATGAGTCATACTTTGACAAACAGTCAGATAATTTACATACCAATGAAATTAAACACACCCTCTACATTGTCAAACTTTGTGACACTCCTAAAATTGCTTCAATGAATAATAAGTCCTTTATCATACAAGAGGTAGTATAATTTTCCTTTGATTTTACCCCCAAATACACGATTTTCGTCAAATTCTCAATATTTTGCATAGTTCATTTCCTATATATTAAACACACAAAAAATAATGTACAACACAATGGAATCTAAAATAGCATGAAGTGTACGAAACTTCTATACAAAATCATACTGTGTGAGACACACTTTGACAACCAGTTAGATAGATTTAAATACCAAACAGATTAAAATCACCGTTTACATTATCAAACTTTGTGACACTCCTAAAATTCCTTCACAAATCTATACAAAATCATACTGTATAGGGGAAAAATATGTTACTAAATAGTCTATGGATGCAACTACATCTACTTCACTGAACAACAAAATGATGAACTTTTACCTAATAATGTACATAATTTTTCTGAAGTAGTGATGGAAACCCCAACTGGAAGTGGTGACATCACTGTAAGAAGGCTTCGAGCAAGACTTGCTCGACAAAATGCAAGATGGAGGCTATTTAGCCGGCGTCATCCAGATCACACCCAATCACACTTCATCGCAGAACGTGAGCAGCATCAGTCACAATCTAGAGAAATTCAACTAGCAATTGCACGTAGCACTCCACCTGGAAGAAGGTTCGTAAGTCGTTGGAATTTCACGGGAACTTTGGTTTCCTGTGGGCACTGTCGTGCGGCCATGTGGTTGGATGAGAGAGTCGCAAGAGGTAGTGTTTCACAACCTCGATTCATGCTTTGTTGTCAAAGTGGACGTGTTATGTTGTCGTCATTACCCCCACCTCCTCCAGTGCTAAACACATTGTTGAATCATCCTAATTTTCTTGATAATATAAGAATGTATAACTCCATGTTATCATTCACATCAATGGGTGGAGCTATCGACCACTCTGTAATGGATGAACATGGTCCTTACTCCTTCAGAATAAGTGGAAATAATTACCACCGAATTGGTTCATTACTCCCTGCAGAAGGACAGCGACAAAAATTTGGTCAGCTATATATCTATGACACACATGATGAAGTGCGAAATAGATGTCGGGCTTTACATGGTCAACAAAGAGTGGGTGGAGTTGATGAGGGTACATTACAGGCTTTACAACATATGCTTGATGCTGTGAACCCTTATGTCAAGATTTTTTGCAATGCACGTGATATCTTCGAGGTAGATGCTGTGATTAATTTAAGCATGCGCATCATTAAAGCACGTCCTGGAAGACAATATACACTACCCACTGTGGATGAAGTTGCAGCTCTCATAGTCGGTGGTGATGTTGGAGGGGAAGAGCATTGAGACATTATTGTTCGAAAAATCGGTGGAAATTTACAGCGAGTATATGAAACACAACCATCGTATAGGCCCCTTCAATACCCACTCCTATTTCCTTATGGAACGGATGGTTGGTCAGCTTACATTCAATGTGTGGGGGGATCAAGCAGTAATCGAGTAATGGTGACAATGAGAGAATTTTATGCCTTCCTCATACAATATAGGCTTGACGAAGGAAACATTCTACTTCGATGCAGCAAATTGTTCCTTCAATTTATTGTGGATTGTTACGCTGCAATTGAGGCTTTGAGGTTACTATATATCAAAAATCACCAAAGCACACTACGAGCGGAATTATACAGTGGCTTGCAAGATGCTATTACGGCGGGTGAAAATGATGCTCATGCAGTGGGAAAAAGGTTAATACTACCTGCATCATTCACAGGTGGGCCACGCTATATGAGACAACATTTTTTGGACGCAATGGCCATCTGCAATCAAATGGGTTATCCAGATTTTTTATCACATTCACCTTCAATCCTAATTGGCCGGAAATCCAAGAAGCTCTAGCACAACAACCAGGCCAATATGCAAATTACCGGCCAGACACTGTTGCTCGAGTATTTCTCTTAAGGCTAAAAGAGTTCAAACGAGACTTCAAGGAGAGAAATCTTTTCGGCAAAGTTATTGCAGGTAATGTTGTCGGCTAACTATGTCATGTATTTAGCATATTATTAAATCTCTATCTTGCTTTATTTTTTGGCATTTATTTTAATCATCGGAACCTATACTCATCCGTTACATGTGTAGATATCCATGTCATTTAATTCCAGAAACGGGGATTACCACATGCCCATATATTATTAACCCTTGCAAGTGAGGATAAGCCTACGTGCACTGAAGACATCGATCGTATTATATGCGCAGAGCTCCCTGATGAAGACACTAACCCCCTCGCATTCGAAACTGTTATAAGACATATGATACATGGTCCATGTGGCACTGACATCCCGTATGCTCCATGCATTGAGGGTAACAAGTGCACAAAGCATTACCCTAAGAGTTTTTGTGATATGACCATTATTGAAGAAAATGGTTTTGTGAAATATAGGCGCCGGGACGATGGTCGAAGTGTAACTATTCGTGGTAAGAGAATGGACAATAGATGGGTAATCCCCTATAACCGTGATCTGTGTGTCAAATATGATGCGCATATTAATGTTGAGCGGGGTGCACAAAAGAAGGTCATTAAGTACCTCCACAAATACATGCATAAGAGGGCTGATAGGGCTACCATAGTGATCGAAGACAACGTCCAACATCCTCAACAGGGGAATGGTCCTCCTAACTATGAAGACGTCAATGAGATTAAGCAATACTTGGATTGTCGTTATATGTCACCAGTGGATGCTGTTTGGAGAATATTTGAATTTGAGATCATGCAACGTTATCCATCAGTTGAACTATTGCAATACCACTTGTCGGGTCAACGATATGTTATATTCAATGATCGTGATCGACTTCACAGGGTTGTGGAAGAAAGGGCACAGAGGATTACTATGCTCATAGGTTAGTTCATTGTGAATATTGAAGATCCTGAAGCAAGACATTACCCTTATGCGACATTCCTTTCTTATTATATATGGAATAAAGGGATGAGGAAATGGACTAAACGAAAACAAAGGGTATGCATCGGGCGGCTACCCTATGCTCACCCAAACATGGGCAAGAGATATTATCTGCGAATGCTATTGCACATTGTTCAAGGAGCTACATCGTATGAGGATTTAAGAACTGTCAATGGTATATTATATTCAACTTTTAAGGAAGCTTGCTTGGCACGAGGGTTGGTTGATGATGCTAATTAGTGGCATGAGGCACTAGCAGAAGCATCACTGTGGGCAATAGAGGCTGAACTATGAAGTATGTTATGTTCAATGCTCATGTTCTCAGAAGTGTCTGGCCCTCATCGATTGTGGGAGCAACATTGGGAAGACCTTACTGATGATTTACAAAGACGAATAGAGAGGGAACTCAGGGACCATAGTTTACAGATTACTGTTTAATAACGACAGGACCTTGGACTTTATGAAATTGAGATGGTTTTAAATAAGAATGGCAGATCATTAAGGGACTACCTTCCTATTCCTTTGCCGTCACCTAATCTAGTGCGTCAACTTGGTAACAGACTTATTAGAGAACAACTTGATTATTATCAAGAGCAAGAAATCCATAACCTACAAAGGTTGCTACCATCATTGAATTCAGATCAAATGCGAGTTTTTCAATCAATTATTCAAGCAGATGAACATGGAGGAGGAGGAGGCTGCTTCTTTATTTATGGTAGTGGGGGAACTGGAAAAACATATCTTTGGAAAACTATCGTAACACATTTTAGGTCAAAAGGCTTGATCGTGCTATGCGTGGCATCCTCTGGAATAGCTGCTCTATTATTACCTTTTGGGAAAATAGTTCATTCGATGTTTAAAATACCAATTGATGCAGATGAGACATCCACATGCTCCATTTCTAAACAGTCTAAATTAGCACAGCTAATTCGGGAAACATCACTTATCATATGGGATGAGGCTCCCATGACCCATCGCTACACGGTAGAAGCAGTTGAACGGTCTTTACGATATCTATGCAATCAGAACCAAATATTTGGGAGGAAAATGGTCATTTTTGGAGGTGATTTCAGGCAAATACTTCCTGTTGTTACAAAGGGTAGTAGAGCAGATATCATTGCATATTCAATATCAAGGGCAACCTTTTGGTCTTACTGCAATATTCAACATCTTAGAACCAACATGCGCCTTATGCATTCAAATTTAAGTGACAATGAACATGAGCGGTTACGAAGTTTTGCAGAATGGACTTTGAATGTTGGTATTGGTCGTGTGCAAGGATACTCATTTTTAGGCGGTAGTGAATTGGATTGGATAAAGATTCTTGAAGAACATCTCATTAAGAATGACAACAACGGCCTCACGAACTTGATCGAATTTGTGTATCCAGGTTTAGTGGAAAGATACAGAAACGAGTCATACATTCAGGACCGTTGTATATTGGCTCCCCTAAACATGGATGTGGATGAAATAAATTCTAAGATTCTATCAATTATTCCCGGTTCTAGCCATACGTACCTGAGTTCTGACACATTCTTATCGACTAACAATGATTCTGTCATTGATGACATTAATCCACCAGAGATGCTTCATGGTATGAACTTTTCAGGATTCCCGAATCATGAAATTCAGTTGAAAGTTGGTGTCCCTGTTATTCTACTAAGAAATCTTGGCCCATCAATTGGGTTATGTAATGGCACTCGCTTGATTATTGAAAGACTTGGTACTAAGGTTGTCCAAGCCAAAATCTTGACTGGAAGAAATATTGGGCAAGTAGTGACTATTCCACGGGTTGACTTAAGTCCTTAGCTAAGGACTCGCCATTTGCCTTAAAGAGGATACAGTTCCCTTTGAAATTAGGTTTTGCAATGACAATTAATAAAAGTCAAGGTCAAACATTACAGTATGTAGGAGTTTATCTCCCAAAACCTGTGTTCTCTCACGGTCAACTATATGTAGCTATCTCTCGCGTCACCTGTCCTTCAGGGCTGAAGTTCTTAATTTGCAACAAAAGGGATGTGCCTCACAATATGACTAAAAACATTGTCTACCATGAAATTTTTAATGGCATTCCTGATGCTTGGTTAGTCCCGTCTAACCATACAACAATGGTGTTATTTACATTACTATTATTTCATTCGCTATTATGATGTGTTCACTATATTAGATTAGACTAATATGTTTTCTTCTTTTATTTATGGTTACAGATATGTCAGGTTTAGTACATACTTATATGCCTATATGTGCCATTAACCCTGGCAATAGATCTGTCACCCTAATTGTTCGACTCATGCGATCAATGACAGTTCTAATATATGAGCAACGCACACTGTGGAAGGTTATATTTATGGACTATCAGGTATTGATTTATTGAAGTTGATAAAAATTTTCCCAGCATGTACAAGTATATTGCTTATCAATGGAGTTGATTGTTTTATAGTGTGATGAGATATTCGCCAGTGTAGAAGGCGATGCTCAAATTAACCAATGGCGATCTATACTCGATGCTGGCAAAGTTTACCACATCTCTGGGCTCTTGGTTGATGTTGCGACAGATGGAGAAAGGAATGTGGTAAAGAACAATTTGAAGTTGGTTTTTACGTCGAGATCGAGACTCTTTAGCGTGGTTGAGGATTGTCCTGATATTCCTTATCAGCAACTACCACCTTGTGTGTCATTCATTGATGTCCCTCGGTGTCTAAGAACACGTGACAATGTTATAGGTACGTATAATTAACACGGTGTACTTAAGTACCTATATTTCTATATGTATTTCCTCTCAATTATTTATAACATTTTCATATCATTTTGTTGTACAGACGTCATCGGCATGGTAGTGGCAATATCGCCGTTAGAAACGACAAGGAACAGGGGCACTGCAAGGCGCGAATTATTACTTTCTGATACGCAGTATGTATTTCCATTAGTATAGATTTTTCCTTTTCTATTAATACATATTACTCTCCCTAATAATATTAGTACATCTAATTCTTATATTTAGCATGCGCCCATTGAGGTTAACTTTATGGGGATATTTCGCGGAAGTTGAGGGCACCCACCTTCAGCAACATTTGGGTACTAAAAATATACTTCTTGCTTCTAGAGTGCACATTAGGGAATATCAAGGTACCATCACATCCAATTCATATACTTTCACCCCATCAGATTGGTTAACATCACTATGATGGTATACTTTATTAATATGATTTCTTGCATAAAATATACTTTTAGGAATATCGGTTTCTACTTTACCAATTAGTAGATTGCTGATTAACCCGGACATTTCAGCAACAGAAGACTTTCAAGGATGGTATATACGACCAACAACATTAGTTTTAATTTCCATTTCCCCTATAAGTTATGTATACTTGATCTCACACATGTTACCCTCCTTACATGGATTAGGTTTTCTGGCACTAATGGTGTGATGACCCATTTTGATTTTATGCGTAAGAGAACATTAGGTATGTACAATCTGGAGAAGTTGTTCGACGCTCGAAGGATTAGATTATATCAATATGCATCTACGCGGAATGTAAGCTAGAAATTTCCCTTACAAATGTAACTTTATGCTTGCATATATTCTTTTAACAAAACATAATCTTTACAATTCACAATATGCAGGTAAGATATTGCCGACTTTTTGCATACGTCATTGAAATTCACCCGTTGATTTATGATGCCTGCATTAATTGCAAAAAAAGTGATCACTCTTACGTATTCGCTCTAAATGTACCTTACTGCACATGTCAATCTCCAAATTTGACACAAAAGAGGTTTGCGTACTTGATTGCCTATTGTTATGTACTTTGTTCTACTTTTTCAAATACATGTTTGCATTATTATAACCGTCCTGTGCTATTTAAAATTATAGGTATATCTTCATAGTTCTCTTACAAGATAATACAGGTTGTAGAGAGTTTACTGTTCTTCATGAGGATGCTCGAATTCTTTTGCATACGACGACTGCCTAGTTGGATGTGTATGCATCACAGGTATTACAGTTTTCCCTACGTACCATAGTTAACACAATTTATTCTTTTACTATTGACTATCCTATGTTAATATTTTTTACAGCCATATGGTCATTTATCGCTTTATGCGATTATAGATGATTACATAGGTCAACCATGGGTATTTGTCATGGAACCCCCACGTCACTATGAAGTAGAGGTTCCTATTGCTTTGATTGCACCAGTTCATTGGGAGGAAGAGGTTTATTACTTACGAAAGACCAATGTTAGGTACACCAGGTAGATCACGTGTAAATATAAACTTTAACCCCATCATTGTCATTCAAATTATTTCTAAAACTTTATTTCCTCTGTAGGTATAAAAGGAGGAGGTGGATTCTTCGTCATTGGCGTGATAGATTTGTTGCTCATCATATTATTTAGCATGTCTTTTGTCGTAATCACTATCTACTATTTCTGTCATACTATTATAGACTTCTTCCTAAGTCATGTGGTTTTTAGTTGTTCATCCCAATTGTTATATATGAATTTGCTACCCACATATATTTTTCATTGATTATTCTATCATCTTTACTAAATTATAATATTAACTATGTCTACAATGGCTATCGGTTCATTACTTACATAGTATATGTCATGAAATGTCTATTTTAACATGCACCGTGCATAGCATGGGTCCAGACTAGTAGTTGAGTAATGGAGTTCATTTTGATTCTGCTTCTCGAACGACAGCCACGTCCTTGCCCCTTCTTTTGAAAAATTGGGATTTTGCCTTTTTAAATTTCAATCTCTGATGTTGTGAAACGGAGTTAATTGGAAATTTGACACTTTAGTTCTGATCTCGTGGGTTGATCTTTCATGGCTAACATTTGACACTTCGGACGCCCCCAAACCTCTCACAATGACGACTTCATCGTTTTTTGGTGATTACTGTAAGTCATTTATTTTTATTTATCATAATTTCTCTTGATTTACAAAATTAATTTAGCACCTTATAAGGGGTGATTAAATAATATGACTACTGTAATTCATCTTGTACTGAAACACCCTCCAATTGTTTGGCCAATGAGCATTAGATTGATACAAGCTAGTAGTGACATTTGATATGTTGTCTTTATTTCAATTGAATCTAGTGAAGATCAAATGATTTGAAATTCATATTAATAAATATAAGCTGAAAAGTAAATAAAATAACTAAAGAATACAAGCTAATTAAAAACTTAGTAAGAAATAAGGTTTCATAGATTAAATTAATTTGTTGGTGTATATTTAATTTTTTGAAAAGAAAATAAAATGACCAATAAATAAATAAATAAATAACCATATTTAATTGAAAAGTAATTTAGAACTAAGGGTATAGGTGGAATTTTATCAAACACCTTTTTCATAAACAATTAATTTTACTAAATACTTTTTCTAAAAATAGCTAAGTTAAACATCTAATTCGAACAGCTGATAGAAACAACTCACAACTAATAATTAATACAAATAGCCAACAGCTGTTTGCCAAACATGACCTTGATCGAATGACTAACAATACTTGAAGTTAGTGAAGAATACACGTAGTAAAATTAAACCAAGATTTTGAGTTTGAACTCAATGACCGTCATCATTATTTGATTCTATATTAGAAATAGTCTCAACAAAGTGCCTTTTTATCGAAGATGAATTCGACATCCAATGCTCAACAAAGTGTTTTTTTGTGGAAGATGAATTTATTGAACCAAACATTGTTTGATTCAAAGTTGATTCGAATGTGAATTCAAAATCATTGGATGTGGACTTCTTGTGATTTGTAACGTCGTAGATCCAAAAGAGACTTGGCTTTAACTCAACCTAAGTGGTATGAGAATCAAAATATTTAATTGTCAGCCTAGTGAAAAAGGGCCTTATATTTAGCATTCTATTATGAACCTAATTGTTTAACAGCTTATTTTACATGGATTGATACGTTTGGGTCATGTTTGGTAATTAACGATTAGCGGTTCACCGATTCCATTAGCTGTTAAATGTTAGTTGATTATATTAACTGTTTGACTTAGTTGATGATATTAGTTATTTCTAAAAAAGGTGTTTAGTGAAATTATCAATTTGTAAAATTTCACTTGCATCCTTAACTTAATTTCTTATTATTTTTAACAATAATATAACAATCTTTATAAGTTGCGTATTTATTTTTCTTCTTAAATATGAATTAAGAATTATGTGATATATAAAACTACATTTATATCTTTGCCTACAACAAACAACAACAACAACAAACTCCCAGTGTGGGACCCGCTTTCGCAGGGTCTGGGACATTTATATCTTTGCCTAATTTTGGTTATGATAATACTTTTGTTCAGTGTTATCTTAATTTTGTTAATAATATATTTGAAATTTATGTGATATAAACCTATTTCTCTGTTGTGTAAGACTAACTAACACCAAATATATAACTTGTAGAAAATACCAAAATAGAGGGCGTTAATTTAAACATCATGACCATCGATAATATGGTCTTAAATTTTTGTTGTGAGTGGCATTTGAAGTATTTTTGTGAAAAAGTTACTATGGTTAATATGGTCATTTTAGTAATAAACATAAAAAAATTTAAATTTTTTTTTGAAAAACATCCATATCATGATATATCTTATATGAGACTGTCTCACATAAGATTTTTATAAATAACAAATTCTTGAGTGAGATCGTCACATATAAGAGTTATTATGAGATGAACTCCTTCAGGGTTGACTTTTTTGAGGTTTTACAGTGACTAATAATGTGCTTTGGAGTGACTTTGTAATTCAAGCGTCACTAATAATTCATCTAGTGGTGACTTTTATTATATTCACCCTAAATGTACTATTAATCACCTTAATGTACCATAAAAACCTCTATCTTATAACATATTAATTTTATATGGGAAGATTTCACATAAGATTTATTGTTGATCATAATCAAACTGCTAATAAGGGCCTATTTTTTTCGTGGGTAAATTTCAAAATATCAACCTCAACTCACTTCAACTTACTTCAACCCACTTCAACTTACTTCAGCCAAGTTCAATTTATCACATAAAAAAATTCAATCCATTTAAACCTACTTTAACTCACTTCAATCTATTTCAATCAACCTCAATCTATTTTAATTCACTTCACTCTTTTATTTACCTCAATCTACCTCTGGCCCTAACTTCAAAAACGTGTCCAAAAATCCTTTTTATCAAACAAGGCTACGGCAGGAGTAATTAGTAAGCCGAGCAGCCAACAACCCCCACGAGAACAGCCGCGAACTCTCCATGCTGAGTATTCCCCCATAAAAATTCAAGGATCTAAACGGCAGAAACGGCCAAAAATCCTCAGAGGAAGCTGACATTTGCCATTTTCCAGAACTCCTAAATTCTTCTACATGTCATTGATCCCACAACCATCATCTCTGCCATCTTCAAAAGCTTCCAGTTACCGGCAAACTCATCTATTCGGATACGTCTAGAGAAGAGAAGTACCTCCTCTCTGCATCATCGGACAAATAGAAACCCAAATTCACCCAGAAACAAAAACAAAGGGTGAGGGGAAATGGTCGGCTGTAGTCGGTGCACCGCGTGAAGAACGCGAAAAAGATACGTTCTTTTTCCTTGTTTTTTTCTCTAATTTATGTTTGACTAATGGGTATGTTGTTATGTTGACTGCTTTGGTGGGTGTTAGATGGCCCAAGTTGGATTGGGCGGAAATTTCAAACATTTTGCTTTTTCAGAAAACTCATTTGAGCTATTTTATGAGCGTGAAGAGTAGTTCTGTTGTTGGTGAAGAAACCCACCAAAAACCTTAATGCTTGATTTGTTTCCTTTTTACTTTTTTGTGGTGTGTGGTTAGTTGATCTGGGTGGCAAAAATTATATAAATCCTCAACTGGGTTTTTGAAATTTTTGTTGATATTAAGGATCGTTTGGAAGAGAATTACAAGCTTAAGCCAATTTCACTACATTCAAAGTTGGTTCCATTGCCATTGATTGAGCTCATTGGAGGAAAAATGATGGACACTGCTCAGGTTGGAGCTCATAATGTGCATTCAAATGGGTCTGTTAATGGAGCACTGGAAGGGAAGCTTGATGAGCTAAGACGAATTCTTGGAAAAGCTGAGGGTGATCCTTTAAGAATAGTTGGAGTGGGAGCAGGTGCATGGGGCAGTGTGTTTATAGCTATGTTGCAGGATTGTTATGGCCATCTTCGAGATAAGGTTCTGATCAGGATATGGAGGAGACATGGAAGGGCTGTTGATCGTGCAACTGCTGAGCATCTGTTTGAAGTGATTAATTCGAGGGAGGATGTGCTGAGGAGATTAATAAGGCGTTGTGCATACTTGAAATATGTAGAAGCGAGGTTAGGCGATCGGACATTGTATGCGGATGAGATTTTGAAAGATGGGTTTTGCTTGAACATGATTGACACCCCTCTTTGCCCTTTGAAAGTTGTAACAAACTTACAAGAGGCTATTTGGGATGCGGATATTGTGGTGAATGGTTTGCCATCCACTGAGACGCAGGTTGTGTTTGAAGAGATTCGTCAATATTGGAAGGAAAGGCTTACTGCCCCAGTCATTATTTCTTTGGCAAAAGGTATAGAGGCAGAGTTGGATCCTGTACCGCACATAGTGACCCCCACTGAAATGATTCATCGAGCTAGTAAGATCCTTTCTCTGTTTTACTATGTAATGAGATTTTCGGTATCCCATAAGCTGAAATTTGTATGCTTGCTTTTCAGTTTGGTTCATTGAGAATTTCAGTCAGTGACAAATACTTTTTGTACAACAAGATGTAGCTCTTTAGGGCTTCGACAATCTGAAGGGCCATTGTGAGTTAGATCTCAAATCAATGTGCAATAAATAGAAAGTTGGGATTTGCTTAAGCTTTCTTCAAGAAACTTGGTCTTATATGTTTGACTGCATTGTTGAATCTGCTCCTAAGACATTTTTGTTAATGACATTAACTGATTCTGATTCACTTTCATCTTGTGACTATTTTTGATCCCTTATCACAGCCGGAGTTCCCGTGGAGAACATTCTATACTTGGGAGGACCCAATATTGCATCAGAGATTTACAACAAAGAGTATGCCAATGCTAGGATATGTGGAGCCGGTAAATGGAGGAAGCCTCTAGCAAAGTTTCTGAGACAACCCCATTTCATTGTCTGGGATAATGGTGACCTCGTCACACATGAAGTTATGGGAGGATTGAAGAACGTCTATGCCATTGGAGCAGGTAAACACATTTACTGCTCAGATAAGTGGGACTGAAGTGATTTTGTGCATTTTAAAGCAAATATGTGAATTTATGCATTGTTTTAGAGCTAGTATGATTGAAGTTGGAGTGAGTGTGTGTAGTATTCATTGGAAGTTTCATTGAGCTTCATGTGGCTTTGGAATTCAACTGTACCATTGTCTTATTCACTCTAGTCTTAACAGATAGCTGTTAGTACCTTATCTTGCATGATACTAAAATCTTCATAGCAAATAATGTGAATCAGAATTTATTTCTATGTTTACTTTTAGTTTTTTTTTTTTTTTGGGGTTACACATGTAGGTAACACTACATAAATAGACGAAAACTATGGTTTCAGACAAGTTTATTTTGTCTTGTTGAAATCAAACCTAAGTTCTTTGCAACTGCTTAGTTAGAGGTAGATCTGCTTTGACTACAAGAAGCCTACCTATCCGACTACCCCAAGGGGAAGCATTGCTGAAGTGAAGTTGGGAATGGAAGATTTTGGAAATTCCTTAAGAAAAGCCAGCATTCTCATCTCTAGAGTGTGGCAGTCACGAGTCAGAGTGCTGTGGTAAGAGATTCTGTGGAGGCATTCTGTATTCGAGTGCATGGTTTCTTGGAAGTAAAGTGTTGCTTGTTGGGGTAGTTGCTATTGTTACCAAAAGGTTAGTGCAGAGAATAAACTCTCTTTTGTGCAGTGCTCCAGTGACTTGTCGTCTACCATTTTCTGTTCTGCATATATGAAAGTGTTCTGGACTTTCGGCGACCCGGGAGCTCATTGAGGTGGTGACAGTGATAAGTGTCACTGAGTGGTGTCTTCTTTAGTCAGGCTGCCAGAGCTTTTCTCATGTGTTATAGGACCTCAGAAAATGGATCCAAAACTGCAATGTACTTATTATTTTCGATGCGTTGCCTATGCTTGACTGAGCTTTTTTCCTGAATTTCCTTCATTCTTTAGCATGTTGTGGAGCTAATTATGGAATCCTTCCGCACCTGACTCATCTTTAAGGACACCCTTCCTATTCGAAAAGGAAAAAAAGGGGCCTGAAAAAAGAGTAGGAGAACGAAGAGAATCACAGATTCAATTAGGACTTAGGGAAGATGTAATTGCACGTGAAATGCATCATCAACTTTGTCGTCTTCGCATTTATGCTTTACTTTGATCTGGCTTATTCAGGAATGGTAGCAGCACTGACCAATGAGAGTGCCACCAGCAAAGCTGTATATTTTGCACACTGCACATCAGAGATGGTATTCATTACACATCTATTAGCAAAAGAACCAGAGAAGCTGGCAGGTCCTCTGCTAGCAGATACATATGTAACCCTATTAAAAGGACGTAACGCATGGTATGGCCAGAAGCTAGCAAAGGGTGAACTAAGCCTTGAGATGGGGGACAACATCAAGGGCAAGGGTATGATACAGGTAGTGTGGCCTGAAACCTCTGTGTGTGTGTAATTTTTAAATTTTTTTTTTTTTGGTGGGTGGGGACTGAAGTAAAGAAATATTATTAGAATTGCTGGTCTACTTCAATGTAAATTCTTTGATGCGCAAACTAGGATATGCTTGCCCCTCCATCATGTCTTTGACTTCTAAGGTGATTGCAAAAACTTGCCAAAAAACTTGACTTTATTAAATTTTATGCTAGTCATTTGCAGAGGGAAGCCACTTGGATCAGTCGTAAGTAGTTCATCTCCCTAAAGGATGGGTTGGGGACTCAAATCCCACCCAACACAGGGCTTACCCCTTTTTAACCCCCTTGAGCTCCTAACTCTTCCAGGAACAAGTGGTGGCCTAGCTGCACACAACCCCCCCCCCCCTCCCTAAAAAAAAGGCCAAAAATAAAGCTAGCAGTGTGTATAGTCATTGCCCATCTGATTTTGCGCAATTGACCAATTAGTATGCAAAAATGGTACAATAAGGTGAAAGACAATGAGTTCGCAGGCAATTCAAGGAGTTGGAGTTGGGGATGGAATGAATGAATGTATATTTAAATGTATATGTAACTTGTTTCTTGAAGGAGGGTTCAGGGAAGAAAACCTCAAATGTGTTATCATGGAGAGATTCTCACATTCCCTAATTTCATGTCCTTGTTATTGTCTTTTACAGCTAATTTATGTGTTGCAAGCATGTGCATCTACGGTTGGATTCCTTCGGATTTTCAGTTTATTACTACGACTTTGTGTGTCAATATTATTGTTGGTTCTAGGTTCGATATCTGCTAGATTGCTTTATGTATGTGCTATGCCTACTTTCATGTAATTGAATTTGGCTATTTGCAAAGAAAAAAGCTAAACGCTTTCATGTCTGATATGAGAATAAACGATTTATTGTTTTATCTAGGTCACTATTCCCCCCCCCCCCTCCCCGGGTGTGTTATGCAGTTCTTTCATTTCAACTCAAGTATCCATGTTGGCGTTAGGAATTTCATACACGAATGTGGATGCTTGACCCTTCATTTAGTTTTAAAAGAATGCAAACCTCTTAAGTTGGACTAGCCCAACTCCTAGGCCCGAGTAGCTGCCTGATGCTATGGCTGAGCTTAACTAGCGATGTCTTTCAGTAATGTTGAGCATCTGGCGCTAACCCCAAAAACATGAAAAATAATGCAAGTCTTCTGTGCAATGCAGGGTGTCTCTGCAGTGAAAGCATTTTATGAACTTCTAAGTCAATCATCTATTAGTGTGTTGCATCCTGATGAAAAGAAGCCTGTAGCTCCAGTGGAGCTCTGTCCTATCTTGAAGACACTTTATAGCATCCTGATAACTAGGTAATTAGTGTCAGACTCCTGTCATCTCTTGTCATCTCTCTTGCTTGCAGATTCTCAGCAGTTGACTAATATTTGCAAGCATTTCGGTTAATACGATTCCATCAGTCTAAGCTGTGAAAACTAATGTTTTGCATCGGCTTGCATGTTATAGGGACGCCCCTTCACAGGCTATACTTCAAGCATTGCGGGACGAGACAATGAATGATCCTAGGGAACGCATCGAGATAGCGCACTCCCGTGCCTTTTACATACCTTCTCTTCTTGGGACCAACAGTGAGCCTTGAATTGTGGGTTAGCCTGCATACAACCTTTGTGATCCGCAAAAGAGCTGGGCAGAACTAGATGATCAATGTCTGCGTTGACATTTGAGGCCCCCGAGGAGGTGTTTCAACGCCTGGGCTGTTTAAATTTTTGTACGGAATGATTGTTGGAGGGTGTCAAGATTGGAATAATGAAGGTGAAGGTGATGGTGATGCTGCTGCCAAGGGAGAACGCAGATGTGTGTTCATGTTGGTATAAAGAGAGGCCTTTGAAATTTAGGTTGGTTAACATGCAGCACTTTTTTTTGGGGGGGGGGGGGGGTTGTGGGTAATAATATGAATTGTGAAGGATAGGATGATGATGGTTTTGTGGTTAGTTTGTACTTGATATTCCATGTTGGTTCATTTGTATTTGTCGTTAATCGAAGTTGTTCACGAGGTGTTCAAAATTCATTTTTACGGGTGATGATATATGGCTTGTCATAAGTCACTTTTAAATGTTTTGTGCCAACATAAATTAAAGTGTTTTATGATTTAAAATCTCCAAATTATGAATAATTACACTTAATTATGGATTGCTAAGTTTAAATATTCATCGGTTACGCTAACGAGTATAAAATAATATCCTAATTGAATTAACCCATTTCGCAAGGAAATATAATATGTATCTTTTTAAAAATATGGTAAATCTATCTATTATCTATACTATATATAAAAGCAATGTTGTGATGATGTGGAATTTTCTTGCATTCTCATTAGTTAGAAATTTCGAACCCTTAGATTCATTCTCTCTCCTTATCACAGCCATCCGATTGTTGAAAATAATTAATTTATAATTTTCAAATCTCTCACATAGTAATAATGGAAAAAATAATTAATAAGGAAATGATTCTAAGAAAGTATAATCTTATGAAATATAATTCCATAATTGTCGAAATGAGGATTATGGAGTATGTTTTTCTAAAAGGAATGATTATGCAGTAATTAGTGATTATGAAAATTATAAAAAAATATTCTTCTTAAACCTTTTGAATTTATTATGTCTCCTTATCACCACGAGGTTGTAGAAAAAGATTAATCCCGAGAAATATAATATCAGAAAGTATAATTCCGTAATGGTGGAAAAAAAAAATCATTAACAACTAAGAAAATGATCCTAGGAAAGCATAATCTCGGAAAGTATAATTCTGTAATGGTTGAAATAAAGATTATGGAGTGGCTATACCTTTAGTATTATTTTAAATAATAACGTCAAATCCCAATAAAGAATAATCCCATAATTATGGAAATATGAATTATGAAGTAGTTAGTAACAAATGACTATGAAAATTATAGATTAAAAATATATCATTCTTGAACCTTCAATAAATGTTATTCAATGGTTTATCATGTATAAAATTCGATACACACTAAATATGATGTGAATACTTGCTGATTCTTTGTTGAAGGTACTCATTGTGAATCAAATTTATTTTGATAGAATATATTAAATAACAGCTAAATAAGCAAATGAATTATAAGCTCATTTTCATTTTCCATGCCCCAAATACCAAAAGCAATCTAAAATTAAGATCAATTCCATCAAAATAAAAACAAATCCATTTATTTCAATTAGTAGAATTGAATATCAAAGTAATCAAATTAGCAATGCAACATCGTGTACGCCCCCAAAGAAATGAAATGTAGAAGATTACTATGAACAATTAGAATTCAAACTGGGATACTAACAATAACTACCATGAAAATCATTATTCCAATATAACTATATTACATTATGT
>JACYFF010031958.1:93741007-93752794 GCA_017589665.1 Selenicereus undatus | reverse complement strand
GGGTAGAATAGTAATTTTACCTGAACTGCCAGCTTGGGCCGTTGGTCACGGAGACGTTGGGCCCAGAAGAACCCCCTAGGGTAGCATTACGGGCCCCTGAGCAGGTGTGGGCTTGAGGGTGACCCTAGGATGATGTTCATGTGGGCCATTAGCATGCATGTAGGCCTGGTTTGCTGGACAGTCGCGTAAATGCCCATTGGATGAAAACCGAGTTTTTCCCCTATCACTTAGCCCCCCACATTTTACCTACGCATCGAGTCTGGCGAGGAGTTAGGTGGAATGTGGACCGTCACTGTCGGTTATTGCGTATCCAGAGATTCCTGAGAACCGAGTCCCAGAGATGGGTCGTCCTGATGCCACTGCCCATAAATGCACGAGTTGCAGGATGTGTACATGGATGCCACCATTTGTACTTTGGAACAGAGTTCCCTTCATTCCCTGGCTTGTTCATATATGTGAGCACATCTTTCCATGAGTTTCCTACGCACCCTGGATACCAAAGCGATGAGTGAATTCATCGTCTGCCATTTCTCGTGGGACTAGCGGGGGAAGGCTTTCCCCCCTTCGCCCTTCCCCAAAGACTTTTGAACCTTATGCCCAGACTTTGATATGGCCGTGGCTGAGCAGGCGACTGAAGACTATGGTCTTCCTGAGCTGCCTCAGGTAATCTTTTATGCGATGCTCCTCAATGAGGCCGAAAGGCTCGGGTTTTACATGGGCCGAGGCTTCAATAATTGGAAGCGACCCTTACTGAGTTGCGTTGGGGGGCATTCGAGTCGTGGATTTGCCTATTTGGTGATCGAATCTATGAGATCCGGTTTCGCCCGAGCGCCTTGAGCGCGGGCATACAGGCTGGCCATCAGGAGGGGGGCTCCAGTGAGGCGGCGATGGTCGGCGATGTGAACACGGAAGGGGCGTCTGCTCCCTAAGCTTGTGGAAGCCAGCAGGCAACGCCCCCCCTTTTCTTTCGCTTCTGCCTTGTACTGGTGTGAATGATTAATAAAGGCGCTCGTGTTCGTATCAGGCAGTAATTGTGCTTTTTTTTTTACCAGAACATGTGTCTCTGGCGAATTGGCCGCTGGGTCCTTGTGAAAATCCAAGACTTTTGGGCCCCCCTTTTTCTTATAAATACATCGTCATTTTTTTGGAGATGAAACTCAAGAGTGTCACTCTCTAGGAGTGATAAAATCACAGGGTAAGCGATCGACATTTTTCTTGACGAGTCATGGCCTTCCCTCCTATCCGCGACACCAGAGAGAAGGCCACTTACATGAGGCAGACGTTCGTCTGGCGTTGGAGGCGCGCTTCGCGTCCCCTCGTCCTCTTCCCGATGATTTCCATGTGCTGTACCCGGGCTTTTCATTATCCGAGGCTGAGAGTGCAGTGGCTGAGTTCGAGCTTCCTAAAATAGTCCAAGCGACATTCTACGCCATGTTGTTGAACGACGACGTTGAGTTGGGCGCGACTCATGAGTTTATGGGGGACGAGATGAAGTCTTCGCTAATAGGTCTGAGGTGGTCAACCTTCGAGAAGTGGATATATTGTATGGACGATGTTCTGAGGGCGGCCCAACAAAATTGCCCGGCTAATGAAGTGCCAGTTTCAAATTTTGGAGACGGTCAGGGAGAAGACTCCAAATCGGACGGCCCCCCTGCCCCCTCTAACAATAAGGAGTAAACTTAGCTTCTTGCCCCCTTGTATTGTTGCGCGTTCTTTAGGACGTTTGTAGTGAGCTAATTGTGTAATGAAAAACCCGTTTGCTTCGCTGTGCTTTTGTGCTTTCTTTCTATCTTTATTTTTATTTTTTATGAGGGGGGCAGAAACTTAGCCTCCTACGGGGCGAGACCGCAGAGGGTTCAGAGGGTAGCGGCCGGCTATACGGCCGTGCTTAGAAACTCTTAGACCCCAAGAAGGCTAAGAGTGTAGCGAATGGCCCGGAGGCCGTGCTTACGAACTCTTGGCTCCCAGAGGGGCTAAGAGCATAGCGACCGGCCAAGAGGCCCTGCTCCTGGGCCCTTAGCCCCTAGAGGGACTAAGAGCGTAGCGACCGATCGGTGGGTCGTGCTCAAGGGCCTTTAGCCCCCAGAGGGACTAAGAGCGTAGCGACCGCCCATTAGGTCGTGCTCTTCCACCCTTAGGCCCCAGGGGGACCTAGGGTGTAGTGACCGACCATAAGGCCGTGCTCGAGGGCCCTTAGCCCCCAGAGGGACTAAGAGCCTAGCGACCGACCGTGAGGCCGTGCTCGAGGGCCCTTAGCCCCCAGAGGGACTAAGAGCGTAGCGACCAGCCATGAGGTCGTGCTCGAGGGCCCTTAGCCCCCAGGGGGACTAAGAGTGTGGCGACCGGCCGTGGGGCCGTGCTCGAGGGCTCTTAGCCCCTAGAGGGACTAAGGGTGTAACAACTAGCCATGAGGCTGTGCTTGAGGGCCCTTAGCCCCCAGAGGGGCTATGAGCGTAGCGACCAGCCGTGAGGTCGTGCTCGAGGGCCCTTAGCCCCTAGAGGGACTAAGAGCGTAGCGACCGACAGTGGGGCCGTGCTTAAGGGCCCTTAACCCCTATAGGGACTAAGAGCGTAGCGACCGGCTGTTAGGCCATGCTCGAGGGCCCTAAGCCCCCAGAGGGGCTAAGGGTGTAGCGACCGGCTGGTAGGCTGTGCTCAAGGGCCCTTAGCCCTCAAAAGGGGACTAAGAGCATAGCGAATGGCCGTTGGGTTGTGTTCAAGGGCTCTTAGCTCCCAAGGGGACTAAGGTTGTAACGAACGGCCTCGAGGTCGTGCTCACGAACCCTTAGCCCCCTCTGGGGGCTAAGAGTGTAGCGACCGTCCGTATAGCCGTGTTGACGAACCCTTGCCTCCCAGTGGGGCTAAGAGTGTGCGCAGCGGCCGGTTGTAAGGCCGTGCTCGAAGTAAACGCCTAGGGACACCGACTCCTCCAGCGTCATTGATGACAGGGGCGATCAGTGGGGCCACGTGGCGTCGATTCAGGAGGGGTGTGTTTGTTGAGGAGTGTTGGGACATGCGCCCTGTCTCCTCGGACATGCGCCCCGCCTCCTTGGTCTATATAAGGGTGAACATTTCATCCACTCAGTCATTTGTGTTCCACATTTTTCATCCTCTAGAGAGAGAGAGGCTCTGACATCCCTCTTCCTCTTCTCATTCCAAAGTTACCTTGGCTTCTCCAGCATTCTCCTTTGAACCCTCAGAGGTTTGTTTGGAGGTTAATCCTTGTCTTCAACCAGGTCTTTCATTCTTCATCGCTCACAGGTACACGCTCACGTCCTCTCACAGCGCTATTTGTATATTATGTCATCTTTCTCGTCAAGTGGGGACGTCCCTGAGGGGAAAGCTGGCCCCCAGATGGAGGGTCGGCACTCGTAACTCCCCAACCTCCCGGCCTTTATTGATAGCCGTGTGGTGGCTGGATTTCCCTGAAAGAATAAGTTTAGGGAGCCGAAAGAGATTCCCTATGCCTTCCCCCTCTTCGAGTAGGGCACGCCCTCCTGGTCCAGCTGCGAGTATTCCTCAACCCCCAACATTTTTAGCCCCGAGGTGACTATGTATCCTTCGGAGGTCACCATAGCTAACTTTGTGCCCGAATTCTAGGTCCACAAGATGGCGAAGACGAAGTCGACTCCACGCATCCGGACTCTAGACGAGTTGCGGGCCGAGGGTCGATAGGTAATCCCTGTTCAGCTCTTCCCCAATCCAACCCGGACGCCCAAGTTGCCTCCTCTAGTTCTAGCATGTCTTCTTGGCTGGGCTTGTCCAGCTCGGCGTCGGGGCGCTCCTTGAGGAGTTCTTCATCTGAGGAAGCCTCGACAAGCTCTTCTCCCAATTCATCGGATCCGGGCGGTTTGGGGCTTAACCAGAGAGGTCGGGCGCCTCCGATTACCGAGATTGTGGCTGAGGGGATGGAATTCCCCGAGGCCCCAACCCGTTCGGACCCGCAGGACGGTCCGGGAAGTCACTTCCCTGACCCAAGGGTCGTTTCTAAGCTAAAGAGGTCGACACTTGACAAGCAGTATCTCCTACCTGTCGAGTACTCCTTCGTGATGCCCGAGCCGGACGACACTGTGAATGAGCTGCCTACCAAATGTATAGCGGTATATAGGGTGGACCTGGACTATGGTCTTCGGTTTCCTCTGCACCCGGTGATTAAAGAGAATTTAAGCAATTACCAATTAGCACCTGCTCAAATCGTGCCTACATCCTGGCATAACATTTGTTCGTTTATAGCCACGTGCGAGTTGCGAGGTCTAACCTGCTCGGCTCGGGCGTTCGGCTTGGTTCACACGGTTCAGAGGGCCCCCAGGGAGACCGGGGACTTAGGGTGGTACTGCTTCAATAATAGGTCGGGCTTTATGAAGACTATTGAGAAGAAGTCGAAATTGAGGCATTGGAAGTATGACTTCCTCTTCCTACGACGAGCGTCGGGCTGGGGCGACGTCCCTGATTGGAATGAGGGAAAACCAGTTCAGAATCCCTTTGGAGAGCCCACGGTTGAGGAGCAGCGAACTGCTCGCTATTTTATGTTCTATATACGTGAGGATGATAGGCCTCGGCCCATCCCAAGATTCATGAGCCAAGCGATTGAGTCTTTGAGGGGCCCGAAAAAAAGGAGGAGCAAGTCCAGCGACCGGGAGCCGTTGAGCTGGCTGCCCAAACTGAAGTTTTTTGCTAACGATTTCTTTCTTGCCGCGACCGGTCTTCTGATCCTTAAAAACTTCACCAAGGGTACTTAGTCGTCCCAACGTTACTTTGCTTTGCGTTTGGTGCTAACCTGACATCTTGCTGTCTTTTTGCAGATCAAGCGAGGGCTCGGCTAACGGTTTTTGAGACCGGGGATGCGACGGTTGAACAGGTGGCGGCTGATGTCGAGTGTAGGCGGAAGGAGGAGAGGCTGCTTGTCGTTGCCCAGCAGGCTAAGAAGGTATGGTGTACGACCCATTCTCCTTTCTTCTTTCTATCATGGAAGCAGCACGGGAGCTAACCTACTTTTCGCAGGCGCCCTCCCTTGCACCCCTTGGGAAGAGACCTACCGTAAGCTTGCCGCCGCTTCGTAAAAAGCAGAGGATCGAGGGGGCACCCGGTGAGACCGGGGGCTTATCCCCTTCGCAGGTGGGGCAGGCGAATGTTGAGGGGCCGATCACTCAACAGTCTGGCAGCCGGTCATAAGCGGAACGGACTACTACCGGCAGGGGCACCATACCCTTGCTCGAGCTGCGAGAGCTTCCACCGCGGTTGCCGGCGGTGCTTCTTCACACTCCTCGCGGCCCTCAGGTAGCTTCATCAAGGCAGATCCCAACATTCGGCTTTCTCTTGTCCAGGACATAATCAAGTCCTGGGATCTGGTGGCCCTTGGGGTTTCGGATCCTCCACCTGTATCCAAGGAGGAGATAGGCATGGCGGAGGACTTTGCCCGAGGGATGAAGTCCGTTGCGGAATGCTGGCGCCTAGAGGGGCTGTTATCTAGGTACCCGTGGCGTTGTGAGAGGTTGCAGGGGGACCTTGAGGCTCGCGAGGTCGCAAAAAAGGAGTTGCAGTGTCAATTGGAGAAGGTCGCAGCTGAGACGGTCCAAGCCAAGGAGCAGGGCTACCAACAGGACCGCTCTGATACCTTGATCTACCTCCGCAAGGTTGTGCTAACCCTTGCGTGTGAGTTCAGCGACGACCGGTACTTTGAGGCCTACCTAAACTTCATTGACGAGACCGAACGCGCCACTGCGGAGGGTCGCGATCCTGAAGAAGTGGAGTTTACCCCTCCGTCCGAAGGTGAGGCCGTTGCTGACGAAGCCACCAATCCTTTAGAAGCCGAGGCCGGCCTGTCCGAGAAGGAGCAAGGAGATGGTGGAGAGCCTGACGTGTAGCCTCTGCCCCATTATCTTATTTCTGTTTCTTTATACTGGTTATAAGAATTTTAGTTAATGAAAAGGATGTGCCTACTTTTCTTTATGCTGCCATGTTTTACATTTTGCACTTGTGCTTTCATTTTTGTGTATATTCCGTTTCTTCTTTCATCCGTATAAGGGCGACCCTTAAATGAAAGTACAAGGGGTGTACTCGAGTACCCTTAGCTCAACACAGGGATAAGCAGGGTGGCGACCGGCCATTAGGTCGTGCTCCTCCACCGTTGGCCCTCAGTGGGACATAGGCGTAGCGACTGACCATAAGGTCATGCTTAAGGGCGCTTAGCTCCCAGAGGGACTAAGAGCGTAGCGACCGGCTGTGAGGCCGTGCTCGAGGGCCCTTAGCCCCCAGAGGGACTAAGGGTGTAGCGACCGACCGTGGGGCCGTGCTCGAGGGCCCTTAGCCTCTATAGTGACTGAGGGTGTAGCGACCGGCCATAAGGCCGTGCTCAAGGGCTCTTAGCCCCCAAGAGGACTAAGAGCGCAGCAACCGGCTGTGAGGCCGTGCTCATGGGCCCTTAACTCCCAGATGGAATAAGAGCGTAGCGACCGACCATAAAGCCGTGCTCGAGGCCCCTTAGCCCCCCAGAGGGACTAAGATCGTAGCGACCGGCCGTGAGGCCGTGCTCATGGGCCTTTAGCCCCCAGAGGCACTAAGAGCGTAGCGACCGGCCGTGAGGCCGTGCTTATAGGCCCTTAGCCCCCAGAGGGACTAAGAGCGTAGCGACCGACCGTGAGGCCGTGCTCATATGCCCTTGGCCCCCAAAGGGACTAAGAGTGTAATCAAGACGCAAATAGATGTGCATAAAGCGGCCGTCCTGGTGTAAATGTTCATTACTCAAGGAGCATGGGGGACTTGCGTTGGGGGTAAACAAGTACAGGCCTAAATGTGATACTTTCTTAAGTTGCTACTATGCCATGCCCGGGGGATGAGGGTGTCCTAGAGGGTCACTAGTCGATATGTGCCTGGGCGGATTTGCGAAACGACCTTGTAGCGCCCTTCCCAGTTGGCAGTCAACTTGCCGTGCTCCCCTGCACGGGCGACGCTCTCTGTGCGTTGGAGCACAAGATCCGCGACTTGGATGGGCTGTATTCTGATGGCACGGTTGTGCAACCACACGATATGAAGTTTATAGAGAGCCTCACGGAGTAGGGAATCGCCGCAAATGGAGGGGAGGAGGTCCAGGGTTTCACATAGGGCCGCGTTGTTCGATGTCTCTTGGAATGTTGTCAGCTTATGGGTATGTAGGGCCACTTCGATGGGCATGACAACTTCTGAACCGTAGGCGAGCATAAATGGGGTCTCTCCAGTGGCCGTCTTCTCTGTGGTGCGGAGGTGCCATAAAACGCCGTATATCTCGTCCACCCATTTGCCCTTGGCATCGCCGAGCTTTTTCTGTAATCCATGGAGGATGGATTTGTTGGTGTCCTCGGCCTGGTCGTTGGCCTGGGGATGCACCAAGGTAGTGAAGCGAGCCTGGCAGCCTAAGCTACTAAGGTAATCAGTGAGCTTGCTGGTATCAAACTGCTAGCCATTATCGAAAATCATGGCTCGACGGATGTCGAATCTGGTAATAATGTTCCGCTAGATAAACTTGCGCACTTTTGTTGTGGTAATGGAGGCTATGGCCTCAACTTCGATCCAATTGGTGAAGTAGTCTATGGCCACAAAAAGGTACTTACGCTGGCCCGTGGCTTTGGGAAAGGGGCCAAGAATATCCATGCCCCATGTGGTGAACGGGAGTGGGCTGACTATCGGTGTTATATGAGTGGAGGGGACTCGTTGGATGGGCGCAAACCTTTGGCACTTATCACAAGTTCGTCCCAGCGTCATTGCGTCTTCCCGCAAACTAGCCCAGTAGTAGCCGGTTCGGAGAGCCGTCACGGCTAGCGCCCGACCTCCAACATGCGAGCTACATATGCCTTCATGTATTTCTTCCAAGATCTTCTTCCCTTCCGTCGGGGTTACGCACCGTAGTAGAGGTCGGGCGAAGGAGCGCTTGTAGAGAATCCCCTGATACAACACAAACCAATTTGACTACCTCTTTATTTTCTCCACCTCCCTGGCATCTGTGGGCAACGTGCCGTCAGCGAGGTACGCACGGATAGGTTTCATCCATGTGAGGTTCCGGTCTAGCCACACTACCTCATTCAATTCGATGCTCCTTTTTGTCAGAGTCTCCCATTGGATGTTCTTCAGCCGGTCGTCATTAGAGGAGCTTGCCAGTTTGGACAGAGCGTCTGCCTGTCAGTTCTCCAAATGGGGAATGTGCATTATGGTGAAATGCCTGAGCAACTTAATGGCTTTGCGAACCCGCCTAACATACGCGACCATCACCCCGTCCTTTACTTCATAGGCCCCATTAAGCTTGCTGACGATGAGTTGGGAGTCAGAGAAAGCCTGGACATGGTCAGCTCCTGTGGTGTGGTAGGGCTCTATCCCTGCGATGAGGGTTTCGTGTTCGACCTCGTTGTTGGATGCCTTAAACATGAATTTGAGGGCGTGCTCGTGCCGTGCTCCAGTGGGACTTTCTACGATGAGACCGGCCCCACTACCATCCTTAGTTGACGAGCCATCTACGTACAAGTTCTAGGGTCGTGGTTCTGGAGCTTCCTTCGTAGGAGTTGTGCTCTCGGCTAAGAAGTCAGCTAGTGCCAATGCCTTGATGGCCTGCCGTGGCTCAAAGGTGATATCGTAACGCGAGAGCTCTACGACCCATTTTAGGAGACGTCCCGAGGCGTCTAGTTTCTGCAGGATGTTCTTTAGGGGCTGGTTGGTTAGAATCAAGATTTTATGAGCTTCGAAGTAAGGCCGTAGCTTCCGGCTGACCATCACTAAAGCATATGCGAACTTTTCAATGAGGGGATAATTCATCTCCGCGCCGGCTAAGGCATGGCTTGCGTAATACACCAGTATCTGTTCCCATGCTCACTCGGCCACAAGGATCGCACTGACCGCGTGTTCAGCCACGGCCAAATATAAAACCAGGACCTCTTCCTCCGCAGGACTGGTGATATGGGGTAGCTGAGCCAAGTACGCCTTCAGAGCTTGAAAGGCCTTGTTTGTCTGCCCATCCCACTAGAAATTGTTCTGCTGGCTTAGGACACGGAAAAAAGGCTGACACTTGTCGACAGAACGGGACATGAACCGTCCGAGAGCGGATATGCAGCCTATCAAGCACCGCACCTCCCGTACGCTACGGGTTGGTTTCATATCTAGGACGCCCTGAATCTTGTCCGGGTTCGCCTCTATGCCACGGTGACTAGTCATGAAACCAAGAAATTTGCTCGACCGAACCCCAAAGATGCACTTCTTTAGGTTCAGCTTCATATTGAACGCTCGGAGTATCTCAAATGTCTTCCGCAAATCGCCTTCGTGGTTGCTCTCGACCTTGCTCTTGACGATCATATCGTCTACATATACCTCTATGGTCTGTCCGATAAGAGGCTCGAATAGCTTGTTGACTAGGCGTTGGTAGGTGGCTTCGACATTTTTTAGACCGAAAGGCATCACTTTGTAACAGTGGAGGCCACGGTCTATTATAAACGCTGTCTTCTCCTGGTCCTTGGGACAGAGGGGTATTTGATGGTACCCTGAGAAGGCATCTATGAAGCTCAGTAGAGCGTGACCGGCCGTAGCGTCCACCAATTTATCGATCTTCGGCAAGGGGTAGCTATCTTTTGGGCAGGCCTTGTTGAGGTCTGTAAAGTCCACGCACATCCTCCAAGCGCCGTTTGGCTTTTTGACCAATACCACATTCGAGATCCATTCGGGGTACTGACATTCCCGAATGAAGCCCGCCTCCAGCAGCTTCTGGACCTCCGTGTTTGCCACAGCCGCGTGTTCAGGGCCTATGTGGCGCTTCTTTTGTACAACGTACTGTGCCGAGGATTGACATTTAGGCAGTGTTCTATTACATTGGCGACGATGCCGGGCATTTCTTCTGGTCCGAAAGCGAAGATATCTTTGTACTCCTGCAAGAGTGAGATGATGGGTAGTCGTCCCGGGGGCGCAATGCCGCGTCCGAGTTGTACGCTGTGCTCGGGCCGCCCCTGCTCGAGTGGTATGTGTTCCACGGCATCCGCGACCTCCGGCCGAGATTGCGGAGGTTCAGGGGAGACGGAGTGGATTACCAATGTCTTGGGGACTGGAATGGCCGAGCTTTGTTTCGCCCACTTCTCCGTTTCGGGCGGCCCTTTGGCCTCGCGGTCTCTGGTCCTTTCTATGAGGGCTTTTATGCTTACCATGTAGCACTCCCGTGTCGCCCGCTGGTCCCCACGGAGGTCACCAATGGCCCCGTCGTATGCTTCGAACTGGAGCTAGAGAAGATATGGGGTAACTATGGCCTTTGCTTTGTGGAGGGTGGGCCGCCTGATGATTACATTGTAGGCTGTGGGTACATCGACCACTAGAAAATCGATTTCCAGGCTTTTGAAACGGGTTTTGTCCCCGAAGCGCACTGGGAGGCAGACCGTTCCTGTGGGAAGCACCTCTTGCCCCCCAAATCCCAGAACAGGATTTGCCATGGGGACGACATCGCGCCCCAGGTGAGAGAGCTTCTGCAAGCAATCCCAAGTTATGATATCCACAGAGCTGCCCGTGTCGACAAGGATCCGTCGCACGATTGCATTCGCGATCTTCATTTCGACCACCAGGGGGTCGTTGTGAGGGGAAGAGAAGCGCAGGGCGTCCTTTCCTGCAAAGATGGGCGCCGCGAGGCAGGATCCCTGCTCCATGGTGAGCACCTGCTGCGCGTTTCTAAGTTGGGCCTTCCAAGCCGACCGAGTCATTTCCTCCATGTGGCCGCCTGCTATGATAGCCACAATTTTCGTGGAACATTCCTCGTCCCGCGGCGGTAGTGGCCCAGGGTTCTGCTCTTGTTGCAGGAACCGCGGGCCCCTTTTAAGAAATCAATCGATTTGCCCCTTGTCCGCGAGCTCACTGAGGGCTTTTTTCAACTCCCTGCATTCGGTCGTGGTATGTCCGCTTTGCTCGTGGAATTCACAATACTTTCGGGCGTTCTGTGGTCTAGGAGTTGCGGTCATAGGAGGCGGTCGCCGCAGTATCGGGTGCCCTCGGACTTCCATAAGAATGCTCCCAGCGTCGGTAGTGAATCGGGTGTCCGGAGTCTCGAACTGCGGCCTCCTGTCCCGAGGGGCAGGGTTCCTTTCGCCACGGATGAAACCCCTATCCCCAGGAGCCTTAGCCTTCTTGGGGGTGTCCGTGCCGTGGACATAGATTTCGGTAGCGTGAATGAAATCCACGACCTTCCTCAGGGCTTCTCCTAACGTCCCATCTTTCTGCTCCGCCAGAGAGAACTTAAAACGTCCGTTCTTAAGGTCGTTCAAAAAACAGGTGTATGCTACACTGGCTTCTAAATCCGAAATTAGTATTGCTTCCAGATGGAAACGTTTGACAAATTCGGCAAAGGATTCCTGCGGTCCTCGCTTGATCTTCAACAAGTGGATGCTAGTTCGCTTCTCCTTGTGATTGGCGATGAACTGGCTGACGAATTTATCGACTAGGTCCTGGAAACCCGCTTCACAAGGAAAACATGCCACTATCTATAGTCTTTTCAGAAAAAGGGTAGAATAGTAATTTTACCCGAACTGCCCGCTTGGGCCATTGGTCACGGAACCATTAGGCCCAGAAGAAGTCCCAAGGGTTGCGTTCTGGGCCCCTGAGCAGGTGTGGGCTTCAGGGTGACCCTAGAATGATGTTCCTGTGGGCCATTAGCATACGTGTGGGCCTGGTTTGCTGGACAGCCGCGTAAATGCCCATTGGATGAAAACCGAGTTTTCCCCCAATCATGTACGTACATATATATATATATATACATACATACATACATACATACATACATACATACATACATATATACAT
>JACYFF010031958.1:93713522-93736033 GCA_017589665.1 Selenicereus undatus | reverse complement strand
AACTACCATGAAAATCATTATTCCAATATAACTATATTACATTATGTCTTTCATGTTTAATATTTAAGTGAAAAAGGAAATCGAATGAAAAAATGCAACAAAAATAAACAAAAGTTAAATCAACTAAAAAAAAAAACAGGTACACATGATGCAATTGTGGGCTTTAATTATATCATTGTTAATCAAATAATTAGTAAGAACTTAATTTTTACTGTAGGTATAAGAAGAGAAGGTGGATTCTCCGTCATTGGCGCCACAAATTAACATATTAACATGTAATTTAGCATGATTTTAGTTACATTTGGACTACCTATAATCTCTATCATACTTTACATCATGTCTTTTACAATCATATGTTGTTTTAATTATTGAGTTTTAACAGGTGTGCATGAAATTGCTATCTACTTATATCTTTCAATAAATTTGAGTTTCTATTGAACATTCTTATATTATTTTGATTCTCTCTCTCTCTCTATACACACACACACACATACACACAAACACAAACTATCTACCGTAGTATGTACCGTGTAAGGCACACGTCCAGACTAGTATAATATAAAAGAAATGTTGGCTTGACTCTTCTCTCCTTGATTTGCAGAGTCAAAGTAATTTGCAGCCACTAATATGATTTTGTAGAAAATCTTAGCTGTTAATTGTCTAACTCTTTTAAATCTTTTTTTTTTCAAACCCCATATTTTTTTAATCCTAACCCACCCTCACTCCCTCTTTCTCTCTCCTTAAACTGACTCACGTTCACTCTGTAACTGTTCTGCTCTTGATTGTCAACATGTTTCATCTTCCACTCCTTGTAACTGACACACGTTTTACAACGTCCCCCTCCCACCTCTCTCTCTTCCTTTGCTTTTGGCCTGCCTTGAAGTATTAGATGGGGATTCAGGAATCAGGTGAGAAGAGAGAGAGTAACTTCCATCATCATGTCTCTTCATAGCAGCCACTCATTCCTAAAACTTCCCTTTCTCTTAATGGCGCTCTCAGTAACTTCCTACTCCCTTAATCTATCTATCTGCATCTCCTTCTCACTCCATGTTAAGCACCTGCATGGTTCACTTGCCATTACAGGTTCACTTGCCATTTGTGAATCTCACTTTCCAGTAA
Organism: Selenicereus undatus; assembly: GCA_017589665.1. Classification (NCBI taxonomy): domain Eukaryota; kingdom Viridiplantae; phylum Streptophyta; class Magnoliopsida; order Caryophyllales; family Cactaceae; genus Selenicereus; species Selenicereus undatus. The sequence continues at coordinate 93,734,914 of JACYFF010031958.1, read as the reverse complement.
ATAATGGCTTCCGGTTCATGCTCTCTCTTACCCAAATTGGTGCAGCGGAAAGCCCAGTTCATCTTATCATCCCCGTCCAAGACTCGGGTAATTCTTCATCTTCATCTTCATCTATCATCGTTATTTCGTTCGTAATCTCATTAATTAATCGCCCATTAATAGTATTTTCATTTGCCTAGATTTTGTGACCCTTTTTCTCTGATGAAATTTTGATCGTGTAGTGTGATGCTGGTTAGATGGGGTGGGAACAACGGATCTACCCTCACTGCTGGTGTCATAGCCAACCGCGAGTAAGTTTTTTTATTTTAATTTTGGGTTTAATATGATTTTACAGTGATGGGTTTATTTTGGGTGCTTTGTTAAGTGTACCTTGTCGGATTTATTGGTTGATTATTGATGGTGATGGAGATATGTGAGATCATGTGATGTAAAATTCTCAAATATGGGTGGTTTTGATTTGGGGGAACAGAGGAATATCATGGGCAACAAAGGACAAGATCCAGCAAGCCAACTATTTCGGATCATTGACCCAGGCGTCTTCCATCCGAGTCGGGTCTTACGATGGACAGGAGATTTATGCTCCCTTCAAGAGCCTCCTTCCCGTGGTGGGTTAATAATCTCCTTTCTTTAGTGCAATCAAAAATTCTATGTTCTTTTATTATTCTCTTGATGAATGGGGACCCATCTAACATGACTATTAACCTTCATCTCCCCGTACTATTTAGTTTCCATCCAACTCTTTTGAGATTATGCTGAATACACATATTGTCACGTTTATCACATTGTCGAGGGGATGTATTAGGAGGGTGGAGCACGAGAAGAACGGGACGTGCATAGAGAGAAAGGGGGTGGGGACTGGGGAGGGGGTATGGTGGGGCAACCCGGTGAGAATTGGTGTTTGATTTTATCTGATGAATTCTCCTCTTGACACACTCTCATGCAGTAACAAGCCCAAATGCATCAACCAAAATTTCAGCAACACCTTTTGTTTACCGTTCAAATCTCCTTAACGCTCCTTAGTTACTTTATTTCATTTTACTGATTGTGCATTTGTATGTATTCAACTTCTGATTATGAATTCCTTTAGGTTCCGTTTGAACCTTGGAAAATTTGGTGGAAAGAAAAAAATTTGGGAAAGTTACTTTTTTTCTTGTGTTTGGTTTGAAGAAAATCACAAAGAAAAAAGGAAAGTTAGGTGGAAAAATTTTTAGAAACAAGTGATAAAACTTTCCTCATAAAATTGTGAGGAAAGTTTGAGAAAAATTCTCAACTTTCTCCAACCTCACACTTCTTAGATAACGTCAACATGATTTTCGTAGTTCATAAACATTCAAATTTCTCATCCAAGTTGTATTTTTTTCTCAATCCAAACAAGAGAAAAAAACTCATTTTCTCCCTACTTTTTTTTCCTTCATATTTTTTTTCCTTCAACTTTTCTTTCCACCAAATTTTCTAAAGATCAAACGGGGCCTTAGTGTTTGTTGATTTTCCAAGCCCAAGTACTTCACATTTCCGACATATCCTATATTGATTGTATTTCAAGCATTTGCATATGTTTGCCCTGATGAAGTTGTGGTTATACGTTTTAGTGGCCAATTTTAATATGAATAGATGAGTTATCATTGTATTGAAAAGAAGAAGGGATTTTGCTTAGATGTACTCATTCAAGTATCCTAGAATAGAAGGTTTTGTGCTCGCAAAATATGGAAAACCAAGGAAATGTTTTGCTTCAGTAATGTGTAGAACTTACAATTTTGAAGTCTGACATTGACATAAGGTTGTTTATGTTCTTTAGCTGACGTTCGGTTAATAGCAACTCAATTAACATTTGTTTTTGGTAATGGGATTGTCCCTTTTTTTTTTTGGATATAGTTTAATTATCAGCAGCAACATACACAGGTTATTAGTGCTCTGCAGTCTACCATTTTCTTTTCTTTTTTTTTGGGGGTCTATAAAGCTTTTATATGTTTTATCTACTAGGGGAAAAAATTGCACAACCTACATATAAGCTATTTTCCCCCTTCTTTTTGAAAGGAAAGCTAATGATGTGTTGTGAGTGTTGACAATAAATGTTGAGGTTTTTGTTAATGTGTCAAATTCATTTTTTGTAAGTATTAGGGCATACCTTGCAAGAATATTAGTTAATTTTTCTTTCCCTATGGTGATAAATTAGTAGTGATGAGGTTAGAAAAAATTCTGCATTTTATTATTTAAATAATTAAAGATGACAACTTTATTTTAATTTTTATGTAGTAGTTTATGCTAGCTATACATTTTTCATATTTATGTTCAACTCAGTTTTTGAGTTATATTCTATATTATTTTAGACTATAATTTAACCATTAACAATATGTTAGTGGACTCATCTCATGTGTCACTATTGATCATAAGTTAGCTCTTTGTGTTATTCCTTGGATTAAATATAGCAATGTATTTTTTGGGGGGCATATGGCAAACCATGACACATAATTGAAGCCTTTAAATAATTGACCACCTTATAGGTTAAATTTTTTCATTTATTTTGGGAGTTGTGATGGTGAGGGGTTTCCAGAGAATGGAATGTTAGATGAGGGGAAGTGAATATCCATCTTCCATGAGAAAGATGATGTTTTCTAACTCGAGAAGAGCTTGAAGGTTACATGGGATTAAGGCATAGTGCATTTGAAACTTACTCTTCATTCAAGACTTTTCAGTGGCAAAGTTTTATCATCTATGGTTTTATAATTCTTGGTAAATACTCACTCAACTCCCTATTAAAAAGCTTAGAAAAGTAACTTCCTCATCTCTCCCTTATTTTAGCATCCTCTACTAAAACCTTACTGTCATCCCCTTTGACGCACCTTACATTTTCCAAGTCTCTTGTTTTCTTTTTCCTAGCTCTTACTCACTTGGAGGCATCCTTCTCCCCTTCCTTAGTCTCTAGCTTCTGATATAACCTTTCAAATATGTTGTTCTTTGCTAAAGTGACATCTTTCTTTTCTATCTTTTTAGCCCCTTTGTACCTAGCAAAATTAACTTCTTTTTCTCCGTATGAGCACTACCGATTAAAGCGGCATATGTATCTTGTTTCTCCTTAACCCTCTCTTTCAGCTCCAGTGGCGGATCTAGAAATTTGAATCACGGGTATCCACACACTAACATTCATCACTTATATAACATAAGATAAAGTTTTAAACAATATACGAAATTTTACAATAGTCTACTATTATAATCATTCTTTATGTTTCTTCAAGTTTTGGAATTGATACATAATAGAATCAATAAGAATTGATCCATATAAACTAGACAAGCAAAAGGGAACAATGAGACGACATTAGTTAAGAAGCAATATCTTGATTGTAAAATTAAGATCGTTAAGAGTCTAAATTTCAATCAATTAATTAATACATTACATTGTAAATGTACACATTTTTTTCTCCCAAATACATGATGAATGCAAATGTGATGAGGCCTCTGATAGTTTGATACGGCTATTGAGCATTCCTTTTGTTTTGTGACAGTCGGGAGTGATTTAGGTAGCTGAATAAACAACTATTTTGACCACTTTTTAACTTCAGAAGAACTAATAATACTAGGGGGGCTTATTAGAGAGTTACTGAATGATGTTAGTTGGTGCCATGTCTATACTTCATGAGTCAGGACATGAAGTGGGCACTTGAATTCACCGAATGTTGGTTGCAGTCTCATAAGAGAAAATGAGGACTTTCTATAGGTATGATCAATGGAGATTCCAAGGCAACATGAGCACACAAGTACATAACATCTCCATAATAGAACTGAAATTACTGGACATAATTAACCAATTGCAATAGCACATAACCATTAACAAAGCAAAGTAAAGCAATTATAATTATGAATTTGAACAACTACCCATAAAGTTATCACTAAAAATCATCAATCCCATATCTAATTACAATACAACTGAGCTTGAATCATAATATGGTGTCATCAAAAATCAGCATCAAAAGCACAACAAAGAATAATAGATTACACAGTAGGCACATATCTTGAACTCACGAACTGTCAGGACAGACAACCCAAGGGCAGAAATAGAGGGATTTGGTGGCATCAGCTGGCTGTAACGGAGGAATTTAGTTGAGGATGGAGAAAATTGAGGAATTAGAAAACAAAAAACTTTGGACATTGCAAGCAAATTGAGAAATTAAATTAAGTGCTCAAAATTGAAAACCTAACAGTGCAAGAAGATAATGGCAACCTTCGACTTGATGAATAGGGTCACGGGCTTAGCGATGGCGACATAGCATGGCTCATGGACTCACGGCCGCCGGTTGCTGTGGACGGTGGCCTAGTGGCGAATCTAATGCTGGAGTCGTCATACATCAACAATGAGCATTTAGATTTCAAAGCATTCCTTCCTCCCTCTGCTTCTATGGGAAAGAGATAGCGAAACAATCACACACGCACACAGAAAGAGAGAGACCGAGAGAGAGAGAAAGAGACAGAGAGAGAGAGAGTTAGGGAGATGGCACCAGCCTACATCATGTCCTGACTTGAGATGAAGTCGGCCAGCAACATTCATGATAGAGAGAGAAGTTGGATCTGAAGTATGCTACTTTTGTTTTCTTTCTGCTAATTCCTGGCCTCAGACGAGGAGAGAGATCGATACAGTCAGATAAGAGCAAAAACAATGGTGAGCCAACAATTGGCTTACCAGCTGGGTCCTATCATTATTACATCAGTCTTTTTTTTTAACTTTTTGCCTCACAATTCTCACTCTCTACAATGGTTGGCTCACCATTTTCCCTCACCAAATAAAATAATACCTATGGACCCCACACATAATCAAATTTAATTGTTTGAGTTTTATTAATTTTATTTGGTTGGTCATTTGGTTTAATTAATTTTGGGGAAAATAAGTTGGATATGATAATTCAGTAACGAAAAAGTTTTAAAGATCGTAAATTTTTTGAGAAGAACAGTGCAAAAGTTTGAATAAAGAAATTGACATATGGTTAAATATATAAACTACAAGAGTGCAATGAATAAATTTAAAAAGATGCGTTGGTTGACATTAAACGAAATTAAAATTACTGCGCGTGAATAATTTAGAATAAATCACAATATGATGTTGAATGAAGACAACATTTAATGACGTTCCTATCAATTTTAATTTTTTGGGTTGGTTATTTGGGTTTAAGTTGTATTGGGAAAAAAATAATGTGCACGTAATAATTATTATACACAAAATATTAGAGGGTCGTAAATGTTATTAAAAGAACACAACAATTTGGAAAATATAAAGGCCACATGCATAAAATCACAAATTACAAGAGTCCGATACTAAAATAAAAATGAGTTACATTGGTTGACGTGGGATGGGGAAAAAATTACAATAGTTGAACAGTTAAAAAAAAAATTGAGAATATGAACATGAATAAACTATCTTCTGTGGCGCGGAACTGAATTTCGCTTCCATATTTCCTCAATCAAGTCTGCTTGAAGAGCTAAATGCTTATTGGAGTTGCGAACTTGGCAAGATCGTTGAAAGTACGTCTCATAGCACGGGTGATGATCATGGTTAACGATCGCCTCCGGGACAGATCCGTCGACAACGTCGTAGTCAAATGCAAGCTCGTAGTTGTCCTGCTCGTCATCCACAATCATGTTATGGAGTACGACACATGCTCTCATGACAATACCAATTTCGCTTTGATCCATCAGACGAGCGGGCCCACGTACAATGGCAAATCGAGCTTGTAACACACCGAAGGCTCGCTCAACATCCTTCCTTACCGATTCTTGACGTTCTGCGAAAAGTTTTTTCTTCGGCCCTTGGGGAAGTGGGATTGTTTTAACAAATGTCGCCCATTGTGGATAAATTCCATCCGAAAGATAGTATCCTATATTGTAATGATGCTCATTGACGACATACTCACATTTAGGAGCACGATCCTCATACATATCTTGGAAAACCGGTGAGCGATCGAGGAGATTGATGTCATTGAGACTTCCAGGCAACCCGAAGAACGCATGCTATATCCAAAGGTCGTATGACGCAACGGCTTCAAGGATGATTGTTGGCACCTTGTCAACTTGTTTTTGAAATGATGTCCTCCAAGCCGTTGGACAATTCTTCCACTCTCAGTGCATGCAGTCTATGCTTCCCAACATACCGGGAAAGTCGCGGGCTTCAGCAACTTGCAGTAAGCGATCTACATCAGCTTGATTTGGTTTTCTCAAGTACTGCTCCCTGAATACCTCAACGACGCATGAGGCGAACTTTTTGAGGCATTCCAATGCGGTGCTGGCACTAATCTTCAAGTACTCGTCAACACAATCAGCTGCTACACCATAGGCAAGCATTCAGATGGTTGTGGTGCATTTGGTTAATGGCGACAACCCACGCTTTCCCGCCACATTGTACCTCACCTGAAAGTACTCTGAATGATTGTCGAGTGCTTCAACAATACGGACAAATAAGTGCCTCCGCATTCTGAATCTCCTTCGAAAATGATGTTCATTGTATACTGAATCTTCAGTGAAGTAGTCTTGGTTTAAGCGGTTGTGGGCAGCTTCTCTATCTCTCCTAATACATCTCCTTTGTATTCGAGGTGTAGATGCCGATGACGTCATCTCTGTTGGTGCGTGCCTCGATTGCGTAAGGAACATCATTTGTTGTTGCACCTGTTGTTGGTATTGGACGTACGCCGCCATCCCAGAGATTATGACATTATCATTTGATGAGGAAGAGGTCGACGAGGGGGAGGACAATGATTCCTCGTCAGTAGGCAGCGTGTCCTCATAAAAATTTTCCATTTCAAATAGCCTGCGCAATATAATCATGATTACGCGTTAATGTACATAAGAGTAACCGTTTTTATTAAACAATAATAGACAAACTCAATTTCCATAATTTCATAACATAAGTTGAGATACATAAGAGTAACCAAACTCCTGTCTACTACATCACGTGCAAAACAAAAGCCATATAACATGTTACAACATATGATGAGACATATAGTTCTCGTAGTCTACAACATTAGGGGGGGAGGGGAGACATATTACTGATGTGACGATGAGCTTCTCTTTTGCATTATTTCTACTTTCCTTTGCTCGTAGTAAGACGCTTGTTGAGGAGGCATTGTGGAGGTGTCGATCATCATGATTCGATCCTCCTCCCTCCTTAGTTTTGCTTCCCTTATCAGTATTTTATGAGACATCTCTTGTTGTTTTGTGACGAAGAACTATTTGAATATTTCATTCATATCCATGTTGGCAGTCTTGATGTCCTTCAGCTCAGATGCTACTAGATCAAAACCTATGTTGTGCGCCTTTTGTTTCATCCTTCTCTTTGCGGCCCTCGGGTCTTTCACCTCCACCGACAGCTTCATCTCCAGCCTCTTCTGTGTCGGGTTTGGACCTTTTTTACGATCCTGACCCTGACTTAGGTGGGTCACATATCGCCCGTCACTTTGGCTGGTCCTTTAGCATCTCATACCAATGCTTCAACTCAAACTTTTTCGATGTACGCTCAACGTACAATCTATGGGCCTCTTGTACAATATTCGTTTCATTCCACCCACTGTGATTAGTTCGTTCTACTTCGAGCATAACACCTGTCTATTTGTTGACTATTGGGGCACACCGAAGCCATCGGCTGTTACATGTCTTCGCAGTTCGTGCCAATGCCCCTTGTGGACGGTACTCATTGAAAGCCGAGGCCACCCTACTCCAGAAACTAGTTTTCCTTTGGTCAGCCCCAACAATCGGGTCTGTCCCTACATTTATCCATGCCCGAATAAGTTGTTGATCTTCCTCAAATGTCCACTTCTTCGCACCACCCATCGTACCTCTCATTACTTCCTCCACGTCTCCCTCATCAGTACTTGCCTCAATGTTTGTCTCAGACTGCCCTAACCCGACCACTGATCCTGTCGATGTGGATGAGGGTGTGGAGTTGCTCCCCGCAGAAAGGTAATTTGGATGAGGAGGTGGCGGTGGATAGTGAGGAGGGTAGTACGGGTATTCACTCCCGTGCATATTGAAAGGTTCGTTATGTGTTGATGTGTAATATGGTGGAGGACATGGTCGAGGATTCTGACTTGAACCACTCGGATTCCTCGAGGTAAGGTGGGGTGGGTAATATGGATGATGCGGATAGTGTTGGTAGTTTTGTGGCACATAAGGGGGGTAAGACACATGACGATTGTGTGCGGGGATTGGGGTAGCACTATTACGCTCCACTTGGGGGGAATCGTCACCCTCAAGCAAGCTCATAAAGGACGGGGGAGTGTTAGGATCCATATTTCAGATGAAATTACCACTTACAAATTTTAAATTAATCATATTAATAACTGCATCAAGTAACATTTTTATTTTAAATCTCGTGTACGTTTAACATGTTCATTTTAATTTGTTAGTACCACATACCAAAAATAACAAAATTTAACAAAATGTTAATTTTAGTTAACCAAAATATTAACATGTAAATATCACTCAAATATACGACAACCAAATTAAATCATTCACTTAATCAAGTGACATGTTCATTTTCATTTTCGTGTACATTAACATGTTCTTCTTTAATTTTTAACCACATATATATTAGCGTGTTCATATCTCTGACATATACGAAAAACACATCACATCATTAATTTCATCAAGTGATATGTTCATTTTAATTTTCATGTACATTAACATTAAAATCAAATTTTGGTTATACCATATAATAAAAAAAAGATAACAATTCGCTTCAGCAAGTAACACGTTCATTTAAATTGAGACTAACTTCTTCATTTTAATTATCATACACATTACCATATTAATTTTAATAACATTTATGAAAAGTAAAGCACACCATTCATTTTATATAACAAAATGTTCATTTTAGTTAACAAAAATATTAACATGTAAATATCATTCAAATATACGACAACCAAATTAAATCATTCACTTAATCAAGTGACATGTTCATTTTCATTTTCATGTAAATCAACATTAAAAGTAAAGCACACCATTCATTTTATAAAACAAAATGTTAATTTTAGTTAACAAGAATATTAAAATGTAAATATCACTCAAATATACGACAACCAAATTAATTCATTCACTTAATCAAGTGACATGTTCATTTTTCATTTTCATGTACATTGACATTAAAACTAAAGCACACCATTCATTTTATAAAACAAAATGTTAATTTTAGTTAACAAAAACATTAACATGTAAATATCACTCAAATATACGACAACCAAATTAAATGATTCACTTAATCAAGTGACATCTTCATGTTCATTTTCATGTACATTAACACGTTCTTCTTTAATTTTTAACAACATATATATTAACATGTTCATATTTCTCACATATACGAAAAACACATCACATCATTAATTTAATCAAGTGTCATGTTTATTTTAATTTTCATGTACATTAACATTAAAATTAAATTTTTGTAATACCATAAACTAAAAACAAAAAAAACAATTCACTTCACCAAGTAACACGTTCATTTAAATTGGGACTAACTTCTTCATTTTAATTATCATTCACATTACGATATTCATTTTAATAACATTTACAAATAATAAAGCACACCATTCATTTTATAAAATAAAATGTTCATTTTCATTACCAAATATGTTAACATGTTCATATCACTAACATATACGGAAAATAAATTAAATCATTCATTTAATAATGTGACATGTTCATTTTAATTTTCATATACGTTAACATATAATTAAAGACAAGGGAACCACTCACATGTAATAACATCTACATATATTTACATATAATAACATACACATTAACATGCTCTAAAATATTTGTGTAATCATATTTTCATTCAATATTTATAACCGTAATGTCAAAATATTTCGTAACACAAATAATCATACCTACTATATTAAACATAATTAATTAAATATAGCTACTACATTACAAACATATACTCATTACAAATTTGAATATAGCAACAAACACATGAAAATAAATTAAATTACTACTCACAATTATCTTCACTTCTTCCTTGACAAAATATAACACAAACAACTTACCTACAAATACAAAAATAACAATGTTAGTCAAATAAAATCTCAAATTTCATATACAAAATAAGTATTTTAGAAAGTAAAAAATAGATATTCTTACTATTTTTCTTACTTCTTTGTTGAGAAATTAACTCAATAACATGCAAATAAAATGACAGATTTTATGAAGAGGATGAGAGAATGTGTGAATTTGTGAGAGAAAAATTGGAACAATTTGCATCAATTTATAACCAAAAGTATAACATAAATTTTTTCCAACAAAAAAAAAAAACACAAATCTGATGTTGGGCCAACGGTCACCTGCAAATCAACCCGTTGGAGCAGTACCGCCCAGCCCAGCTAAAAAAAAAATAAATTTCTCAACGCCCAAAACGACAAAAAAAAATTCTGATGAAGCGCCTCGCGCCGCAACCGCCCATTGCACACGTCCCAACCGCCCCTCGACTCGCGCGCCTCTCTCTCTCCTCGGGTGAGCCGACCGTTGGGGATGCTCTAAGAGCATTCCCAGCGGCGAGCCATTTTTTGGCTCACTAGTAGGGACCTACTTTTGTCCCATTAGCTTATGATCCAATTTTTTGGCTCGCAATCCTCACTCTCTTCAATGAAAGACTCATAACTTTGGCTCACTAAATAAAGTAATACCCATTGACCCACTTTACAACACACAACTTTATTTTTAAAATTAAAAAAAAACTAATTAAAAATATTTTTTTTAAAAAAAAACCAGCTTGAAAGCCTGGGAGTCTCCTTGGTGATGCGGGCCTCCTTGTGAGGCACGGGCCACGAGGCGCTCCTTGGAGACGTTTGCTTGCCTCCCCCGCTCGTCTCTCTCCTCTTTTTGCCTCGGGAGGAAACCGCTGGTGATGGTCTAAGAGAGATTGACCACTCCTCTTTACAGCTGTAAACTTTCTATTAAAAAAGGCCCTATTTTATTTCGCATTTTTTAGGATTTAGCTAATAGCTTATATTTCCTTACAGTTTCTTACATCTCTTTAGAGCTCCTTACATCCTTAACATAATCCTTACATCTTCTTACATTTCCTTATATCTTTTTACATCTCCTTACATCTCCATATATCTTCTTACATCTCATGGATTTTCTATAACATTCATCTATTTTAGTTACAGAAATATGTATATTTTTTTAATGATACTACCAATATACAAAATTTATAAATATCTTATGAACACAACATTTACATAAACATAAAAACATAATATAACGACGTAAATTATATTTGAGTTTCAACATGAAATATATATTATTATTGATGATCATACATTTATTTATATTTAAAATTATTTACTTAAAATAGGAATTTATTTGAAGAGTTTTCACTTTTGTCAAAAAAAAATATTTTTTTTTGTTATACTTTGCTTCTTTGATCAAACTAATGTTCATATAAAAAATACCTCAAGTGGACGAAATTTTATTCACCAAATTTATGGGGATTAATATATTTTATTGTTGTGTAATTAACTTAATTAATTATTTATTTTCAATAAGTATATTATTTTAATATTATTATTTTTCATCCAAAACGTTTATTGTAAAACAAATTATACGATACAACTCTTCAACAATTCAATAATTCCTTACATCTATCCTTACAGCTCCTTATAGCTTCTTACATCTTCTTACAGCTCCTTACATCTCCTTACAGCTTCTTACATCTCCTTACAACTCCTTACAACTCCTTAAAGCTTCTTACAGCTCCTTACATCTCCTTACATCTATTTATCTATCTAAAACGCAAAATAGAACATACCCAAATGTAATTGTGTTTAAGATCTTTTGGGCCATTTTTTTGGAGCGTCCACTTTTATTATCTTCAACTTCTTCAAAACTGCTCATAAAGATTTTTTTTTTTTGTTGGGATAGGGGTGTCCATGGACATCCCTAAGCAGTACCTAGATCTACCCCTATTCACCTCTCCATTCCACCACCGAGCTCCTTTTATCCTGCCTCCACCCCCTCTAGACATTCCTAAGACCTCATTGGTGGATCTTCAAATGCACTCAACCATTGCTTCCCACGTTGTATTCGCATTCTATACTTGCCTCTAACTCCATTCTGCTTTGATTTGCTCCACTAATACAATAGCGTATCCTCACATTCGTTACCCATAGTCTTCTCTTCTTCTGCTCCACATTCGTTGCCTCCACCCCCTCTAGAGATTCCACCCTCTAACTCTAGGATCTCCGACTCTTCTCTTCTTCCGCTTCAAATTCTTAATCCTCACATTCGTTACCCGTAGTCTATGCTGAGTCCCCAAATATTCATTAGGTATCACTTTACAATCTTTACACAACATCTTATTGTTCGCCCTGATTAGAAAGTAGTCTATTTGAGTCCTAATAAGGTCACTCCTAAAAGTCACCAAATGATCCTCCTCCTTAAAGTGAGAGCTAACAATCATCAAATCATAGGCAACCTTAAAGTCCAAAATTGACACCCCTTCATTGCTTCTTTCCCCATAACCGAAACCTCCATGTGTCCGATCACACCCATCTACCTTGGTTCTGACATGCCCATTAAAATCGCCACCCACGAAGAGTTTCTCACTTTGAGGAATACTCTACAATACTTCTTCCAAGTCCTCCCAAAATTCCCGCCTAATTTCATCTACGAGCTCTCTTTGTGGTGCATAGGCACATATCACATTGAGGATTTCTACCCCCACCACCAACTTAATTAACATGATGCAATCATTCTTACGCCTCACCTCTACAACTTGATCAACCAACCCCTTTTTCGTCCACAATATCAACTCCATTTCTAGCTCTAGTATGTCCCGAATACCATAACTTATATCCATCAATATCTCGAGCTTTGACTCCCACCCACTTAGTCTCTTGGATACAACCTATGTTGATCTTATGTCCATGTAAAGTTTTAGCTAATTCTATAGACTTGCTAGTAACGGCCGCAATATTCCAAGATGCAAAATGTAACCTATCAAACCCTACTCTATTCTTAATGCCTTCCCCCATCCCCAGAGGATAGACTTGAACTACTCCATTACTCACCACTAGTTAAAACTAACATTAATCATACTAATAATAAAACTAATGTTGCTGTTGTAGCTGCTGCGACTACTACTACAACAACAACAACAACAAGTGCTGCTACTACTACTACTACTAATAATAATAAAGCTAACAAAACTGATATGTATACAACCAAATTAAACCTTGCAGTCGCTCAAATGTGACCTTGAATCTTCAATAAAAGTTCAACATCAAAGAACTAATAGTAGTGCACTAGTAGCACTAAGATTAACAAAGAATTATTAAAAGAATACTACAATAACTTTAAAAATAGCTAAAAAGACAAGATTAAGTCGTAAGTGACAAATCAAATCAAGTCCAATACAACATACTTAGCTCACACCAAACAACTATGACTAGGTAAATAATATTTGACAATGTTGGACGGGCCTAATGAAATTAGGCCCGACGGCCACTTAAGTCGCCTAGGGCGACAACCCTTGCTACCCCCTAACCTATATAAAGAGGGGTTAGGGGGTCAGTCAAGAGAGACAACAACACAAGATCTATTCCCTCACATATTCTCTCGCTTTCTCTCTCACAGCTAGAACACCATCCATTGCATTCTCGGGTTTAGGACGTGGACATCTCTAAAGCGACTCTAGTAGCCGCTTGGTATTCTGATTTGCGAAGACTGGTATTCTTATTATTGTGGACTATTACCGACAATATACTTTCGCATTCAGGTTAGTCCAAATTCTTCCTACAGTGGTATCAAAGCCTAAACTGTTATGATTAGTCTCGATTGATAGGTTGATAAATTTGCTAAACCCCAGTTATTGAAAGCATGCTAGTTTATATGTTCAATTGCTTAATTTTCGTAATTATGCAACCCTAATATTCAAGCAGCATGCTTATATCGTTAAAGATCATGTCTATGGACAAATTAAATATTGCACGTTTCTGTTCCTGTAATTATGCCTTAATTGATTACACGCGAGATGATTCTGCCAAACATGTTTCATGATTAATTTTCGCCAAAGACTGAACTCTTCTGATTAGTTCGTGCAATACAAACATGCTTCAGCCTAAATTTGAATGACAGACGTGATTAATCGTTGCTTGAGCATTATGCTACCATGTTCACGCTAATTTTCATGATTAGTTCATGACTGTCCAGAAAGCATGTTTATTTACAATTGTGCAGTTGTTTTAAGCATGTATCTATGATGATGATCGACTAAATACTCAATCGAAGTTTAAATCATGTAAGTGTTTCTTGGTACATGCGATTGAACATGGAGTAATTTACTTAGACCCACACGTTTGTCAAACTCAAGACCCAAAACCCTAACCATATTTCCTCTCTGCCAGAAGCTCGACCTCAATACCCCGGGGTGGTGACGGCAGCAAGAACCTCAGCGGTCTGCCGCCAAAAGGCCCCCACCACCTACGCCTTTGTGGCGGCAGCGAAGCCCGGTGATTAAAACACACACACACACACAAAAAAAAAGGGAGACCGGGTAAAAGAGACTAAGATCGAAACCTAAACCATTAGAAACCACCGGGGAAGGGTGGAGCGTATGTCGCAAGCGCCGCCAACGAATGCTTAAATGGTCATTCTTCTTCCTCCGACCGCACCTTTGCCTGTCAATCTACCCAAATCTGGCAAAGGATCCACAAAATCCACCAGAATTGGCGGCGCGTGTGGGTCACGCGCCATCGCATGAGAGGTGCGTTCGATGCTTGGCTAGTGTTTTCCGGCTCAGTTGCGGCAGATCTACACGCCGGTGGGATTATCCTTGACTTTCGACGGGGGGTGGGGGGTTTTCCTCATATAGGTTTCTCAGCCAAACGCTAGTCGTCCACCACAGGATTGAGAGTGGCGACATGGGGCGTGAGGAAGAGAGAGAAATTCGAAAGGCAGAGAGCCTTCCATGGCAAAGGAACGATGGAGTTCGGTGCTCCATAAGCATGGCGAGGAGTCGAGAAAGGTCGAGAGGAGAATAGAGTCAGGGGAGATCGAGGAAGGTGGAGAGAGTTCGAAGGCAGAGGGACTCGAGAAGCAGATTGAGGAGAGAGAGAGGGTTCGGCCTTAAAACCGCCTCATTGGGCTAAATCATCTAATAAATAAATAAAAAAAGGGGGAGGCCTGGCATAGTGGGCCGGTTTTGTGGCCCAAATTTTTGTTCTTTGAACCGTTTTTTCTTTTGGGCCGGTTTGCTTCTTGTCATATTTCAATGATGTGAGTCAGGCTATTTTTGACTATTTTGGATCGAATTATTTTTCAGTCATTATTGTTTTTAATTATTATCATTAGTCATGGCATGATTTTAATTGAATTATAATGATATTCAAGTTGATAAAGTTTCATGCATATTAATTCATTCGTTGAATTAAGGTTTCGAATTAGTTTTAATCCTGAATGCATGATTTCGTTATAAAAATATTAATATGTTTAATGTCATATATAAATTCGTTTTATATATGTGTCGACTTGAAATTTTCATGCCAAATAACTTGTTATCGATCAATTGGGTTGAAATTATATGAATTCGTTTCATATATATGATTAGTGTGTATGACGTAAATTTGCTTTACTCGAACTCAATAAATATCTATGTGATATAAAGATTACTTTGGTCGGTAAATGAATATGTTTCATAAGTTATAAATATGTTTTATACAATATCCCGTCACATGAATATGTTTCATGATTTAATAATTTTATGCAAAACATGGGCAATTATAAATTAGTTAATTATTTTGTCATTGTTGTAGTTAACAAATGATTCATTAAGTTTTACATGAACAAGTTTCATGCTGTTATTTCGAAAGTATAGTATATTCGATTATTTTATGAATTTGTTTTATGAAATTTAAATTTGCGATATTATATGAATACGTTTTATATAATTTGCGAGCTTTACTATGAACTTGTTTCATCCAAATTTTAATATTATATAGATCTGTTCTATGAATGATTAATTGCAACTAATATTTGGATATATTTCATGTTACAAAATATGTTACATTCAATTACATGAATATGTTTCATACCAATCACCAGTTAGTAGTATTATATAAATGCGTATCATATATACGAACTATATGAGTTGTAGTAAATTTGCTAATTGTTTTAGCATTTTTTTATCCTTGCCCAAATTAATAAATGTGGATTCGTTTCATATTACTTGCTAATTATGCAATTTAGCGGTATTTTATGAATTGGTTTCATGAAATTCAAATTTGTAACATTATAAATGTGTTTTGTAATTTGCGAATAACATTTGGATAAGTTTCATTTTATATATAAGTATATAAATGTGTTTTATATAATGCTATTTGGGCCTTTTATGAACTTCTTTTGTAACATGTTATATTTCGAATATGTTTCGCATTATAGATTCATTTTATTATATAAATGTGTTTTATATAATAATCTAAATTTCATGTTTGAGATGTCATTGATAGAGTTCTAAATGACATATTAGAAGTTATATATAATGAGATAACTTCATACAAATTTGGTTACATAAAGTTGGATATCTTCGTGATATTTCTGGAATATTAAAATGTTTAACCATAATGTTCTCCATAAATTTGGTTTTATGGAAGATTGTGATAAATAAGTTATAAAAACTTCTAATTCATGCTTGTATGAGATGATTATGAGCTTAGCGAAATTTTCGATCATACAACATGGATAATTGAGTTTTTTGATAATTTATTTATTTGCAAATATGCCTAATGTCCACTTTACAGAATATATACCTTTAGCTATGGCAATTAAAATAAGGTTGGTAATTTGTTTACCAATAAAGAACCTGATAACGCTGACTGTGATACATAATGTCGGAGGATTCAGTTTCTTCTGATTGAACGTGAAATGTTAGGACACTCATTAAGTTATAGGTTTCATAGGATGGCAAAAAAATGGTACTGTTAGTGAACAGTATCTAGAAAACTTAAAAGCATACAAAAAGTGGTTCAAGAATAGATCGATTAAGATGTTATACTTTGTCGTATTGCATCAATGTCGATCTAGTGGGGGAATTAAAAGTCATCCCACTATTGAGTACGCGTGGGATTAGCTTAGCATCAGGTTCGTCCGGATCCATTCTCTCAAAAGGTTCTGGACCTAAGATTGGTATTGCAAAAGGGAAAAAGGCTAAGGAAATAAAGAGAAGCATATAGCACGTATGAGTGCGATGATTGTGGAAATTAGGCATCTTATGCTTAGGATTGTCCTAAGTCGATTAAGGTACCTCCTTCCACAGCCCCTCCTGGATAATGTGTGCGCTCCCAAACATTTGTTGCTAACTGGGATCTTTAGTGGATCGCAGATACGGGAGCAACCAAGCGTATATTTCAGGAATGAGTTAATTTTTGTGAACTTTCACTACTACCCGGTGGATTCACAAATTGTCGTTTTAGGTAACGACGATAAAAAGGGTGTTCTTGAATTAAAGACAAAATCATTCGAGGCTCCTTGACAGGACTACGTTGTCTCTTCCCGATGCTCTCTATGCACCTAGAGTGCGATGTTTCCTTGTATCTTATGTCCCCAAGTTTAGTTTTCTTTAATTTTCGTCTAGATGTCTTAGGCATCATATGGCATGGTGATTTGTTTGGCCATGTCACATTGAAATGTGCTTTCAATGGACGAAAAAGAACATCTTCCATCCTTGTTTCATTTTCGACTCTATTTTAGGCATGCTCGAGTTGACCATGAGGGTCAAGATAGGGATAATAGACTAGCTAAAGATGGCCTTTTTAAGACCAACTCACTAGGCTTAAGGTGCAAAATGTGAGTTATGCCTAGCTAGTAAAGCAATAGGAAATCCTTTTTGTAAGGTTCCAAGGGCATCGAATCCCTTAGCGTTCGTTTACTTTAGACATCTGCGGGTCCACGAATATGAAAGCATGTCATGGAGCCACATGTATTCATGATATAGGTATATGTACCTACTATCTCACCGTTATTAAGTACTTGATGTGATCATATACTTTATAGCAATAGTAGGACTCAATTGGGATGAAATATTAAAACTCTTCGAACCAATCGAGATCATGAATATTTTCTTTGTGAAACAAAATCCCGTAGTATCGATTTTCTTAAGGATGAGTTCCCTAGCATTTGGTGACATTTAAAAGGACCTCAATTTGTATGTGTTACAACAATACCTTCAACCACCTCTCGGTGAGGGGGAGGATTTGAATTCTCACTAAATCACCGAGGATGGTACACATTCCTTACTTGGTAAGAATGGTGAAAGTTTGTCTGTCAAGGAGAATGAGATTCGTCCTCGATCTCCAAATGTTGAGAAGAGTTATTCCTGAACGTACAGTTAGTCCCCATGTTCAGGATCCCATCTCCAAGGGATAGTGGGAGTAATATTCTGTCCATAATTAGGGTTCTATACCTCTTAGAGAAAGGGGAAAAAACTCCTGGTCCCATACCTCTTAGAGAGAGGGGGAGGGATTTCTCACATCGGTAGACAAATAATGAAGGTCCTGAAGGAATTGGCATGGAAGAATTCTTCAACGATTTTTTCTAAGTTGAAGAGGATATATCCTCATGCACTCCATTTGGAGTTGAGAGATCTACCTCTTATCAAGAGGCGGTTGGTTCACCAAATTATAAAGAGTGACCGGATGCCATAAGGGATGAGATAGACTCACTGACAAGGTTTAAGAACCCTTTGGAACTCCACCCCGATGTAAGTCTTCAAGATAAAACATTGGGTGGATAGTTCAATTGATAAAGTTCAGGCCCGAATATTCCTAGCCCTGGTTGCCCATTCGGACTTTGAGTTGTTCGAAATGGAGTAAAGATTGTTTTTCTCAATGGTGATCTTGAGAAAGAGATTTATATGGACTAACCCATTGATTTTGTATCAAAGGGATAAGAGGATAATACGTGTCGTCTTAAAAAATCCATATGTGATCTTAAGCGATCTTCTAGTTTTTGGTACTCTAGATTCCATAAAGCCATTTTGGTTTTTTCTATGGTCTCAGAATACCATTGTGTATGTCGAAGGATCAACATAGGGATTACGTTCCTCACGTTGATGACATACCGATGACTAGGAACAACTTAGAGATGATTAAAGCTACTAAAATGTAGTTATTCCATGTTTTTGAAACAAAGGACACGGGTGAATCCGAGTATGTCATGGGAGTGGAAATAATCCAAAGCCGTCCCAAGAAGCATGCATCAAAATGTTTTGGAATGATTTTGGGTTTATAATCCCTAGCTCGCAGATACTCCAGTTGAGAAGGGTCCAACCTTTGAGTCTCACTTAATGTTTTAAAACAGATGACAAAATAGAGATAATGAACAAAAGTCCCTAACCTCAGTATCATAGTAAGCTTATTGTAAGCCATGTTATGTACATGACCCGACATTACTTTGCGGTTAGTTTGATAAGTCGTTATCAAAGTACCCCAAAACTTACTGGTTGGCAAGTCGTCAAGAGAATCAAGCGCTACCTTCGTGGTATTGATAACTCTGTCTTTTGCTATCAAGGAAGAGGCCTCAAGTTGAGAGGATACTCAAATATTGATTGGGGTAGTGACTTAGATGAGTCTAAGTCAACCTCAGGACATGCCTTCAACCTGAGTGGGAGAGCCATGTCATGAAGCAAAGCTGCACAACAATGTTAGCTATGGACGTAGATTGTGTGTCTTGTACCATAGAGACAAAAAGCATTGCCATTGGGTATATATATATATATAGACTAACAAGGTGATTATGTTCCCTTAACTAAACCCATTCCTAGTGATGTGTCCAAAACTCATTGGTTGAGTCTTGGATTTCATAAGGTTTGGTATCTAGACATGTTCTGTTACGTGATGGATATGTTTCTTCTATGGGCATGATTCTCATTGTTGTACGTTAGGCATATTGAAATGTCACATGCTTCTGATTGGTCTAGTCACACAGGCAATCGCCCTGACGTTTCAGTAGCGGGCAGGATGAGACGTAATCATATTAGCACTAGGTGTGCAATATTGATTACTCACACTGGAAGTGTGTGAGTAGAATGAATATATATAGTCGCCTTAGTAAGACTAAGATGAGACTCGAGGGAGTCGAGTATGAAATAAGTTTTCATATTGAAGCCTTAAAAGCTTAATCTTGAGTGTCAAGACCAACATTCAGTATGTTGATCTAGTGGCTCAGGTTAGATTTTTGGTTGAAAAATCTAGACCGACGATTCGCATGGCATAAAGAGTGACGAACTCAGCTAAGTGGGAGCTATGCCGTGACACACATCTCATACTGTGTGTGCTTATAAGACGACCCATATGTGGGGTGACAATTGAATTCTCTATCACTTGTCACTGTGTGACCCTATGGACGATAACCCTTTGACTTAAAGCTATGATATTAAGTTGAAGCTTAATGATGCTACTTTAATGTGATTCTCAAGAACCACGATGTATACGGTTCAGTGAGAACACGTTAGGAAAGAAATTAAGCTAAGATGAGATTTCATGAGTGTTTAAGGAAAAATCTATCCACCATCACCATATCAGCCCGGGCGATTATGTCGAGAACATAATCATATGATATATTAGGCATAAGGGATTAGAGATGCCACTGGTGATGTTTTGGGATGGTTTTGGGGTATCGTATTTCGTGAAAGTGTTATGTTAGTTGGATGGTAACTTAATATAATACTACTTGTTATTTTTTATCGCACGTCCTATTCCTGGTATGAAGCGTGAGGAGTTGTGATACATGAAGAATACGTATTTTACGGCTTAAGCAGCCGAGTGGGAGCTGTTGGACGGGCCTAATGAGATTAGGCCCAACGGCCACTTAAGTCGCCTAGGGCGACAACCCTTGCTACCCTCTAACCTATATAAAGAGGGTTTAGGGGGTCAGTCAAGAGAGACAACAACACAAGATCTATTCCCTCACATATTCTCTCGCTTTCTCTCTCACGGCTAGAACACCATCCATTGCGTTCTCGGGTTTAGGACGTGGACATCTCTAAAGCGACTCTAGTAGCCGCTTGGTATTTTGATTTGCGAAGACTGGTATTCTTATTATTGTGGACTATTACCGACAGTGTACTTCCACATTTAGGTTAGTCCTAATTCTTTTTACAGACAATATGTAAAGACTAAGAATGCACTAAAGGATGTGTTTGATTATTGGTTTTTTCATTTACTTTTTGATACAAAATGGCTTTTTGGAGGTTTTTGGCTTTTTTAACTTGGTCAAAAAAGCCAAGTTGATGTTTGGTAAATAGCTTTTTGTAACAATTGTTTTAACCCAAAAAGCTTTCTTTTTTAACTTGGTCAAAAAAGCCAACTTGATGTTTGGTAAATAGCTTTTTGTAACAACTGTTTTAACCCAAAAAGCTAATTTTC
>JACYFF010031958.1:93662512-93706612 GCA_017589665.1 Selenicereus undatus | reverse complement strand
TTTTTTTTTTTCTTTTGAAAATTTAAAGCACTTGAATACTGAATGTTTTTCTCTTCAAAAACCGATGCTCCAGTGAATGTGGAGACTTTGCTTTAAATAGAGATAGTTGGGAGGAATTTCAAAAAAATGCTTATCTCATAAGAAGTGGGCAGTGTGAATGTAATTCCCCCTTTAACTGCTTGAGTTACATGGCTAAATGTTAGCCACAAACTTTCAGAAGTTCAGCCCATGAATTTCTCCACAACTTCAGCTATTTTCTAAAAATAGAGAAGAAGTTATTTAGAGGATAAGATAAAGCAAAAAAATAGGCACAAAATCCTCTCCAGGTTTTCAAAGCCAAAAATAGCCCTTTTGGACTTTATCAATTTGCAGAAAATCTATCCAAAAAAGATCAGAGATGTTAGCCCAAAAATTAAGGAAAAATCGTGTAAAATAATTTTTCGCAGTTTAGTCTGGAAACACCTTAGCCGCCCTGTTTCCAGGACTGTTTCTGAAAGTTGGTCCAAAAAGATTTTCAAAAGAGCAAGCCGTTTCAAGTAAGTGATAAGTCAAGACTTTCTAATTGGCATATTAACAAGAATCTAATAAAATAAAACCATGGCAAACCTAAGACTCTTGTTGAATCAACCAGCCTTCTTAACTTGTTGCTCCAAACACTTCACAGAGCTGTTCTTAAGGTTGTTCTGAAGTTCTGGAAAGTTTTGCCAGCCAACTTATCTTCAGTACCTGTTCTTAAGACTTGTTCTTGAATAATGTTAACCAAGTAATTGAGAACAGTAGAGTGGACCTGTTTGGGACAACAACAACACTTGGATTTGTTATCATCAAAACCATAAACATCATAACAAAAAAGAATTTAGAAAATCACTGAACTTTAATATTGAGAGTAAATAATCACTAAATCTTGTGTTATATTCCACACTCGACTAACTAAACAAACTCTTAATTTTTTGAAGCCGGAAAAAATCTTAATTGTTTTCAAAAACTCAAAAATATAGAAGGGGTATATTTAGAATGATGATTATTAGAAACTGTAAAAATTAAACACAATTTAGAGCTACTTTCTAATTGAAAAGGAAAAGTTTTAATAAAAAGTGATAACATCTACAAACGAAAAAGAACAATTGAGAAAAATATCAACATCTTAATATCTGTGTGTCATCTAATGTAGACATGATCAAATAATTAGGAATTATTTCCATTTACAAAAAAGAAAGACGTGACCAAACATAGATATTGAATGTTTCCCTTTTTTAACTGTAAGCTAATCTCAAATTATTCTTAATATCTTTGTATATGATCTCAAAATTTTTCCTCCTCCTTTTTATTTTTTTTCTTGTAAAAATTTAGGAATTTTTTCCACTTGAAAAAAAAAAGATTTAGGAATTTATTTTTAATTAGCAAAATGTGGGATGTAGATAAATTTTGATGACTCTCTGCATTTAATATTAAGGTTTAATTACTTTCTAAATCCTTTTTAAAACTTTGAACGAAATTTTAGTGACTTTCCGAAAGTTTTTCCTTTTTATAAAGTGTCATGGTACTGTAACAAAAATAAAATAGTACTGTAACATAGAAGATCTTAAATAAAATTCTTCATCTAAAGTTTGATTGTGATATATGAAGCAATCTAGCAACCAATTCTTTTTTGCCTTTTCAGGCAAATATACACCAAGCTATGAGTTTATATTAGAGCTTGTTCCAAGGCAATGAATGGAAGGAGGCTTCTTTTGCACTCCTAGCATATTCCCAATAAGAGGTGTGTTATGGAAGCCACCAAGAGGTACGTTAAAGAAGCTAAGCTGGCGCTCATTGAACAAGCCTGTTCCTCCTATAAATAAATAGGAGAGGGTACTTGCCCAGTCTCCCTGTGTGTGTGAATAGCAATGAGATTATGGGTTGCTAGGGGGAACACATCCGAGAAGGGGTCAAGGGGGTGAGAAGAGGGAGTTTTTTGTAGGTATTACAAGATTTTTTTATTTTTTTTTTGAATTGGTAAGTGCATGTTACTCCATTGGCCTTTATATCAAGGGTATCCAGCACGTTTAAGCCCACGGGGGTGGAGGAACTTGGCCCAAGGCTCATTACATGCCTACAATAATTTCTCATCAGAGAGAAGACCCTTCACCTGTCGAACCTAGGAGGCCGCGGTAGCAAAGCATGTTGGGTGCTAGGCATGCTACAAATGCTTTAGTAGGTACGACAAAATTGTACATGTAAATAGGGAGAGTTTTTTGGTATGTCATTTTAGAATTAGTTGAAATACAAGTTCTCTCGAATTTCCTTCTTGTTATGTTCTTTTTTTTTTTTAAATTCTTATGCGCTTAAACTCCAAAATTAGGAACTCCCCTTGACAGGCTACAGTGCCATACTTGAACAGGCGTGAGGGATGAGACAAAATACTAAACTCCAACTAGAAGTTTCGGGTTTGGGTCAAACACAACGGGTTAGAAGTGTTTTTTTTTCTCCTACAAATATTGTAAGTATTAATATGTTTTTTTAATTTTTTTTTTAAAAATCTAGGTCTTAAAGTTCAAACTTTAATGTTTAAGCTTCTTTTAGGTGTTGTCTGCTGGACTTAGACTTGTTAACTTTTCAGTCTTAATAATAAAATAAAGGAAAAAGAAAAAAAATTACGTACATATGTAATCAAATTTCCAAAGAAATAAACTTGATGATATGTGGGTATCATTCGTCCTGAAGTACATCGTTGATCATGTACAACTCATTTTTTCAACAAATACGTACATTACTTTACACTATACAATAGTGATTTAATTAGATTATGAGAAGGTAATTTATTATAGAAAAAGGCCAAAAAATGGAGACTATTGTAATAATAGACCACAGTGATAAATTTGGAAAAAAAAAAGAAAAGCAAAATTTTAAAGGTGGTGGAAACATATGAATTTCTATCGCAATCAACAAACTAAATCAATTATTAACAACTTGAGTGAAGAGTTTTTATCATTCTCCATTGTGCATATTCATTACACATTCTTGATTTTTTTTAAAATATATTTTTCTTAACAAAAGGTAAGCTTTTCACTTGTGGGGGTAGAAGGGGTTAGTAAATCCTTGCAAATGGTGGGATTTGAATCTATAATATTTCATTTGAAAGATGAGCTTTAAAAAAACATACAGGTCAATGAGGTCTGAGCTTAGTAGTTGAAACTGAGACCCTAAGTACATAAATTCCAGGTGTGATTCCTTAGTTCTATTGTATTATATTGGATAGTGTTCCATTTGTGACTCATTCAGAGGGGGAAACAAAATATACGAGTATATCCTTTTCAACTTATGGTAAATATTTATCATCAACATTGAACATATTTTAGCACAATTCAACAAAATTTCACACAAGACAATATCATTTAGCACAGCTTAATACAATTCAATACGATTTAGCATGTGTAAAAGTACTTAATTGATCAGATTGTGATCAAATCCAAATCACCTGTTCTTTATTAATAATTGGACTTATTTTAGTAGTAATATAAGTAGGTTATTATTGTTATTGTCAAAATTGTTTAAAATTGGATTTTTGATATTATATTTATAAAAATGCATATTATTTGATGAACTATTATATTATATAAATATATAGATTTGTCATAAGTTATTTAAAACTTACATGCTTTAAGAATGTTATTAAAATTGAAAGATAAATTTTTTAAAAATATTGCTAATCATAAATTAATAATTTTACTACAAATTTTTATATCCAATATGTTCTTATACCTAATTTTTACTTGATTTATTGATTAAAAAATTACCATAGCTCTATTTTCTCCCAACAACTCACTAATAAAAATGTGTGTTCTAAGTATTTCTAATTATAATTATTCTGAAAATACTCATTAGAAAATGATCATATTCTACTACAACATAAATAATAGGAATTTATAAGTGTCCATTTTGAATGCAACAACTATTACACAATTGTATAAATGTACTACCTTCTACCAGCTATGCATGGGTTGCTCTAAAAATTTAGTTAAAATATTTTTATAAACTGTATAATTAATTTTATAGTTTAAATTTTTAGAAATAATCAAATTAGCATATTAGTAGTTTATTTCTTTTCTCTTTTTACTGAAATAGTTGAAAATACATTATATATTTTGATGATTTTAAATCACTTATTGTTTAAATTTTTATTTTTAAATAAAGTATTAATAAATACTTAAGAGACACTTGTTACTGCCGCAGCATTTGTGTGTGTGTATATATATATACACAAACACGCACACGCTATATATATGTGTGTATATATATTTATATCTATATCTATATATACAACTTTTATACTTACTTATAGGTAATGTTTAAGTGTAAACTAATTTAGCAGCATTCAACGTATTTGATAATAATTTTTTTGTCTCTTAAATGGTGCTAGATTTTATAATATTTTAATAATAAATATTAATAAATATTTATCGTAGATTCAACAGGACATGTCCTGTCGCACGAACTTCAGTTGGGTGCACCTCCGGGTCCAAAGACAATCTTTTCTGGGTGAACTCTTTTTGATGCTCGAGAGAGAGGGAGAGAGATGTCGCTAGTAGACTATGCATCCTCCGACGAAGAAGACGATCTTCAACCTTCAGAGCCACCATCCATCGCCATCGCCGCCGCCGAGGAGAGAGATGACAGCCGCCGGAAACAACCATCCACCTTCACGTCGTCACCGCCTTCTTCTTCTCGAGATACTGCCCAGTAATTTTCAACGCTCCTCGAATATAATTTCTTTCTGAAATTTATTGGTGTTTGTAATTATGGTTTTTTGAAAGAAGTTGTTCTTGATTTTTCCTGAGCAATTGTTTGTTTTTGGCTTCCAAATTCAAACCGTATGTTGCTAGCTTTGCTGCTTATGATGGGAAATGTTGTTGTGAAGCAATTATAAGTTTGGGGATGGCGGGTTTATGGCGCATTACTTTCTTCATTTTTGTCCTTTGAAGTTTTCTGGGCAACTAAATAGACTAGAGAGCTGTTTTAGGTTTGTTAGATGTCTGAATATTGGGGCTTAGACTACTGGTCTAGAATTCTTAGACGTGTGAACTTAGAAATAAGTAGGCATTCACATTTCTTAGGTTTTTTGCTCCCTTTTATTCGCAGGAAGGTGGTGATACTCAGGGGTTGATGATCTACCGTATGGTGTGCCCAGTGGGAGAATTACTGCAAAATGGCATTAGGAGTTACTTCAGTCCCACATTTTCTCTTTGTCAGCACAGAACTTGAAAACGAAGTCCACAAGTTCCATTTTTTTTGCTTTTGTTTTGTTTTGGGGGTTGGGGTTAGGGTTGGTGGTGAAGCAAAGAACTGGAATTGCTGTTCAAGAAACACATTTTATTTACCAAATCTTCAGGTTTTTAGATGAATTGGAATTTGTTAATCTTGCAATGTCAGTGATAAAGTTTGTTTAGCAGACACAGTGTTGTCTAGCGGTCCTGGAACCTCTATGGACGAATCCGAAAACTTGAACTGCTACTGTTGGAATTCTTGTTGGCACAAGTTCATTGTGTACCGAGCAAGAAGTCATGGGAAATTTCATGCTTTCATTTTATGTTGGAGTTTTCATTTAGTCCTTAGGGATTGTGGTTATCACTTGGGTGCAATTTTGAAGATGTGTTGCTTTTTCAGAATAAACGATCATGATGGGAGGCACTTATTTGGCCCTCTGTACCAAAACAGTGTCAAGTTCATTCGTTCCCTTGCTTCTATTGTCTGCGAGAGCAAAACCATCTTGCTTGTGTTACCTTTTTTTCTTGTCAAGACTGATCTGATGTGGGTACAATACATTACAGTTGTAGCTCATATTATTTGATAGGGAACAAATGATATTGGCCCTTTATAACATGACGTCAAGATGTTCTCTGTTTAACTATCTCAAAACGTCTTTTTCTATAGGTCAACCAGGTCATCATCAAATCAACAGTCAGAAGATGTCTCTCCTTTGTTACCTGCACCTATTGAGAGGCTTCCTGATGCCTCATTGCTCTTGAATTCACCTATCTTATCTCAGCCTGTTGGTACGGATCACTCCTCACGAGTTGCTGCTGCCATGGCTGAAAATGCATCACGCAAGAGAGAAGCAAATGGGTCAAGTTCCTCAAACATCCGAGGTAAAATCCCAAGAGGCAATTTACCTCACTCGAAGAATATTCCAGATACCGGTAGCGGTCAGTTGGTTCCACCACAGCTTCGTGGAAGGTGTGTTTTTGTTCCATGGATTCCCTTAGTTCGTCACTTTCAAATTACCGAAATTTCTTGCTCATATTACTGTATTCTTATATGTCAGTGAATCCTCACGTCACAATCAATTTTAGTATTCTTACTTCTTGTGCAAGAAAATTGCTGGGGGAGTGTAGTTGCCCCTGATTGTGTACCTCAGCTTGGATATAGTTGCAGACTTGGTAACAACATGCCACTGATTTTTAGAGATGGTTGGCTAAGAACTCTTTTTAACGTCTTTTAGATCCGTGTATCGGTGTTCTGGGTACTGACTGCTGAGGTGCATAGATTCACTTGGGTACAACTGCAAGAAGAAATTTTCGCTGGGGAACTCTGAAAAAAAAAATGAAAAGATTGATTTATATTTTTAGTTTCATGAGCTAAAACTGATATTTTGTTGCTGTTCTCTGCATTTCAGAGTCCAGTAGTTAAATGTTGTGGAATGTTTTCGGTAGCTATGACACTAAATTTGGAGTTTTGTATGACACAACCCAGTCAACCTTTCATAATTGCTTTTCTACATGTTCCCCCTCCCCCCTCCCGCCCAAACCAAAGAAAGAAAAAAGGAAAAGAGAACTAGCTGCATGATGAACGTGCGGCACGTTCATGCAGATATTAGAGTCTTAAGACCAGGTTTTACTAAAAATTACTTATCTCCTTAAGAGTTGGAAGAAAAAAGAAATCCAATATCTACAATCTGCATTACATAAAGTAACTCTGCTGTTTGATTGATAAACCTTGACTTCATGCCACTGAATTAAACAAGTAGGATTGTCCGTACCCTCATGATTTTAATGCATGATCTGCTCAGCTGCGAACTGATGCAGATGATTTCCAACTAAAGGATGTAAATTGACATTAACACTCTGCTCGCCGCGGTGGCTCTATTTCTCTGCTTTCTTGGATTATAAGAGAATTAAATACTAGAGAGCTGATATGAAAGGCCATATAGGAAATCATTCATAGAATGTAGAAATTGTGCTTCAGCACCAAACATACCCTAGAGCATTCCCATATAGTGAGCTGAATTATTTTCCTATTTTTCACATTGTTGATACTACTGGTGAATACAGTTTTTTAGATAAGAATATAATTGACTGGTATGTGTTTCCTGTTGTGTATAATCAAGTGGAAATGAGTGAGGCTCTGATCAATTATGACTTTGGATGTTTCCATTGGCACCATTAATTTTCGAATTATTAGCATATACCCGCTTCCACATTTATGTAAATCTTATTTGTAACCCATAGTTTTTGGAATCAGTATTTGAACCCCCTCATTTTAGAATTTGTTATCATATGCTGGAAATTTATTATTATTTAACCACCCTCACATTGGTAGTTTTGGAGGGCAAATAATAATAATTTTTAAGTTGAGGGAGGTTAAATAATAATTCCAAAAACTGTGGGTTACAAATGTGATTTACTTAAATGTGGAGGGGGGGGGGGGTGTATGATTATATTTCATTAATTTTCACGATGCAATAGTGTTAGATGAAATGAATCATCCATGCATTTTGGCAATCGTATTGAGGATTCTTCTCATGTTTGAGAGTTCTTTCTTCTTCCGTGATCTATTGAGTTTATATTCTTCTTTCATGTTGCTTCCCTATTCTCCTGGTTTACATCAGATTTCCTGTCATAATTACCTGGGTAATGGCATGCCCGGTTTGTTCGGCAGTGTTGAGTACATGGTTTCAAGGATTCCAAATGTGTTTGCATCGTGATTGCAGTTTCGGTCACGTTATAGCAAAATCACTCTAATGCAACAATCATGTTCCATATCGTGGCTGTCATGGGATGAAAATGCTGATCACCCAACTCCAAAACCTTTCCGAAGCCATCGTTTCATTGCGAAATGGCCACATTTTGAATCTATGATTTGGTATGCTGCCTGGTAAAAGAGCTGCATACTGCTAGAGAATTGGGTTTCCGATAATAATACTCCTGGGGAGGTGCTGACGGCTGAGTGAAGCTGATGCTGGCTGTTTACCATGGGAGAAGCAAAGTTATTTCTTCTTCTTTTTTTTTGTTTTTGGGATAGGGAGAAGCAAAGTTATTTCTAACATGCAGGCAATACGCTAGTTTGTTTTAGTGATGTGAAAGTGGAGGGCTAGGGACAGCACAGGCACCCTTACTAGACTCTGGAACTTCTTATTAGAACAAGTAGTTGAGTTGTGATTTATGATCATGGTGGTGATGATTAGGTAATATGCTGTGTAAAAAAAAGGAAGAAATTTTTTTAAAACAGCAATATACCATACGTGGCCTTAGAAAGTATGTCATTGGCTGAGATGAAGTGATGTGATTGGAATCAAAGAGAGTGCCTAAAATGTACACAACCAAGAAATAGTCTCAAAATAAATCTGCTGATTGAAAGTATCCTCATACTCTTGTTATGGATTATTCAAGAAGTGAAGGGCACCGCAATTTTTCTCATATGAAACTTTATGGAGAGACGTGATGTCTTGAGGTTGGTATAACTATATCATCAACTTCAGCTATCATAAACAATTCAGCAAGTAACCGTTGGTAGTTGTGGTTTGAAATTTGTTGGTTGTAAGCCATTTGAGATGAGAACTGAGTAAAGCCAGCATGTGCAATACTAAGGTCCCTGGGCATGTTTTGGGCATATCGTGAAGATAGCCTTTAAGCAGCCAAAATTTTGATAATCTGGCTCACTGCTCAATTCACAAGCATGTGATAATGTTCTGCTTCATTATTCTGCATAGCTTATTTGTATGATGTTTGGCAGGTGATGGGAACTAGGAAGTGGTTGAGTGCACCATGGTATCTTCAGTATGTGCATAGTAGGTTATGGGAATACCTTGATGTAACAGAGTTGCCTCATTTTGCATTTGCCATATGTCTGTCAAAGTCAACAAATGTTTTCTTAAACCATTTAAAAATTTGCAGGAGCAATGTCGTGACAGAAGATATCAGCAAGCTCTTTGTCCGAAGAGATCCTCAAGGAAAGTCTTAGCCATGGCGGAGGGGGGGCTTTCCTTCATCATGGCATATACGACTTTGGTGCTTTCTTTTGTGATGTTTGCCTGCTCAAGAATTGACAGCAAATGCCCTTTTCAGGAGGGATCAACTCTAGCCCTATAGCAGTCAAGCTCTGCTTTGATAGTGGATACACACCACCCGTCCGTTTCCTCAATCTTCTCCTGCTATCAAGGTTCCAAACTTCCAGTACAAATTTGTTCTTGTAATTCAAGGGTGAGGTTGAGTACATCTAAAAGTCCCCCGTCCCCAACAAACAAACCTGCAATAGAAGCATAGGATATTTGGTTCGGTTTTATTCCATTGGATGCCTCCTCCCTTGTGATTCTGTTGTTGCTTCTGATAATGATAGTTTGTACTACAATTATTTAGGTTTTAGGAACAATTAAAGACTGGGAGGATTTTTCCCTAAGAGCAGAGAGTGATAATAATCTTTGTGATTTATCAGCTTTGGCATTAGTTAGGTCGATGACAGATTCCAAATATAAGATTTTCTTCCTGGCAAGTCTGTTTCATTGGTAAACATGGATTCAAAATGCTGCCGAACCGCGACGAAACGACCGTATTGGAAAGGTTTTGGAGTTGGACGTGCTGAAGTGGCCCTGATATGGAAGGCGATTGCCGTATTGTAGCAATTTTGCCATACAGCTACCAAAACCGAAACCGAAATTGCGACTGAAATCAAATTTTGAATCCTTGTTAGTAAAGAATCTTTACCATTGGTTTCCATTGCTTTGATGGAAGTATGTGCTAGTATAAAACAAGATAAGAATTTGAAATCTATTGAAAATCTGTGGAATTCTAATTTTAGAGGATGCCCTGGTGGCCAGGGTTGCTTTCATCTGGTTTCCATTTTCCAATTGTGCTTTTAACACGGCCATTGCTTTTGCAAAAGACGCCCTTCAATCATGCATAATGGTAACAAATCCATCGAAGGTAGAGTGCTGACGTCCCGCAGAAAACGTGAATATATATTTGTTGATGATGATACTCAACAATCAACATGATATCCCCGTGGCACCTCTTCTACAAAAGCTCCACGAAGTGTGTGCTTTAGATTGTGATCCAGATCCAGGTATGATGGTTAAGAGAGATCTAGTTATGATGGTAAAGTGAGGTGTTTTATGGGGTTTATTGGTGAATTAATTTCCTCAAATACGAGTGACATATCTGCGGATGACAAATAGTACCTATACAAGCACATTTTTGGTGGAGTAATCTCCAAGTGTCACGATATTTTTGGGGAGACAATAGAATGGGGCTAAATTTTCACAACAGGTATGGAACAACGAGTTAGAAAGCCTTGTAAGTTGTGTTGTGTTTGTTATGTTTTAACCATCCTACAGAATGTGCGTCGAAAGATTCATCTGTAGTTTACTTCCTGTTTGAACCGATTGCTCAAAACTTGCTCCCTCCAAAAAAAACCCCAAAAGAGGGAACTTTCGAAGCCTGAAGAAAACAAAAGTACTGTACTAACCGATCAACGTCAAATAAAGGCAAGACTAAGTTGTAAGTGTAAAGCTACAATGTTTATGCAAGTTCAGGGCCACTAGGCAATGCCTCATAGCCATCATGGCGTTTAATGGGACACCCAATGTTTTCAACAGGAATACACTTCAACACGACTGCTACCACCAAGGTTACTGCTCCGATTGCTATGCTAAGCACCCACAGCTGCCAGCTGAGTGGCAAAGTATCAGCGAAGGTGCCCAGAAACTCCACTATTATGACTTGGAATACTGCTGTTGAGGTTGTGATTGTCAAGAATAGCCAGTTCCTAAATATGCCCTGCAGAACGTTTACTTTCTCCATTTCTCTGCTGTTTATTTCATTGAACACCTGAAATACCACATCAAGTTAG
Organism: Selenicereus undatus; assembly: GCA_017589665.1. NCBI lineage: Eukaryota > Viridiplantae > Streptophyta > Magnoliopsida > Caryophyllales > Cactaceae > Selenicereus > Selenicereus undatus. The sequence continues at coordinate 93,695,512 of JACYFF010031958.1, read as the reverse complement.
TTTCGAAATGAGGTTTTTAAGGGTTGATGATGATAAGGATGATGATGATGTCTCTGGAGCAGAGAAACTGATTGACCCAAGTACAACCAGAAGAGCCCAATTCATTGTATTTGCTACAGTATTCATGTTAGATACCCCAACACTCTCCACATCAATATAAACTGCAAACATATGACCTAGTTTAGTTGAAAAATGGCAGTTTGACCGCTAAGACCATGTCAGATGCCTGAAATTAGCAACACGCATGCCCAAGTTTGAGCAAGGGTGCTTGTACATATACCTGGCAGAACACAAAGGTGTTGAAAATGAAGGTGTTGAGAGTTTTTGTGGCATTTGGGCCAGAGAGCTGTAGGAGTTGCTTTCCTTTCAATTGGAGGAGCATCAGGACTATCAATTGGTAGATGCTTTGACCAATTACGTTTCTGAACATGGTCTTGGTTATGAAATTGGCATTCCTACCAACAGGCGCGCGCTTCATTAGTTCATTATTTGGAGGCTCTGTGGCTAGGGCTAGGGCACCTAGGGTGTCCATTATCATGTTCACCCACAGCAACTGAACTGCTGTCAGTGGAGCTGAACCTGCATTTGTTTTCTAACATTCATCATTAAACAAAACATGAGTACCAGTTATATCAATTAGCACATATATCCTTCAGTTTGGTTGGGATAAAGTTAATTTAGCTTGGATCCTATTCTTATTTTTTTCAGATTGATTTCTGTCGTTCTGGTCAAGTTTGTTCATTTTGAGTTTGGCTTAGTTCAAGTCCGGTTTTGGAAATATATAGATTGCGCTCTTCAAAACGGGGTTGCCTTATTCTGAGTTCTCGATTGGATAATTAGATATGGGTCAATTTCATTAGGTCTATGTTCTCTCAGGGTGCTCAAATTATGACAAAGGGGCTTGTGAAGGAATGACTGAAATATAGATGACAAACCTGTAATGCAGGCAGAAACAAAATTGACCACAAGAGCAACTATGTTAACTGTTAGCTGGAACTGTACAAACTTCTGTATATTTACATAGACAGAACGACCCCAACGAGCAACTGATAGTATGGTTGTGAAATCATCGTCCATGATTACGACATCTGAATTTTCCTTGGCAACCTATGGAACGTATCAGCAAAAATTCATTAGATTGAGTCATGAATTGAGGTCAATCTGGTAAAAACTAGACTTGGCAAAAGAATGGGCTGATGGACTATTGTGGCATAGAGCAGGTTTCAGCTTGTCATTTTGGGTTTTGGTCATGTTTGTGTCTATATCTTGATTATTGGTTTAGCTCAAATTAGAAATTGTCTGTCTAGATTCCAGTTAAAGTTGGTAACTTTGTTTCAACTGTGAGTTGGATACGCGTCAAGGTAGGAGCTCGGGTCAGGCTAGTTTAAGACTAGGTGAAACTTGCGGTAGAATCAGGCAAAAGATGCAATACCTCAGTTCCTGCTATGCCCATGGAAAGTCCAATGTCTGCTTCATGTAAAGCAGGAGCATCATTTGTACCATCACCAGTCACAGCCACCACTTCTTTGAACTGTTCCCTCAATTGGGTGACTAATGTGTGCTTATCCAATGGCTTCGAACGAGCCATAACCTAGAAAATCACAAAAAACACGTGCGCCAGTTGTCAGAAACAGTTGCTAACCGAACAAAGATTTAGGAGTACACTCTGAAATACCTGGAGATTTGGTATGATTTCCTTCATTTCCTTAGGGTTCTTTTTCCGAAATTCTGGCCCTTCAATTGCCAAGCCGCCACTAGTCAATATCCCACATTCTCTAGCTATGGCTTTAGCTGTATGAATATTATCCCCTGTCACCATTCTGACCTTGATCCCCGCTGCTAAACAAGTCTGCACTGCTTCCCTAACACCTGGGCGCACAGGATCCTTGATTCCCACAATCGCTATCAGCGTTAAGTTCTCCTCAGGAATTCTTTCACCATTTGATTTGTCCCCCAAATCTTTGAAAGCTATGCACATAGTTCTTAATGCCTCACTGGCAAACTTGTTCATCACCTCAGTGATCTTCTGTCTCAGTTCTTCTGAAAGCGATATTGGTTTCCCATTAGGGTCTAATACCTTGTCACACATTTTCAGAACTATTTCAGATGCTCCCTTGCAGAAAGCTCGGAGCCCACCAGAAGGCACAGCAACAAGAACCGACATCCTTTTCCTGTCAGAATTGAATGGCTCGATCTTCACTATCTTTGATTCCTTTTTCAGGGCATCGAAGTCTCCTCCTAAGAGTAGGCCAAACTCTAATATCGCAGTCTCAGTAGGAGTTCCTATTACTTCTAACTTCCCTCCATCCCCTTTGACAACTTCAGCTGCACTGTTCATGAATATGGCTTTTACCATGATGTCCAACACACTATTGCATATAGAAGATCTAATTGCGTCTTTTCCATCTCCGTCAATATCCTTAACCTTCCCGTGTACCCATAACTTGGTTACCACCATGTGATTTGTCGTTAATGTCCCTGTCTTGTCTGTGCAGATGCAGTTGGCAGACCCCATTGTCTCACAGGCCGAGAGGTGTCTGACAAGTGCCTTGTCATTCATCAGTTTCTTCATTGCAAATGCAAGGCTGAGTGTGACAGCTAATGGGAGCCCCTCGGGTACTGCAACAACTACTATAGTTACAGCAGTTGCAAAGTGATTAAGAAGCCTCAATGCATCATCTAAGGACCACTGATCCATCTCATTGTTAACAATCTTTTGACCCATGAACCGAGCCACCAAGACCAAAAATGTCAGTATTGCAAAACCCAACCCAACCTTCCCTATTATGGTTGCCACCCCATTGAGCTTCACCTGGAGCGGAGTCTCTTCCTGCCCTCCTTCACTGAGTGTCGCCATCAATGTTCCCCACTCAGTTCTCATCCCAACAGCCGTCACTAGCATCTTGGCTGACCCATCTCGGACTTTAGTCCCAGATAAAAGAAAAGGGTGCTCTTCAGTTACATAAATAGGCTCACTTTCTCCTGACAAGCTTGACTCATCAATCGATAAGTTATAGCCCGAGATGAACAACCCATCTGCGGGAACTTGATCCCCAATCGACAGATTAACAATATCTCCAACCACCAAATCATAGATCGAAATCTTCTGTCTTTTGCCATCTCTAGTGGCATGAACTTGGATATTCTTTTTTAATTTATCTAAGTCCCTGAACTGTAATGACTGTTTATAGTCACTGACAGCTGTTACTAGAACAACTAACAGGATGCTGAGTATTATTCCTACACCATCATATATACCCTTCGGCCACCCTTTGGTGGCTAACCCTACACCTAAGGAGACCGCAGCACAGACCATGAGAATGATCAAGGTTAGGTCCTGTAAAGCGTCCCAAACGAAGCTTAGGAAGCTTCTAGGAGGTTTCTCAAGAAAGCGGTTAAATCCAAATATCTTCTGCCTGTTCTCTACTTCAGTTGATGTGATACCTCCCTCCAGGCATGCAGAGATCGTCTTTGCAATGCCTTCAGCCCCACCATGAGATTTCAAGTCTCGAGAATTGTGCCCACGAACTATGGAGGCTAGCTCGTCTGGATTGATAGTGAACCCTGCTTGTCTGGTCTCTTCGTCAACCTGGTAATCGTGCTGAGCAGCTGCACAATTGTAGAAAGAAGACGATGATAAATTTCTTTTTAAAACACAGGATGATGAAGATTGTGATGAAAATAGAAATGGATGCAGAAGCAAATTAAATACCATCGATGAAATGGAGAGCTGCTTTTTGCACGTAGAGTGCAACGCGTATCTTTTCCTGAAATCTCAATGCAAAGCAAACAGGATAATGGCATGATGTTAAGGAAATCATTTGAATAAACCCATTAAAAGAATAATTAGCTTTAATCATTTCTATACAGACTTGCATCGAGTTTACCAGATACCAATACCATACAAGTGATTTAGCACTTTTTTCCTTATAGTAAGGTACGAAGTTATTCTACTGTTGTCTTTATGGAGCTTTGTTGTCTTCTTGTACTCTAGCTAGAGAGCATATGTAGCTTGTTCTGTGCTGTTATTCTACTCTGCCAAGTACTCGAACCAGTTTGGTGTGTAGCAATCCGGGGTTGGAAGAGGGGGAAAAAAAAAAGAAAAAACAAAGAAAGGTCTAATATTTGAGTCTTTTGAATAAAGAAAATTGAAAATCTTTGCCTTACAAGCCGGTAGGTAGCTAGACTGACTTACACTGACAGAGAATTTGTTGGGTGATTGATGACATAACTTTGCCTCTTTGTCAAAATAATGGTAAAAAATGTGAAATTTGTTGCTAGTTTGGTGAACTAAATTCTCCCCCTCTTTCCTATTTATATGCACAGTTAGGGAGGGTTTTTAGAGCCAAGAAAGTTCAGCAAAGACATACATAGAGCAAAGGGAAAAACCAACTCTATTATCTTCCTTTACATGCCTAAACCACAAATAAATTAGCCTACAAAATTAGCCATAAATACATAGCCTTAAACCCTAAATATAAACATCTTTGAGCACTGATTCAAGTACTCCAAGTTAACTGCCTGTGAGTGCACCTGGAGCGGTTAACACCGTGTCAATCTTCGGGAATGGCTGCCCGTATGAAATTTGCACCTTAGCTTCGGCGAAATCATTCCTAGGATAGTAGCAACTACATGGTTTGATCTAGAAATTAATTTCGATTATTACTTTTGTTATTACTAATCTCGTTACTTGATAATTTCAGATACACTTTAAGTTGATCAATTTAATTCAAAGCCCAGTGGTCCGATTGGTATCATTTCGTAAAATATATTTAGTGGTTGTGATTGTATATAACACCCCCTAAAATTATATTTTTCCAACAATTTAAGAACGATTTCCGGTTATATTTTTCCAACAACCTACGGCATGGTCACAAGGACGTAAATTGCAAATCCAAGAAAGGAGGAAAGGCCAATCTAGTTGAATATGATACTATTATTGCAGTAGGGTCAGAAATCTATTTAGTTGGCAACACCGTGAAATGGATCGTGGACACAGGAGCTACTAAACCCATATGTGCCAATCGCATACTGTTTCAGTCTTACGAAAAAATTGACGGAGGTGAAAATGTTTTTATGGGTTAACTCCACATCTGCCTCTGTCATCGAAAAGAAGATTACTTTAAAACTCACTTCTGGAAAACTGCTTACTCTTACTAATGTGCTGTATGTGCCTGAAATGCGTAGAAACCTCATATCTGGTAGCTTGCTCATGAAAGCGGTTTAAATAACCTTTGTTTCTGATCGTCTAGTTATGACTCGTAAAAGTGAATTTGTGGGAAAGGGTTTTTGCTGTAATAGTGGCCTGATTGTGATTGGCTCAATTTCTGAAAATATTAATAAAATGGCTAGTACCTCTTCTGCTTATACCGTTGAAACACTTGATTTATGGCATGCTAGATTAGGACATGTAAATGTTGACTCTATTAAAAGGTTCAATCATCTTAACTTGGTTTCAAGATTGTCTAATATGGATTTTTCTAAATGTGAAGTATGTGTTAAGGCTAAGTTTCATGAGAAGTTGTTTAAATCCATACAAAGACAAACTGAGTTGCTTGAGCTTATTCACAGTGACCTGGGAGATTTTAAGAACCATATGAGTAGATGCAGTAAAAAGTATTATATTATGTTTGTTGATGACTACTCACGTTACACTATGGTTTATCTCCTAAGCTCAAAGATGAAGCAAAAGTATCGTTTATGAAATATAAAATTGAAGTTGAAAATCAGCTAGCTAGAAGAATAAAAAGGCTTAGAAGCGACAGAGGTGGCGAGTATGACCCTACAAGTCTTTAAAATTATTGTGACGCTAATGGAATTATTTATGAACAGACTGCCCCTTACACTCCATAACAAAATGGTGTATTAGAAAGGAAAAGTAGAACCTTGAAAAACATGATGAATGCCATGTTAATTAGTTTTAGGCTTCTTGATAATATGTGGGGGGATGTAATTTTACCTGCATGTCATGTATTAAATCATGTGCCTCATAAGAAGCTTGATAAGACCCCATATGAATTATGGAAAGGGCATCCTCTTAACCTGAATTACTTGAAAGTATGGGGGGGTGTCTTTAGCTAAATTGGGATTGTCTGAATTTAAAAGGGAGAAAATTGTCATAGAACCTTTGATTCATTATTTATCGGATATGCTTATCAAAGTGCTGCATGTCAATTTATTATTAACGGTGCAAATGACTCATATATGCATGGTAATATTATTGAAGCTAGAGATGCTGAATTCTTTGAAAATATATTTCCTATGAAAATTGCATCTCATGATTGTCACATCCCTCATGAAGTATCCTCTAAAAGACATGCATGTTCATCTGGTGTAGAATTAAGAAGAAGTAAAAGAATTAGGAAAGAAGCTGATTTTGGTCTTGATTTTATTACAACGTTTCTAATTGAATATGACATGTTAAATGAGGAATATGTTTCTGCATATATTATTGAAGAGGATCCCAAAACATATGAAGAGGCCATGAGATCTATTGACGCTATTTTCTAAAAAGAAGCTATTAACAGCGAACTTGATTCCATATTAAGTAATCATACATGGGAATTATCTGACCTTCCTCGAGGTTGTAAACCTTTGGGGTGTAAATGGGTATTTAAGAAAAAGCTGAAGGCTGATGGATCTATTGATAAAAATAAAGCTGGCTTGCTAGTTAAAGGATTTAATCAAAGAAAGAAAATTGATTACTTTGATACATATGCTCCTGTGTCTAAAATAGCCGCCATTAGAATACTGATTGCACTTGCTTCTATTCATGGCTTAATTCTGCGTTTGCATTTCTGAATAGGGATCTAGATGAAGAAATTTATATGGAACAACCTGAGGAATTTGCGGTACCGGGACAAGAACATAAGGTGTGTAAATTGATAAAATTCTTGTATCGATTAAAATAAGTCACTAAACAGTGGTATGAAAAATTTGATACCACAATTATAGCATATGGCTTTAATCAAACGAAGGTGACACTTGCATGTATTCTAAGAATGTTTCTAATGGTTGTGTTATTATATGCTTATATGTTGATGACATGTTTATATTTGGCACAAATATGGGTATTGTTAATGATACTAAAAATTTTCTAAGTACCCAAATCGAAATGAAAGATATGGGTGAAGCTGATGTTATCTTAAGAGTCAAAATCAAGAGGACCCAAGATGATGTTAGTCTTAACTAGCCTCATTATATTGAGAAAATACTTAGAAAGTTTGATGCATTTGATGTTGATCCTATTAGGACACCTTATGATGCTAGTATGCATTTAGTGAAAGATAAAGGTGTTCTTGTGTGCCAAATGGAATATGCAAAAATAATTGGCATTGTCACATTTTTAATGAATTGTACAAGGCCTGATATTGCATATGTTGTAAGTAAACTTAGTAGATATACTCATAACCCCAGTTATAATCATTGGATTGCATTAAAATGCTTGCTTAAATATTTGGAAGGTACTATTGATTGGGCTTTACATTATGGGAAATTTCCTGCTGTATTAGAAGTATATAGAGATGCTAATTGGGTATCTGATAATGATGAAATTAATTCCACTATGGAATTTGAGTTTATGGCTCTTGAATTGGCAGGCCATGAGGCTGAATGGCTGAAAAGTTTGCTAGCAGACGTCCCATTGTGGGGGAACCAGCTCCTTCGATTGCACTGCATTGTGATAATATGGCAACAATTTCAGTTGCAATAAGTAAGGCCTTCAAAGGAAAGAGAAGGCATATACGACTAAGACACAAAGTAGTGAAGGAGCTGCTGGAACATGGAGTGACATCACTGGACTTTGTGAAGTCCGAAAAGAATCTTGCAGATCCACTAACGAAAGGCCTGTGCAGAAAAATGATCTTTGATACATCGAGGGGGATGGGATTGAGACCCATTGAGGAATTGTAATGATGGATCCCTACTTTACTGAAAGAAAAGTTCAAAGGATAACAATGAAATCATTACTTAATTCCGGGAGCACTACATGGTTTCCCTCCCTATGGTGTATGTGAGTTATAGTGCTTTGCTACTGTTGGGAAAGGTTGAGCCTTTGGCTCTTAATGGACCATGTGAGGCGTGAAAGTAGCACACGCTAGATGGATCCACCTACTTAGGTTTGGAAGTGTGGTCGCTTCTTGTCGGAGGATCAGTATGGGTCTACCTCCTAGAGCACCTCTAAGCTACCGGGAGTGGCGTATGGCCAGTATAAGGCACTAGACTACGGAGTATGAGAATATCTGAGATTAATGTGTGCCCAGGGGCGGACTTACACCTCCCTATCAAGTTCAAGATGATTGTCACTTGGTAGGACGTTTGTCTTTAAACCTGGTGTCACTAGGTGTCAATTTAAGTCGCGAGACATTGGCATCGACACATTAATTTCTTCGTGCCCAAACATGTTTATATTACTTAACCATACTTTCATTTTTGTGTGGGATTGTTAGGAAAAATCAAAGTAGTACGTTGAATAGGTTGAATTATTGACCTACCTTGTGCTATTGTTAAAGTTGGTTGGTGGTTGATGACCTAACTTCGCTTCTTTGTCAAAATATTGGTAAAAAATGTTGAAATTTATTGCTAGTTTGATAAATTAAATTCTCCCCCTCTTTCCTATATATATATGCATGGTTAGGGAGGCTTTTTAGAGCCAAGAAAATTCAGCAAAGACACATATAGAGCAAAGAGAAAAACCAACTCTAATATCCTCCTTTACATGCCTAAATCACAAATAAATTAGCCTACAAAATTATCCATAAATACATAGCCTTAAACCCTCAATATAAACATCTTTGGGCACTGATTCAAGTACTCCAAGTTAACTGTCTGAGAGTGCACATGGAGTGGTTAACACCGTGTCAATCGTGGGGAGCAGCCGCCCCGTATGAAATTTCCACCTTAGCTTCGGTGAAATCATTCATAGGATAGTGGTTAAGCCACAGCACAGTTGATCTATAAATTAATTTCAATTATTACTTTTTTATTACTAATCTCGTTACTTGATAATTTCAGGTACACTTTAAGTTGATCGATTTAATTCAAAGCCCAGTGGTTCGATTGGTATCACTTCATAAAATATATTTAGTGGTTGTGATTGTAAATAACACCCCCTAAAACTATATGTTTCCAACATTGATGGCAAATGATACTTGGTATTTGGTTTTACCCCATCCTTCACAAAATTTGGTCAGTTGTAAGTGGGTTTACATAAACAAATGGTACTATGGGCAGGCATAAAGCGCGCTTGGTGGCTCAGGGCTTTCACCAGCAAGCAGCTATTAACTACCATGAGACTTTCAGTTCCGTTGTTAAACCCGTTACTGTTCATCTTATTCTTTTCCTGGCTATCTCCTCTAGATAATCTATTCGTTAATTAGATGTCGAAAATGCGTTTTTGCATGGGCACTTAACTGAAGAAGTCTATATGAAACAACCACTAGGTTTTGTGCACCTTGGTTTTCCTCATTATGTCTGCAAACTTCGAAAAGCCATTTACGGCATAAAACAGGCTCCTCGAGCGTGGATTCACCGTTTCAGCAGTTTCCTTCTGTCTTATGGGTTTGTGCATATCAATGCTGATCCTTCCATGTTTGTGTTTCGCAGTGGCTCTCATATTTTGATCTTGCTGCTTTATGTTGATGATATTATTTTCATAGGCAGCTCTTCTACTCTTATTTAGTCCTTCATATCTTATCTTTTTCATCAGTTTGCTATGAAGGACCTTGGTGAGTTAAACTACTTTCTAGGCATTCAAGTGGTTTGTACCTCTTCTGGCCTGTCTTTCCTAGCAGAAGTATTGATTTGCTATGTAAATTTCACCTTCATACCTTTACTACTATTATAACTCCTATTGCACGTGCTACTTTATCCCTTTCTGATGGCAAACTTCTTGCAAATCCTTGTGAGTATCGAACTACGGTCAATGCTTTATAGTATTTAACTATGACGCGTCTTGACATTGCTTATGTAGTCCATATAATTTCCCAACTTATGCATGCCCCCTGCATTACTAACCTTCATGTTGCCAGGCGAGTTTTCAAGCATTTACAGGGAATGCAAGATCATGGCCTATTCCGTTGTCCATCCACTTTCCCATCTATTATCATTGCTTATTCTGACTCCAATTGGGCTAGGTGTAAGTACTTTTGTTGCTCTACCACCGGTTATGCTGTGTATTATAGTCCTAGCCTCATTGCTAGAGATCGAAGAAGCAACCTACGGTGTCTAAGTCTTCTACTGAAGCTGAGCACTGAATTCTTGACTATATTAAACCACTGGCTTCGCAAACTATTGTTTGACTTAGGGATTACCATCCAGGATCCAATTCGCTTTATTGTGATAATATCACTGCCACCTACATGTCTACCAATCCATTTCATCACGATTGTAACAAGCACACATTGATGTTGATTATTATTTTGTCCGAGAGTAGGTTGCTACTGGTGATTTAGTCATTCGATATATCGCTACACATTTTCAAATTGCTGATATCTTTATTAGAGGACTGTTTTCCCGACAATTTTTACTTTTGAAGCCAATATGTCCTTATGTCCCCCTGATTAGATTAAGGGAGCATAATAGTGTATAAAGATATATTGTAAAATTATATTTTTGTCTACTTCCATATATATGCGACTCTAGACTCCTAAGTTTAGATAAGCCTTTATTAACTAATCTTTCACAGAAGTAAATCAATTGAGGCTCAACTGGATGGCATAATCTTATTATACGTGTGACAGTGAAATTGTGACACAATAGGATCAGAAAATTTTTTTCCGTAGAATTGGGCTTAGGGGAATGAGATCAAATAGACGGTTGGGATAGGTTGAGGGTTGACGTATAAGGTTTTTTTGATCCTAACCCTAGTGATCTTTATGTTGTTCGACATACAATTGACACTAACCTTGACTCTATGGGTACCCTCGGATCATCAGGTCAGACCCAATATATAAAAAAAATGAGAATAATGACTAAATTTGATTTTTATTATAAAGCTCAACACTAAACATCCTACTAAACGAAAGGTCAGGTGATAATTGAATGCTCCAATGAAAAGCATGATAATTAAAAATATTCTAATTCATAATCTAATAATGATACTAACTAGTTCAATAAAACAATTATTCCAAAAGTCAAAGAGGGAGCATGAGAGGGTTGAGAGCAATTAAGATCTGGAGATAGTAAGTGAACCGTGGGGGGATAAGAGAAGGAGAGAAAGTAGAAAGTTAAAAGGCATTAAACAAATGAAATCCAAAGTATTTTGTTTTGATTTTGAATTTTTTTTGAAAGTAATTAAAGATCAATGGGTCCGACCAGAGGGTGAAAAAAACCGACCTTGTTGGACTTTGTTAGCTGATGGTCCATGTCGGCAACATTAGCTAGCCAACTCTTTAGCTTGTTATTAAACATCTATCTTAGTTGCTCCCTCTTAGCATTGTATATATGTCACTCGTTTTTTGTACTGCTAATTATTCAGCAATAGAAAAAAAAAAAATAAAATCTAGAGAGGAACTCCAATAGTCCCTAACCTTCATTTTTTAGAATCGGATCGAGGTAGAGTGGACAGGACTCCAACCCATTGATTAGGTAAATATAAGTATGTACATGAGTGTTAATTTCGAAAATAAATATGGGAGTGCCATCAAACATATAGGAGTACCATCATACAAATTGGTACGTACTTATGGTAGCCATCACGCAAATTGCTACGTGCCCAATCAATGTGCCCATCTAGGTCTATAGTCATTGAATTAGTTGATGGGATGTAGATTAGGGGTGAGTAAGATTTTCAGGTACTCTAAAATTTGATTAAAACTGGTGAAACGGTTCCAGTAGTTGTTCCTAAAAAAGAAGAACTGGTTTAATCGGTTTTGGTTTCGGTTCTAAAAAAAAAAAACCAAAACTGGAACTTAGAACTGGTTTAGAGAGAGGGAAATAATGAATATTTTTTTTACTAACTTTTCCTTTGTTTCTCTATTCTTTTTCTATTTGATTTTTTCACCCTACAAAAATGACGCTTCAAATAGTAAATTTAATGTAATATCAATTAATTTTCTACTACTAATTGAAGAATAAATCATTATATTTTTCAAGTAACTAAGATAAAAAAATATATAAAGTTAATAAAGCACTTTCTTTTTTGCATAGAGATACAAGATGAAGACAGGAAAAGATCAAACACCCTCCCTCCCACTCTAAATAAATAAATAAAAATTTGCGGGTACCCTAGATTCGAAACTAGAGCATGAGATTTCGGTTCTAATTTCCAAATGTTAGGCACCAGTAAACTGGTTCCGATTCCCAATTTTTTAGACAGGCACTAGGAACTGGCCCCCAAGTGCAAATAATAGTCTACACTGTCGTGGTTGAACATTCTATCCAAAAGATCCCTTCTTTTCCTTTTCATTTATTTTTTTGGGGGGGGGGGGGTGTGGGAAGAGAAGAAAAATACCAGTTCAATTTAGTCTAACATGCCAAAGTCATTGCCGACTTTGGAGCTGAATACTTCTGTTGTGTGCAACTTTTCTCTATACTATTTTTCAGATTTTTTTGTGGGTTGATTGACAATTTGGATCAATGCAAACTTTTCTCAACGACTTTACCAGTCAAGATCGAACTCAAAGTTTGTTAGGATTAATCAACTGTTTTTGTAAATTTGTTAAGAATAATCAACTGTTTTGATGATCAAAATTTCCTCATACTTCACCACAAGAATCTGGTCCATTGTAGACCCAAATTAAGAGACCGAAAAAAAAACCGGTCTCCAATTTTAATTAAAATCAAAATTAGAGATCAAAAATGTTGGTATATAATGGAGACGGTCTTTAGAGACCGAAACCCATTACAGACTCCAAACGAGATAGGAGAAACTTGTATGCATACAATATAACTTAGTATCACTCAGTATTGATTATATTCCTAGTATTACGTTGTTATAATCTACAATATATTCAATTTGAGGTCGATTCCATGCTATCAAATAAATTCGATGCTCAAAATTTTCCACTAGCGCTTTTACTAATTGAATAAACTAATTATGATCATCACAGGTACATGTATAGTATCAATCTTATAAATACTTTTCTAAATGCAAAGGTCAATAAAGTAAGCGGCCAAATGAGCTAATTGCTAAGGATATGAATTGTATTAGGAATAGGATATCTACAATTTATAGTTTATATTATCTTATATGCCTTATATTGTGACTTCTTTCCTAAGCAAATTAGGATTAGGGTTTTGTGTTTTCTGTATTATTTAAAGCATATGTAATTAACCATTGATGAATAGAGAAAAGGGAGGTACACGGCTCAAGCAAAACCGTGTCCAAAATTCAGATGTTTACTCTCGATTTTTCACTAATCAACGTATTCATGTTATTTATCTTCATGGGGCTTCACATATGTTTCACATACTGTAACATGAACCCATACAAACATTTAAATTGACCTCCATACGATCAATACCTGAATTTTACGGCGTTTCTGGGCAGCTTCCTGGCGGGCAGCGAGATCGGCCACCATGCGGAAGCGTCTCCGGGGGTTTTTGACGAGCCAAACAGCGGATCTCCATCTCCTCAACGCCTCTTCCGAAGGCCGCTTGTGATGCACCTCAAAGTTCTCTCTTAAGTATTTCTCCATATCTGATCAAGCTAAGTAGGGCGAAGAAGAAGAAACAAAAAGGAAAACGAGAAAAAGAAAAAGCTGGGATTAAATTGTTTAATTGTGGGTCTTAATTCATCAAGATTAGAGAGAAACTGGAGGAGTTTTGGGTGTGTGGGCATGCAAGTGTGAAGATCAACTAGATGAGAAGTATACTGCGGAAATAGGGGGAAATCAAGAGAGTAAAAGTCGTATGTCAAAGTACGTAGCAATGTTTACGATGGGCTGATAGCTCATAATACGACCATGTTTTAATTTTTTTTTTCCGCCTCAAAATGTCACTGTTTTTTTCCTTTCCCTATCTGCCACTTAGTTATCATATGTACATTTTTTCGTAATTGCCTTGTAACTTGATGACCTGTAACAGCAGGTCATTGTGGTGGATTCTTAATTTATTTCTTCATAAATGAAAAAATGCACAAAAAGGATTAAAATATTATATTAAACATGACAAAAAAACTAAAAAGTACAATTACAAATCTATACTATTATAATAGCAATCTTTACAAAACCCTAGAATGGTGCAACGAGAGTGATTTGTAGGATTTTGTGTAATCTTAATCATAAAAATTATTTATGTATTATATCTAAGCCGTTCATTTTAAAGTTAAGATATCTTTTTATTTTATTTAAAAAATCACCTTTAGATATACATGATAAAAGATAGATGATAATCCAATCCATACTATTATAATAGCAATCTTTACGAAACCCTAGAATGGTGCAACGTGAGTGATTTGCAGGATTTTGTATAATCTTAACCATAAAAATTATTTATGTATTATATCTAAGCTGTTGATTTTAAAGTTAAGATATCTCTTTATTTTATTTAAAAATCACCTACAATTTCAGATATACATGATAAAAGATAGATGATATTCCTATTATCCAGAAAAAAAAAATAAGGCAATTATATTTATTCATTAAATCTAAACCATGAATTTTAGTTTTTTTAAACCACCTTATCTAAGTAAAATACCCATTTATAATTTTTATTTTTTTAAAAAAATCATTCATAATTTCAATTATATTTGATAAAGGATACATGATAATTGTGTTATCTAAAAAATATCCAAGAAATTTAAAAAGTGATAATCTTTCGAAAATGCTAGCTACAACATGAGTGATTTACAGAATTTAACATAATATCAACCATAAAAATTAGTCATATATTAAATCTAAGCCTTCAATTTTGTATCTAATCTGTCTATTTATCTATACTATATTAATAATAATATTTGAAAAATCTTAAAATACTAATAGAAGAGTGATTTATGAGATTTGGTGTAATCTTAGCCACATATATCATCAACTCATTAAATCTAAACTCTTGATTTTAAAGTAAAAAAAATAGTTTGTAACTGTCATCTATCTCCAAGCAAAATACTGCTTTATTTTTATTTATTTATCTATCTATACTATTATAATAGCAATCTTTACGAAACCCTAGAATGGTACAACGGGAGTGATTTATGGGATTTTGTCTAATCTTAACCATAAAAATTATTTATGTATTAAATCTAAGCCATCAATTTTAAAGTTAAGACATGTCTCTATTTTATTTAAAAAATCACCTACGATTTCAGATATACATGGTAAAAGATAGATGATAATCCAATTATCCAAAAAAAAAATAAGGCAGTTATATTTATTCATTAAATCTAAACCGTAAATTTTAGTTTTTTAAAACCACCTTATCTAAGTAAAATGCCCATTTATAATTTCTATTTTTTTTTAAATCATTCATAATTTTAGTTATATTTGATAAAGGATACATGATAATTATATTATCTAAAAGAAATCCAAGCAATTTAAAAAAGTGATAATCTTTCGAAAAATCAAAAATGCTAGCTACAATAGGAGTGATTTACAGAATTTGATATAATCTCAACTATAAAAATTAATCATATATTAAATATAAGCCTTCAATTTTGTAACTAATCTATCTATTTATCTACACTATAGTAATAACAATATTTGAAAAACCCTAAAATACTAATAGGGGAGTGATTTGCGGGACTTGGTGTAATCTTAGCCACAAATATTATCAACTCATTAAATCTAAACTCTTGATTTTAAAGTAAAATTTTTTTTTTGTGTGAATGTCGTCTATCTCCAAGTAAAATACTCCTTTATTTTTATTTATTTATCTATCTACACTATTATAATAGCAATCTTTAGGAAATCCTAGAATGGTGCAACAAGAGTGATTTGCGGGATTTTGTGAAATTTTAACCATAAAAATTATTTATACATTAAATTTAAGTCGTCGATTTTAAAGTCAAGATATCTCTTTATTTTATTTAAAAAATCCCCCATGATTTTGGATATACATGATAAAAGAAAGATGATAATTCAATTATATAGGAAAAAAATAAAAAATTATATTTATTTATTAAATCTAGGCCGTAGATTTTAGTTTTGAAAAAACCAACTTATCTAAGTAAAATACCTATTTATAATTTTTTTTAAGTATATTTATTCATAATTTTGATTATATTTTACAAAGGATACATTGTAATTCTATTATCTAAAAAAATTCAAGTAGTTAACAAAAGTGATAATATTTGGAAAAACCTAAAATGCTAGCTACAATGGGAGTTATTCGTACGATTTGATTTAATCTCAGCTATAAAAATTAGTCATCCATTAAATCTAAGCCTTCGATTTTGTGTCTAATCTATCTATCTATCTACTCTATATTAATAACAATATTTGAAAAATCCTAAAATAGTAACTCGAGAGTGATTTGTGGAACTTGGTGTAATGTTAGCCACAAATATTATTAACTCATTAAATTTAAACCCTTGATTTTAATTTTTTTTTTAAAAATAGCTTGTAACTGCCATCTCTGTTCAAGCAAAATACTGTCTTATTTTTATTTATTTTTTACAAATAAAATTTAGGGGAGTTAACTATCTACTCCTCACATTTTCGATTTATGTGATATGTGATATGGGGGCTTTAGATGCTTTTGCCTGTTGATTCTGTGCACGTCTCTTTCTCTCATCAAAGGGTGTGCACACATACACTCTCTCCGTCTAGGAAATTGATTTCTTCAATTTATTTTGGAAATCTCTTCTCTAATAACCCTAAGAATTTATGTATAATTTTCTATGTTTATACCTAGGTAAGGGTCTCTAATATACATTATATTTTTGGATTCATATTTTTTTTTATGGGTTATCATAAGGAGTATCAAATGTTATATATGTTATAGTGTACAATTTGCAATCCATAAACGTTGATGTATAATGCATAAACGTATAAGTTAAAAGGAGGAAATGACTTTTTTTTGAAATAGATTTGAATATCTAATTATTCTCAAAAGTGGTGCTATTTAATGTAAAGGAAGAGGTGCTTTTCGCTTATAACATATCAAAACTATTTTATATGTGAGTGATACATGATCCCAACTATCTCACATTATGTGCTGATTATTTCATGAAGCAAGATCTACTTTTAGGTCCTGTTCTTTTCGTTTGTAAATCCAAATTTATCAACCTCAACCAACATTAACATACATCAACCCATTTCACGAACATCAATAAAAAAATGTCAATTTCAGCCCACTTCAACCAACCTCGACCAACTTCAACACACTTTTTACTATTTTAACTAACTTCTACCCATCATATAGAAAAAAATCAACCCACTTTAACCTATTTCAATCCACTTTAACCTACTTTAATCAATTTCAATAAAAAAAATACATACTTTAACCCATTTCTATCAATCTTAACCAACTTCACTCATTTACCAACCCATATTTCTTTTAATGGGCTAATTTTTACCAGTATAATTCAATTCACAGTTGAACTTAGTGAGATTTGAGACTTTTCGACATAGGTGAAAATGATCTGATTCACCACTTAAAGTTTCCATTGGTTGAAAAAGCCAATTTTGCTAATTATACGATCAAGTAAATCAGAAAATATTTTACTTAATATTCATAAAATATTTATGGGACAAATGATTTTATAAAATGAATACTCTATAGTTTTTAAATTAAAATTTAATTTAAAAGGTAGTCCGTGCATCGCACGGGTTTATACTAGTTTTATATAAAACACAAAAGAAAAAAGGTCACAAAACATTAAAAACTTATACAATATAATTTATAGAATTCACATAAAATATAAATTATAAACAAAACTAAAAAATTCAAATCAATTGTAAAATTACAAAACAACTTTTAAAAACTCATAAAAATGTGGGGAAAAAATTACAAAGGCTAAATGAAATTAAGAAAACCTGAAAACTTCACAATGACCCACCCAGCCAAATCCCAGCCACCACCATTGTAACCATCGACACTTATCGCATACCACCACCCGAAGATAGTTCATTTCACCTGGACTTGCCAAGAGCTGGTGACTTGTCAGTCGCTCCTCTCTATCCATAACTGCTTCTCCACACGTGCTAGAGTGCTCATTCTCTTCTTTTCCTCTATGTCACAGGTTGATGATTCGCACAAACTCTAACCCGTGCGATGCTAGCAAACTCACTTGGAACCCTTCCTTAGTTTGCTAATAAGCCTAAATGGTTGCTTAACTTAGGCTTTGTGGAAAGCTAAGAAGCACACACTCAAAGAGAACTTAGAGAGAGAGTAGACACAAGGAAGTTTGGGAAAATGCCTTATATTGCACTTGAAAATGCTTTCAGTGGTGTAGTGTACAAATGATCCCCCTTGGGGGCATATATATACATCTACCTCCTCAATTGATGGTGGAGATGTATTTGATCATAAGGCTATTATTACACTTTCATATTATTCTATACAAATATCTTGGATACTACATATATGTAGAATAGCATGGGACATTCTAGAGAGTATTCTAGAATATTCTAGTACATTTTATAAGGTCTTAGAATACTCCAATGTACTAGACACTCTAGAAGGTTCTAGAGCACTCTAGAAGATTGTAGAACATCCTAGAATGTTCTAGCGTATTCTAAAAGGTTCTAGAGCATTATAGAGAACCCCATAACATTTTGAAAGTTTCCAAAAACTCGACCCATGATATCTAGCACCTTACATAGCCATTGAAGATAACAATTGGGGTGAGTGCTGAGGATCTGGGTAGGGGATGAGATAGGGGTTTGGGCAAATCAAGATTGGTAAGGAGAGACAATGGAGGGGTGGTGGTTGATCTTTGCTCATGGTCGACCAATATGTGATGATGCACAGTGACAACTAGTGGTGCTCTCAACTCCAAGACGCTGCTAGCAGTGGTGAGAAGGTGGTGGATGGCGCTAGAGTTAGGGTTTATGGCAGGTTCGGTTTGTCTTTCCTTATTTTTAAGGTTTATTGTTTTTAAAAATCAGACTTTGAATTTTTTAATTTTGTTATATTCCTATAACAAAACATTTTCGAGAAAAAAGAGATTTAGAAAAAAAGAAAAGAAAAGAAATGTAAAGTCTACTCCTATAACAAGTTGAGAGGTCATCTATTGGTGAATTGAATAAACAACACAAAACATGATGACTGAGAATGGAAAAAAAAATAACCTATTGGCATAGTGGATGCAAGAAAAAAAACCCACAATGGCAATATCATCCATAACTGGGCGTACATCTTTGTTGTATGCCCAAACTTATAGATCAATACTAACGAGTGAAATTTCCTTGTACAAGCAGTCAACAAGTTGGCGTGTGGCATGGTTACTAGAACTGGACCAGATTGGCCGGTTCAACCGATCCAATCATAAACTGGAAAACAATCCGGTCCGATCACTAGCAATAGACCATTGTCTTGTTGAGGTGGTCAAGAACCGGTCAAACCCCAGTTTAACCAGCCAATTTGTATGCCCAGACTTATAGAACGATACCAACGAGGAAATTTCATTGTACAAGCAGTGAACGAGTTGGCATGTGGCATGGTTACTAGAACTAGACATGACTAGCCGGTTCAATCGGCGGTCCAGCCATGAACCAGAAAGCTGTCCGGTCCGATCACTAGCAATAAATCATTGTCTTGTTGAGTTGGTCAAGAACCAATCAAACCCTGGTTTAACCAGCCGATTTTCACGGTTAGACCGAATACTCAGACTGGTTCAAGACCTTTCTCAGTGTTTTTTTTCAATACCATTTAAAAACTACATTATTGTAGAGAAGATTTGAACCCCTCACCTCTACTTGGCTTGAAATTTTTCCTTGAGTCTCCTACCACCTAGGCCACTCAAGCTTTGTGTTAGATAGATAACTTGCCAAGTTAATATTTTACTTTTTAACTGTTATATTTTTCATCCCCTTCATTGAATCCTTTTATTAGTTGATTACATAATAGCAACCCAAAAATATCTTTCCACTTCATCATTAATTTTTGTTCAAATTAAATAATTGTATATTTGTTATTCAAAAGGTAATTCATAAAAAGTTTCAGAATCTAAAAAAATGTATTACTTATTTGTTACTAAAACGTTATAATCTAAAAATTAGTCATTCATGATAGTATGCATTGAAAGTTTTCTGCCTATTTAAGTTTAGAATTTAGTCATATAAATAACAAATTATTCATAATTTAATAAATTATGATAAAATAGTTTTATTCAATCTAACCGGTCTGACCGATCCAACCATTGATCCACTAATCTTATCGGTTCACTCACCGGTTTGGTTCTAACAACCTTGGCGTGTGGCTGATTCCAAGGATAGTGGGTGACAAGATTCCTAAGGTGTGTGATGTGGGGTTGGTAGCATAAATTATGAAAATTCAAAACTTTTTTTTATACTTTTTGACCACTAACTACTTTTCCTTTTCCTTTTCCTTTTTCCTTTTTGTTTGTCTCCCTTTTTCTTGTTGCGAAAATCAAGGCGAACTTTCTCATCTAGGACCTGTTCATTTTCAGTGTTTTAGAAGAGTTGTTAGCAGTTTAGAGCAGGTAGGAGCAGGTTGAAGCAGTATGGAGCAGGTTTGACTAGCAGTTAGCAGGTAGGAGTGGGTAGGAGCAGGTTGGAGCTGGTTGGAAGCAAGTTGGAGCGTTTTGGAACGTTTTTGTTGTGATTCTTCTAATGTCATGATTATCGATGATAATTTATGTTAAACACAACACATTTTTATAACAATTACTGTATAATATATTTACGAAAATAATGTAACAGAAAAGTTAAATGTTATCGTAATATATTACCAAACGTTAGTCTATGATAACCATATGCCTTTCTTTATAACTAAAATTAGCATATATTTTAGTTATTGTTTCTTGATGTTGAAATCATATTAGCTATTGCATTTCTACATTCATTCATTGTTTGCTTGTTTCACGCATCGTACAACCCAATGTTGGGGATGGTTGTAATGTTTGCTGACCTCGGTGAAATTGGTGTCCCTTTTTCATGCATTCAGATGAAGTTGTGTAATGTGCAACATGATAGAATTATATCAATTTGCCGTTCTCTACTCACTTGAGGAATTCTGCCCTTTAAAATCTTCCAAGTGTTCTTTAATACTCCAAACATTCTCTCAATGAGGTTAGAACAGGTAGGAGCGGGTTAGAGTAGGTAGGAGCGAGTTAGAGTAGGTTTGAGCAGGTTGAAGCAGGTTTGAGCAACTTGAAGCAGATTTGAGCATATTGGAGTAGCTTTGAGTAGATCGGAGCAGGTAGCAGGTGCAAAATGCTGAAAATGAACAGGCCGCTAGTCATTTTGTTTAGAATAAATTGCACAGAGGTACCATTAGTTTACTGTAAACTATTTTAAGGACCCTCAGTTTTTAAAACTAAATATACGATAACTTGTCTTTTGAGGTAACTAATAAAAGGGACCCTCAAAATTTTATTTGAGCTATTTTCAAGATCCAGACACTATTCTAGTTTGCGAAGCAAGCTCAAAACTCTTCATATTTACGAATCTACCATCAGTCCTTAAAAACTTACTTTCAGAAAATCTAAATTTATGTTTGTGATATTTTGCTCACTAGTACTACTCGAAATCCTTTTTAAACTGGTATCAGAGCCACATGACTAAAAATAATTAAGATTATTAAGCTAATTAGTGATTAATTAAGCTAATTAACTATGTTTAATAGTAATTAATGTTAGAATCATCATCTGCTTGCTCTAGTCCTAATTATTCACATATTGTCTACTCACTAGAAGGTATTACTTCGTTAGTACCTCAATTAAACTATGTCATTGATATAGTTTTAGAATTAAAAGCTGAATTAGCTAAAATTAAGATTGAAGTGAAGGAGCTTAAGAAACAGATATCTGTAATCCACCTTTCACTAGTTAACGAAGTAACGCATAACAGTAAATCCACTTCCTGTAGTAGTACTCCTTTTCAGCATAAATACCCTTTCCAAAATTTAAAAAACAAAATTTCATTTCCTTTGCACGAGATAAAAATTTAAAAAGAAGTAGGAGAAAAATCAGTTGAAAAATAAGAGAAAGAATAAGAAGCTGGAGTATAATCAGTATACTCTTGAAAAACTGCAGGATATGTTCGAGATAGGGAAAAATTTGGAAGAATTAAACAAAATCATGAGCACAACCAGTGATAAAAATGACGCTTTATTTAATGAAAACGAAGAGACTAATAATGTCTAAATAGAAGAAGAACTATATCAGCAGATGAATCTTATTGAACTTGATAATCTTAATGCATTACCTTTAGAAGAAATTAGAAGAAAGTTGGATAAAAAATATGGTATAATGACTGTTAAAGATGAGATTAATAAAATTGGAGAAGAACTAGACCTAGGTGAAATAGAGTCTAATCTTGTTAACAACGTTGTTCCTAAACCTGAAGAATTTGGGGAGCCTTCTAAAAGAAAAACTCATTTCTTAAGACCTAGATATGTTCCAGCAGGATCTACAAGCAATTTCTCTTTCGGGTTTATCCCAAGGAAAACCACAACCTATGAAAAAATTGGTCTTACCCCAATTAGTCAAACTGGATACATCTTAAACATTGATGGAACCCGTAATAGAGAAGAAATATTTGAGCACTAGAAAAGATGAATAAATAGTGTCTTAAACCTAAATACTACATGTACTGCGACAAACTTCCTAAACTGTATCAAACATATCTTTTCTGACACTGTAGCTGATTGATATGACTCATTAACTGAAGATGGTAAAAATACTTTAAGAATGATGGAAACACTAGCTACAATGTTTAAAAGTTTATGCAAGGAAATTGAAACCGAATTTATCGGAGCTAAACTTGATTCTGAAGAAAAAGCAAGAGAATGGCAAAGAAAGATTAATAACATAGAATTATGGGATATGAGATATTTGAAAAATTATATTGCTGAATCTAGTCAATATTATTACAAAATTGGGCATAATGAAACCAATCTTGGTATGTTCTATGACAAATTACCATATCCTATAAATTCCATAATTAATGAAAAATACATTGCATATCTGGAACGAGCAGATGTCATTGATACCCTTGGTTCGAGAATATCTTATGTAAGAAAATGGATCAATGATCAATGTCTTGATCTCCAAAAGCAAAAGGAAATTAAGAAGCAATTCTTAACTTGCTGGGACTCACCTCACCAATGGGGAAAGGAACCTGAAAAATGAAGGAAAAGAAAATTCTATAAGAAAAAGAGCTTTAGCAAGCAAAGAGGAGAGAAATGTAGAAGAAAATATTATAACAAACCAAGTAAAATAGGAAGAATAACAAGCTTATTGAGACTTTGAGAAGCCTAGATTATGTTGAGCTTAGTGAAGATGAGGCATTAGACCTAGCCCTAAATAACAACAAAGGGATTGTTGAAATTATATTAGACAATGAATATGAAGAAAGTGATTATGAAGAAACAAGTTATATGATGGAAAGTAGCTCTGTGAGCCTTGGTGATCTTCCAGGAGAAGAATTTGTTGTAGACAAGGATCATGAGGAAGTCAAAGGAGATTGGGTTCTTCCCATAATCTAAAAAGACATGATCTATAAAAAATCTATCATTTAATTAAAAAGCAAATATGTATGTGAAATAATGGAGGAGATCTGGAGATAAAGGATTGTGAGTATGAAGTTGGGGAAGTTAATCTCATTAATTGAAAAAATATCCTTAAGCATAACAAAGATAGAAAGTATAGATATATCCATGTCGGAAGCGTGCAAGTTCAAATCACTCCATTACAATATTATGGTAAAGATATTGATCTTTATGCGTTACTCTATGATATTAGGTATACCAAATTTAATAACTAAATTATCACGGGGATAAAGACTAATTTATGTAATGGTTCAGTAGGATTCAATTGCCGACCAGGATATTATGCAAGTCTAAAAGATGAATTTGCTAAAAACTTTTTGACTCTTAAGATAAAAATAGTTGGGATGGATATGAAAAGAGGAGGATATCATTTAAGGATATTTTGAAAAATTATTTATAAATTAGATAACACAATAGGTCCAAAGACTAAGGCGACAATGATAGAAGCAGAAAAATTTGAAAGTCCTACACCTATGCAAAAGATCCAGAGGATTAAGTCCAATCCTCATGAGATAAAAATCGATCGTTTATGGATATCTAGCTTTGCCAACCCTACAAAGATCAATAAGAAAAATATGAAAAAAAATTGATGAGGAGGGTAAAATCACCATTAAACACCAATTATTAAGAAGCATGAGTACAAGATTAGATTGGGATAAAGGATCTTTATCAGCTTAAGAAGAGCTTAAAGAAGATGATGCAATTAGCATGACCAGTGAAATGAGTGGAATGAGTTTTGAATTTGCAAGACCTAGTGTAGATCAAATTATGAGTCTACATAGAAAGGACATTGGGTACAAAACAAGAACTATTAGTGAGCCAATTTATGATGATGAATTAGTCAAAAACATAATTATGGAGATGTGCTACAAAGCTACCAATACAAACCCTAATAACATCTATATCCCAATAAAGATATGTTTAGAGAAGTATAATAAATATGAGTTGTGTGCCTATATAGATAGTGGTTGTTCCGTATGTTTTAGAAAGAGAACATTATTTCCAGAGTTTATGTGGAAAAGAGCTAAAAATCCTTCACAAGTGAGGATAGCTGATAATAGCATTATGAGCCATAATGAGGCGATGGAAAAGTTATCCATAGAATTAGGAGGAGTCCAATGCATTATACCAGTCCTATGGGCTACTGATCAATCCTCTTATAATATGATTATTGGAAATAATTTTCAAAGATTATATTCTTCATGCACCCAGACCGTAAATCAAATAATATTCACAATTAATGGTTACTCAGTCCCTATTGAAAAATTAAGTAAGGTTTACACTAATCAGAAAATTGAGTTTACACGCAACCAGCGTTGTGAGAAAGTAATGCCAGCACAATGTGAAGTAGCATTAACAACCTCATTACTCGAATTATCCATTAAAGAATAGATCATCAAACAACAAGAGAAATTATGTAAAGAACTCTACTCTGATGATCCACTAACGCTTTGGGCTAAAGATAAAATATTTGCTAAAATCACTCTATTAAATCCCAATACTGTTACCCGAGTCAAACAAATGGTGTATACACACCAGGATATTCAAGAATTTGATAAACAAATTAAAGAACTTCTGGATAAAGGGTTAATCAGGAATAGCAAGAGTCCTCACATCAGTATGCTTTCATGGTAA
This sequence comes from Selenicereus undatus, assembly GCA_017589665.1. Taxonomy (NCBI): domain Eukaryota; kingdom Viridiplantae; phylum Streptophyta; class Magnoliopsida; order Caryophyllales; family Cactaceae; genus Selenicereus; species Selenicereus undatus. The sequence continues at coordinate 93,670,264 of JACYFF010031958.1, read as the reverse complement.
GAAATCATGCAGAAGAAAAAAGAGGAAAGACACGAATGGTAATCAATTATAAAAATTTAATGATAATACTATCTTCGATGGGTATTTATATTCCTAAACAAATGGTCCTTTTCAATAGAATTCAAGGAGTCTCTTGGTTCTCAAAAATGGATTGCAAAAGTGGTTATTGAAAGATTAAAATGGATGAGAAAAATATTTCTTTAACTGCATTTAGTGCACCACAAGGACATTATGAATGGATAGCAATGCCATTTGGTCTTAAAAATGCACCCCAATTATTAAGAAGCATGAGCACAAGATTAGATTGGGTAGAAGAATCTTCATCAGCTAAAGAAGAGCTTAAAGAAGATGATGCAATTAGCATAACCAGTGAAACGAGTATAATGAGTTTTGACTCTGTAAGACCCAGTGTAGATCGAATTATGAGTCTTGACAGAAAGGTCATTGGGTACAAAACAAGAACTGTTAGCAAACCAATTTATGACGATGAATTAGTCAAAAACATGATTATGGAGATATGCTACGAAGCTACCAATACAGACCCTAATAGCATCTCTATCCTAATAAAGGTATGTTTAGAGAACTAGAATAAATATGAGTTGTGCGCCTACATAGAAAAGAATGGTTATCAATTACAGAAAGCTTAATGATAATACTATCTTCGATGGGTATTATATTCCTGACAAAACTGTCATTTTCAATAGAATTCAAGGAGCCTCTTGGTTCTCAAAAATAGATTGCAAAAGTGGTTATTGGCATATTAAAATGGATGAGAAAAGTATTTCTTTAACTGCATTTAGTGCACCACAAGGACATTATGAATGGATAGTAATGCCATTTGGTCTTAAAAATGCACTTCAAATATTCCAAAGAAGAATGGATATATCTTCAAAGATCTTAATCATTGTTATTTAGTTTATATTGATGATATCCTTGTCTTTTCCAAAACCATAGAACGGCACAAAGATGATGTCTTAGCAGTCCCCCAAAGATGCCTTGATTATGGTATCATACTTGGTAAAAACAAATGCATTTATGCTGAATAAGAAATTGAGTTTTTAGGCTTAGAAATAAAGGCTGGATAAACATCCTACAAAAGTATATTCTAAAAAAATAGAAAATTTTCATCAAAAAATTGAAGATAGGAAGCAATTAGAAAGGTTTCTCGGATGCCTTACCTATGCTTTGGATTTCATTAAAGAGTTAGCCAAATTAAGAAAGCCATTGTAGCAGAAACTGAAGAAAGAGGTAAGCTGGATATGGACCACTAATGATACAAAGATCGTTCAAAACTTCAAAGAAATATGTAAAAATCTTCCTATTCTTAGTTTGCCTAGTGAAGGAGATGATTTAACTCTTGAGACAGATCCCAGCAATGAGCACTGGAGTGTGTACTCAAAATCAAACACCACGAAAAAAGTGGGTTTTACCAACATGGATAGTTCTATTGCAATAAGTACATTTACTATTGGTAAAACCTTATATCAACAGATATTGGTATGTTGCTAGACTGTTGATAAAAAGAGGTGATGGTATTAGTTTTACCAACAGATATTATAATCTTCCGCAATTTCTCCTCAATACCAACAGAATGAATCCATGGGTGAATGTCACCGTGTTACCAACAGAGACATAATATGTTGGTGATGGCAAGTGTTACCATCAGATACTACTGTTGGTACTAAATCAATTGGCGGCATAAATTATTCACCAATGTACTGTATCTGTTGGTAATTCTTTCTTTTTCCCACCTTTTTATTCTTGTCTAACAAGAAGATCTGTTGGTACTATTATATACCTTAGAGGAAATTGAACGTACAATGATCACCAATCCTCAAATTAGTTCTTGTTTTCTTTTCTTTTCTTTTTTTGGTTTGACAATTCATGTAGCCCAACTTTTTGTTCTCTCTTTATGTATTGTCATAAGATAAGATGGCATCTTTTAATGTAAATTCTTGAGTGAAGTGCTATTGTTAAAGAAAGAGACCATGGGAATGCAAATTACTAACACAATCGAATAAAGGAGGCGTGGAATACAAATTACAAACACAATCGAATAAAGGAGGCATGGGGAAGATTTTTACATGCAATAAAAGCAAATGCATATATATGTATATAGATAAAATACTAAGCAAATATACAGAAAGTATTTTTGTGTCACTGTTAATGATATTACATTCATTACAAATCACTTCCATTCACTCCCAAAAGAGTGACATTGATCCATGCACAGCCTGTTGTAGTAGAACCCTAGTCAATTGTCATGTTCATAGCTTTGAAACAGGCAAGCCTGCACAGGAAGTGAAAGCAACAATTTAGGTTTAAAATATAGTCCTGAACACATATGCATAAGTCATAACTTGCAAACTAAAGAAAATGAGTTTTTACCTAAAGCTTTAGCATTAACAATGCTCGGGTAGGCAGCTGGGGGTGGCACATTCTCATTTAAGAACGACTCAACATTATTTGGGTCTGCCCAGACTGGGTACCCTTTAATTTGCCCCTGAAGTTCGAAAAACATAATTTCATCAACATAATCATAATTATTATCATTCATCGAGGAAAGAGTCTGCAAGCAAAATGTCTTAATGAATATATGTTAAGAATGTACAATGGTAGTACCAGGACATTCAAAGCAGCGAGTGTTGCCATTCCTTCACGAGTTCACTGCATATTAAAGAACAAGCAGAAAGTTACAAAAAAGCTGGCAAAGAATTATGGAATTTATGAACTATACAATTTCATAGTTTATGTACCATTAAAGGCAAAATTGGGGACAAGTAGAATTCCATCAAGTACCTTGGAATTAAGAAGGAGAAAAACTTTGTAGATATTGCAGTGGAAGTTTTAATAAAGCAGAATGCAACTATCCCACGATGGAAAAAGAAATCCTTGCAGTTATAAAGGGGATTGAAAAGTTCCTAATCTTTTTGGCCACAAAACCTTTTCTTATTCGAACTGATTGTAATGGGATACTTGGTTTTGCGAACAAGAATTTATCAAATATGCAAGCGCAAGGGCGACTCCTGTATTGGTAATTATGGCTTAACCAATTTTCCTTCTTTATTGAACATATACAAGGAACAAAGAACTCTATCGCAAATAGTCTAACTCGAGAACTCGCCAATGGTGATCATCAAAGCCGACCTCCTGCTAGAAAATGAGGAAATCCTTAATGAAATGTCATTTCTACTAGAACGGGTTTCGTCTTCTAATAAAGTCCTTATTGATAACTTGAAATTTCACACAAGAAGTAGATCATGTTTTTGTCTACTATCTACTACCTACCTAATAGCCTAAAGATTTTCCCTTTTATATGATATCTAAGAAAAAATAAGTTCTTATGTTCAAGAAAATTGGTTCAATGAATGGTATGCAGCCTTCAGTTGTTATATCGTCCACCCAGTTGTACAAATACAATTGTACAACCGGGCCCACAAAAAAAACTGTCAGATTTTGGCTCACTAAAAATATCCTATAGCTCACTAAAATATGCTGCTGTGTATCCTGTTTCGCTCACTAAAAATAATGTACAACTCACTAAAATATTTTAGTGAGTTGAGACACAGTTTTGGTAAGTTAATACATACTTTTAGTGAGTTAATACATACTTTTAGTGAGTGGATAGATCAAACCACTACATCTTATGTACCATAGGTTTCACTTAGTAAAAGTATTATATAACTTATTAAAATGTGCTATTGTACTAAAAAAAAATTATTATTCATTTGAAACTCACTAAACTATATTTTAGTTATCCACATTTATTCAGTGAGCTATGACATATATTTAGTGAGCTATGGCATATATTTAGTGAGTTAGACTATATTTAATTAATTCACTACACTTCTATTATACTCATGAAATATAATGCAAACACCCTTATGTCATAGTAAAAAATGATTGAGTAGTAACATAACTCAAGAACTTCACAATATTATTTGCTGGCTATCTATACTATTCTTTTTAGTGAGTTATGCCATTTATTTAGTGAGCCATGATAGATATTTGGTGAGCTATAAAATGTAGTGCAAGGAAACATATTTTTTATAGTGAGCTATACTGATAGTGAGCTATTATTTTCCCTGTTGGGCACAAGATTAATTATAGTGATTACATTTGGTAAGCAGAGAACTGATTTATGATTGCTGAATACAAGCTCAATACAAGTGAGCTAAATGTATTTCTTTAGTGAGCCAACGACTATATTTTGTGTGCACATAACTCATATTGGTGAGCTGTTGTTTCTTATATGTACATAGCAACAATGAAAATATAATCTGGAAAAACAATCATAACATTTGTGGTGAGCTATAATGCAACATCGGTGAGCACGTATGTCATTCCTAGTGAGCCAAACGTTTCTTTTAGTGAGCAAAAAACTGCTCTATAGCACAGGGCAACATATTTTTTATAGTGAGCTAAATGTATACTGCTAGTGAGCCAACGACTATATTTAGTGAGCACATAACTCATAATGGTGAGCTATCGTTTCTCGTATGTCACAAACCAAAATTTACATGGAATGAATGCAATCCAGTTCGAAAATCTCGAAATTAACTCATCAAAACGCAAAATTAACGAACACAACTTCCAATCCTGAAAAAAAAAATAGAGATCGAAAAAACGCTATCAAACTTGACGAACAATTTCGTTTGATGAAGATTCAACATCAATAGCGACGTTAAGATCAAACCCAGTCATTCAATAATTGATGAACACTAAAGCAATCAAAGTAACAAAGAGTGATCAAGCAATGGGGATAATGAAAATCACGATTTCAAAAAATTGACGAGCATGATTTTTTTTTAAAAAAAATGGGTCAGGGCTCAGCAGTTGGAGGACTCAAAACTTCTGTTGGTGGGCCCGGGTGGACAATTGAGTTGTCCACCCGGTTGTACGTAATAATTTGCATGCAGCCTGCATCGACTTTTATCATAATTATTCCTATGATATCTGGGAGTCTTGGGATACAACTATCTATTTTTTCGATAAGTCTGGAGTTGGTGGTGTTAGTTTTTCAGCAAATTCAATCTCTCCAAATGACCCCATCATTAAAGCCTGAGAATATGGGATGATACTTTACTTCATAGAAATCCTAGATCCAAAGTTCTCATTTTTCTCCAGACTAACAAAATTTCAGCAATGTAAGTTCTGAAGAATCCTTTGGATTCTTACATCTCATAATGGTCCAAAAAAAATTCCAGTTCGAAGATGCCTAAAGTTGGAAGCGTATAGCACATTAATAGAATACGCAAATGGAAAAGCCAAGCCAGCCCATTATCTTATTCATATCGTTGATTACAACGTTCTCGATGATTAATGACAAGAATGGGGTTCTGAACGACCAGTGCATCTAGTTACTGATCCTGCTTTAGCAAGAGCCATTAGATTTTTCAATATTCACCATCAATGTTTGGCATTAATTGAAAAGGGAAAAACATTAATGCATTATGAAAACACTACTTTCGCTTATGGTAATGAGTTTAAAGAATACATGAAGGTGGAATAAGCAGTGTCAGAAGATATTTTTGATTATCTCTTTGACGTTGGAGTTGGAAAGTTCTTATCAGAAAAAAGAAAAGAAATATCTTTTCGAGTTATTTGATAAATGGGATCTACAACATCTTCAATTAGGTGAAGATTTTGATGATTATCCAAATAATGATGGTATGAAAGATATAATTAGAGATGAAGGCATGTAAAATCTCAATAATGATTACTAGTCTTGTCATCATTAAAAGTTTTGAAACGTAGCTGCCCCATTATTGTACCATCTTGAAAAGTGTCTAGTTTCTAAAATAAAGCAGTGTGCTATAGACGTCAGTACTATAGCTATGTGAAAAATCAGAATGTACTGTAGCCATTAAGGCATCCTATGTACCCCTAATCCTCTATAAAAGGAGAGGTAGAGTGCTGAAAAAGGACACAGTCATTTGAGCATTCTTGAGCAAAACAGAAGTTGGGATTCTCCATTTCTCTATGAGTAAGTATCTCTAATAATCCTAGCTTAAGTCCCTCTTCAAAGCTTTCCGTTGTAATATTTCCACTTTTAAGCTTTCAATAAAAGAAGTTTCCCTGTAGGAAGCGTTATTCAATTGAACCTTATGCCTTAAATATTATAGTTTCCTGATTAAAGTCTTACTATCCTTTAAAATACTTAAAACTTGATTAGTGACTACGGTCTGAGGCAGAAAATGAAATGGATCAATGTTGTGCCTGATATAAATAAGGTGGGGTTGAGATTAGCAATCTCTGTAAATCGGAAGCTAGAGGAACACCGAAGTCCAGCGCCACTAAGTTCAGGTAACGGTCAAACCTCTCTAATTAAGTTTTAATTATTTTTGCTAAGTATGGTGGGTCTATAACCACAAAAAGTATAATATATAAGATATAAGTAATAGATTGTGATAACTAGTACCAATAAAGTCATTATAAGAAATTAAATCAATTAAAACAAGCATATTTCCTGAAAACCTCCCAAAAACAGCTTATTTGCACGTTTTTCCTATATCAGGGACTATTATGCAATTTTTAAAAGTTTAAGGACTAAAATGATAAGAAAAAGGACCTCAAAATTAGTTGTCTGAAAATATAGGGTATCCCATAATTAGTTTTGAAAAGGCATTGGCCTAAAAATAGTTATCATCAAACTTAAGGATCTAATTGTCAGTAACTGTTTTGTTTGGGCTACTCATTATTTTTTAAATTTTGAGATAATTATTTTTCTATTTCTCTACCCTTTTTAGCCCTTTTTTTCTGTTAGGGAGCACATACTCATTTTTAGTGAACACATACACATTCTAGTTTATATAATGAGGTATAATATTGTTTAGTGAATTGTATTATATTTTTCGCTGAGCTGTAGTATATATTTAGTGAGATGTACATTACAATCTTTTGAGTTGTTATTGTATATCTTTGTTGAACTCAAATTTTAGAATAGATACTTGACAAGTTTTACTGAGTTGTGCTATGTATTTTTAGTGGGTTTTGTTATAATATTTTGATGACCTATGTTATACATTTAGTGTGCAAAAACTTGAAAAAAATTACATTCTAATGATTGACATTTATTTAATGAGTTATAAGATATACACGGTGATAGATATGGTTTAGTGAGTAATCTAACTATCATAATTTAAAAAAAATAAAGGAGTGAACAAACAATATAATACGCAATTATAGTGAGCATATACAAATTCTTGTTCATGTCCTAAGGTATCATATTTTCTTAGTGAGATACATTAAAACTTTTGGTGAGTCATGATATATATTTAGTAAATAATACTTTATATTCATCTTCTAAAGTGTTATAATATATGTATTGGTTATTTAAAATATAAAATTATTCAAATGTATAAAAATAACAAACTTATAAATTTTCAGAAACTTGTACTCCGACTTTGTAGTGAGTTGTTTGCATTACGTTGTGGGTAGCTATAATATACATTTAAAGAGCAAATACTTGAAAAATTTATATTTCACTTATCTGTACTATGTCTCTTAGTAAGCTATGACATATATTCAATGAGCTATGATATACATGTAGTGAGTTTGATTATATTTGTATTATACTCACTTATTATTACTATTACTATTTCTACTACTACTACTATTGTTGTTGTTGTTGTTGCTGCTGCTATCATTGTTGTTGTTTTTGTTGTTTATACTCACTTCTTACTACTACTCCTGCTCTTGCTGCTATTATTATTATTATTATTATTATTATTATTATTATTATTATTATTA
>JACYFF010031958.1:93594233-93616213 GCA_017589665.1 Selenicereus undatus | reverse complement strand
CCGACCATTCATCGATTATTCATTCCCAAGCATGTCTAGGGTTGATTTAGTAATTATCGAGCTGCTCCTGATGTTGACAACCTAATCGTAATCGGGTTCCTAATCAATTTAGTATTCGTTAATGATCTATATTAACGCTTACTAAAAATCAACGAAGGATTTTCAAAACTAATAATAATTTTGATAAAATTATCGTTCACATATGCACTTCACTAATAATTTAACTCGTATCGTTAAATAAAATAGGTTTTTATAACGCAAAAACGCGTCACGAACAACTTAACAGAAAATAGGGTACCCGGGCCTTACACTCTTCCCCACTTGGAAAAATTGCGTCCTCGAAATTCCCAAACTATGCTCATTCATGCCTAAAACTCCCACACCTAGACACAATCCACACAAATCATACTAACATCCAAATCTTGATTACAAAAAATTTAAACTGGGAAAAAAACGTACATGATATCCAGTCTCCTCTTCGCCAATCCTCTTCAAGTGTCTACTCACTCTATTTGGGCGCCGAGGGCAAATCGCATTGAAAACGAACATAGACTTTCGATTATCTAGACTGAATGCATGTAGTAACCAACAATTCTATTTACATGCATTGCTAGGAATTGAAGTTTAAAGGAAGGAAGATTGGGCAGTTGACTCCTCAAGGTCATATGCTAGTAGTCTCATTGTAAAACATGAATTCAAGTTACCTCTGGGATCATAATGGTTAACTTATAGATTCCTATAACTCGGTAGAATAATAAGAACGTCACATAACACCAAGTAGCATCATTTAAGCACAATAGTATCGCTTAGCACCGCATGGTACCAGCAATTTAGTATCTTCAAGCATAAGACTTGTAAGTAACATGATACTGTCTAACATGCACATAACAAGCAACTCACAAAACAAAAACATATGCAACCATCATTCCTGGAACCTGTAGGTCATGGACCTACACGCCTCTACTGCGCAACTCTAATCAAACCTATAAAGCCAAGGATATGTGAATAAGGGTTCCTAGGGTCGCCCCAACATGCATTTAAATATATGTGTATGTAATTAATCAACTATGACATGGGGTCAAGGAATTCACGGAATGTAATTAACAACTTAGATGTCACACCATGTCGTGCATTACAAAAGTTAAATCATTTAGTTAATTCAATCACGTGGTCATTCAAACTCAAACCAAGCAAACCCCAACAAGGTGCAACAATTCATTCGTAAACCTTAAGAGTCACGCATTCAAATATGATCATGGGTATACTAGCATGCGATATGATTATGCATAGAATACGCAAGACAAGCGAATGCCAATACAGCTTCTATGGTCACAAGATTTCTGGGTAAGTAGATGAATAAATAGCCATTCTAACAAAACATAAGAATAGGGGCACTCCAGTTCATAAGACAATTAGGCAATTCCTTTACTCCATCCTGTCGATCAACTCAAGTAATGCATCTAACTCAATCATATGCATGATCACACTGAAGGATGCACTAACAGCAGGAAATCTGATTACTTCGAACTTCATTAACACATCCAGCAATGCGTACACCTTGGCATGCAGACACTTAAATCATTTAATTACACACAGAAAGTTATGCTTGTAATGCTAAACCTAGGCATTATAGTAAAGCACATGCCAGTTTACGGTTGCAACATTACCCAACCAAACAATTAGAAAGGTTTCAAAGGGGAAAGCACAACCCTAACTCACTAATCGGAAGACCTTGACTTTCAAGGTCTTTAGGTTTTAAAAAAAAAATAGTTTAACTGCTTCTAGCTCTCTCTCTACCAACCTTTGAGTACGTCTGCTCACTCAACTATGGGGCCCGAGGAGCAAATCGTACTTTAGGGGCAAAGACGAGCCTAGAGTTAAGACTTTTCTAATCATTTGAATTCACACCATATGAACTTCAAACTTTTGATTAAAATCACCAAGGCATATAAGCGAAACAACTTTGATTGTGCTAACACTTATCTCATTCATGAGAATAGAAGCTATTCGGCTTATAGTCTTGGCAATTCGTTCATTCACTCGGTTAAGGAGCTCACTCAAGCCGCACCTAACTAGCTAGACGCGCTAATATTCACATAAAACTCACATTTGCACATACAAGAGGCATATGTCACATAGTCACAAAGTGTTCTTAGACGATTATATGAAATGCAAGACTCAGGTCGTGGCCTATGGTCGCAGGACCTTTGCTCTGATACCATCAATGTAACACCCCCAACCCCTAGGGTCAGGAGCATTACGTTTTCTTACTTCTTACTTAATTTCTGGGTCGAAACGGACAGAGTTTCCCCTAAAAACTAAGCGTTTCCAGGCTAAAAACCATACAACAAATCCCTGCATTAAAAAGAAACATTTAAAACTTCCAAAACACGCTCAATGGGTACACACCGAAGTCCACAGCTCTACGGGTCGCTTGCCCGAAGTACAACAACTATATAATTAATTAATAAAGAAGGAATCAAACATACAACTCAACGGATCACACATCCAGAGTACTGGGGTTCACATCCCAAAATACAGCTAACTTTAACTAAGAAGACATCTAACTATTCAGATTGTTGGCTCACACGGCCATACAGAGCTACTCATAAATAATATGAATTATATGAGCTAGAAAACTTAGTTTACAACATTTACAAACTAGGAATACGTCATATTACATCATTAATCACATGAATCTACTTCTATATGGCACACATGACTCTTTTTCAAGCAGGGGTAAACTTCTGCTCGAGTAGGTAGCTCGACTTCTACCTGTCATAACAAAAGCCTGGGGGGAAAAGGGAAAAGAGTAATGGGGTGAGCAACCACACGCTCAGTGAGAATTCCCCTACTCCTTAAAACCCAAAACAGTTGCAGGCAATAATACTAATAATAGCCACATATCACGCATTCATACTTTACTATCATATTAGGCAATCATAGATCCCAAGGAAAGATTACCCTCATTAAACTTCATTCCAACCATCCAACTTAATTCTAGGCCCTCAATGACCAAACTTCCCTACTAGCAGGCATTCAGGCACACAAACAAGTATGCTACCAAGACTGAATACAACGGCTTTCAAACTCACTTTTGAAAACATAGTGACTCTCGATAAATACCAAGAAGGGTTTATAATCTCAACCAACCCCTTTAAAGCTTATATTTCTTTCTAAAAGTTCTCAAAATATCTAAACTGGTAAGAAAGATTTGTCAAGAAACATATTTTCATATAATATGCACATTGAAATGAATAATGAAACATTTGAAACTTCATTTGACTATACTTGGAAATCTTTTCATAAAAGATGAACAAGAGGTGCACATTTGAAAGCTTTCTTTCTTTTCTCAAAAACACTTTACTTGAGGCTCGTGTTACTTTAAAAGAAACTTTTCTTTTCTGAACAGCTTAGAATGGCAAAAAGCAAATCTCCTTTTTATCAGGAACTTACTTACAACATAAAACATCTTATTGTGCTAGCTAGGGAGGTCAATACCGCCCTTGAGTGAGATCGTCACTCTTATTCTACGTTATCCCCGGGGTATACGTACTTAACTTTTTGCCAAAACGCGTCTTAGTAAAGCAACTCTAACCTCGATACTATCCTCTGTGGGGCAACAACTTACACCAGGATAATCATATCCTAAGTCCAGTCCCCTTCAAGGTTTTCTTACGCATCACACATCAGGGAACAACTCACACGAAGATAATCATATCTTGCATCCAGCTCCCGGGAACAGCTCATGCCATCTTTGCGTCCAGCTCCCAACATTACCTTAGGGGGAAACAGGTCACGCCATCTTTGCGTCCAGCTTCCGCCCTCTGGCCAACTTCCCAGCACATTTTTAGTCTTTAAAGACATATTTCATTTCTCTGTTTCAAATGCTTACTTGGTTGAAACTCGCTTTTCAAACAAACGACCATAATCTTTCCAAATGCTCATATTTCATTCGTTTTTGGCTTAAACACTTCTTATAGATGTTATAAGTTTATTAACACATAAATTGACTTCCTTTGAAACTTGAAAGCTTCTTAAAAACTTAATGAGCTTGTTAAATCGTAAAACGATTTCGTTTCGAACTTAAAAGCTCCGTATAAACGTAATACGTTTACTAACTCGTAAAACGACTTACTTTTAGACTTAAAAGCTTCTTATAAAGGCAATAAGTTGGTTAATACTTAAAACGATTTCACTTTAAACTTAAAAGTTTCTTATAAACGTAACACATTTACTAAATCGTAAAACGACTTAGTTTCTAACTTGAATGCTTCGTATAAACGTAATAAGTTTACTAAATCGTAAAACGACTTCGTTTTTAACTAAAAAGATTTTTATATAAACATAATAAGGTTGCCTAATCATAAAACGACTTCGTTTCTAACTTAAAAGCTTTGTATAGGCGTAACAAGTCTGATAGTTCGTAAAACGACTTCATTACCAACTCAGAAGCTTCTTATAAATGTAAAACGATTGCTAAATCATAAAAAATGACTTCACTTTTTAGCTTAACAACTTCTTTTAAACGTAAAACAATTGCTAAATCATAGATTGAAACTCAATGGAGACTTAAGTAAGTAAAAAGCATGCAAATAAGCTAAACTTCAAAATTAGCACCTTAAGGTACTCTTTTTCGAGTCGTATAAATTCTTTTAAACACGAAGAGAAGTTATAAACAAACCAATGCTTTAAACATTTTCAAATTCACTTTTTAGTTCACTTTCAAACTTCCTAAACTGATCGACTATTCAGTTGAGTCACTAAATGAATAGTTCGACGATTTAGGGTCTCTTTTAGGCCACAAATATCTTAATCAACTAATAGGTAATTGGTAGGCACTTAAAAGAGTTCAAAATCATACAAACAAGCTTTCTAGATGGTTCTTTTCTCTTTTAAAGACGTAACAAGTTTTAGAAAGAACTGGCCACATAGCACATTGAGGAGGAGAGGAGTTTACACATAGCGCATTCATACACTTCATAACACAACTTGGTAGAATCTATTCAATGAGCCACACATGGCCTCGCAATCCATACGATTGCGGTAATTCACAAACCAAACTCCCTCCTCGCACAACACTGACCACAAGAACCTTAAATTTCACAACAGTTCCACCTCAAGCCATCCAACTACTAACTCGATTTAATGTTGTCATAAATAAACCAATAATTCATAAAACCATCATATATAAGCATAACATTCTCAACGATAGCCCAATATAGAAACTAACGCAGTTGAACTGATTTAGCGACAACTTCTAAGCAGAAACCAACATGCTTGTCTAATGCCTCAATTCTCGTAATTAGCATTTTCAAACTTCATAACATGATTCAAGGCTAATAAACTAACATAGCGACAACAATAAGGTGATAATCTGGTTATTAATAATTCAATGAACTTCCAAACTGTCTAGCTATAAATAATCCAACAGCAGTTTCAACATCCAATTAACCCATAATTAACACCATGTTCATAATTCCTCAATCTCAATTCTCAATTTACCCAAACTGATTCCTAACTTCAAAATCAACATGCACTAACTAAATTTAGTTAAAATCATTGAAAATAGTAATAATTTAGGAGGAAAGGAACCCTTACCTTGAATACAAGCTAGAGGTTCGATTCACGGCTGTGGCTCGACTTTAGAGGCTTGAACAACTCCAATCCTTCACCTCTTGCTTACCCACGCTCGAATAGGACCAAATCACGGCCAAATTCCTGAAATTTGAACCCTAAAACCGACCCAAAAATCACTTTCTGATTTGAGGTTGAATCGGGTGTTATAGGGGGTGATTTTTACCTTAATTTGTAAGAAATTAAAGCAACTAAGAGTTGAAGTTCAGGGCCATATCGGGGCATGCGTTTGAGCTTCAATTCAACGCCAAGAAAAGCGGTTGGCTTGTTCGAATTTCAGTCCAATTCGTACGAATTGATACTAGCTTGGAGGGTGGTCGAATAGGTGGGGTTTTGCACCTGTGGGTGGCGAAATTCTGCTCTAATTCGAGCTCCCTTTGTGTGTGTATGGAGGACAACGAGATGAGGAAGGAGAAGAGCGGAGAGGAGAGAGAAAGAGGATGTCGGGGAGGGAGAGGGAGAGGGAGAGGGGGTCGCGATAGGGAAGAGGAGGAAAAAAAAGGGGTTTTGCATGCAATGACTAAAATGCCGCTCCCACTCTTAAGGGTTCAATGTAACACCCCCAGCCCCTAGGGTCTCACTAGGATTGAGTGTAGATCTCTCCCAACCAGCACTTTATGACGATCTTATGCCTAGAAGTAGTTTCTTATCAAATAAGAAAAGCAGTTGGCGTTTCGCCTTTTTAAGTATTTCAGAAAGAAAGTTTTTAAGGGACACTATGAGACCAAGATGTAAGAGATTCTTTCAAGAATATGAGCCCCAAGAAGCTAAGAGAAGAGTTTTTATGAGCCTCAAGAGGCTAAATGAAGTGTTTTCAGTAGAAAGAAAGCAAGCTTTCTGCATATGACATGTGCATGTTCTAAGTATAATTTATAAATGAGATACTAAGTAAGATACGAATATGAAAACAAAATCTTATGAGTATATTTAATACATACCCTATGAATGAGATTTGATTGAGACTTGAAATGTGTATGTCTTATGCACCTCATATGAAGGATGCCAAGAAAAGTATGATTATAAAAAGAGATAACCTTATGTGCACATCATGTGAATAGGGTTTCATGCATAGTTTGAATAGAATGCTAAGAAGTTATATTTATGAAAAAGAAAGTCTCTATGCTTAGCCTCGTCACTTGTTTAAGTGTTTGACTGCCTGTTAGTAAAGAAGTTTGATCATTTAGAGGCCTAGAAATGTGTTTGAGTGCTCAAAGCCAAGTTTATGATTAGTGATGTTTCCATAGGAATTTTATGAATGCCTAATATGATAGTAAAGTATGGATACGTGATATGTGACTATTAAAGATATTATTGCCTGTAACGATTTTGGTTTTACGGGGGTTGGGTAGAATATGCACATTGAAACAAATAATGCAACATTTGAGACTTCATTTGACTATTCTTGGAAATCCTTTCATAAAAGATAGACAAGACGTGCACATTTGAAAGCTTTCTTTCTTTTCTTAAAAACACTTTACTTGGCCTCTTGACGCTCACGTTACTTTAAAAGAACTTGTTTTCTTTTTTGAATTGCTTTGAATGGCAAAAAGCCAAATCTCCTTTTTATCAGGAACTTACTTACAACATAAAACATCTCATTATGCTGGCTAGAGAGGTCAACACCGCCCTTAAGTGAGATCGTCACTCTTATTCTATGTTATCCCCGGGCTATACGTACTTAACTTTTGGCCAAAACGCCTCTTAGCAGAGCAACTTTAACCTCGATACTGTCCTCTGTGGGGCAACAGCTCACACCAGGATAATAATATCCTGAATCCAGTCCCCCTCAAGATTTTCTACGCGTTATATCCGGCAACAGCTCACACCAAGATAATCGTATCTTGAGTCCAGCTCTCGGGAACAGCTTATGCCATCTTTGGGTCCAGCTCCCAACATTACCTTAGGGGGAAACAGGTCACACCATCTTTGCATCCAGTTCCCGCCCTCTGGCCAACTTCCCAGCACATTTTTAGTCTTTAAAGACATATTTCATTTCTCTGTTTAAAATGCTTACTTGGTTGAAACTCGCTTTTCAAGCAAACGACCATAATCTTTCCAAATGCTCATATTTCACTTGTTTTTGGCTTAAACACTTCTTATAGACGTTATAGTTTATTAGCACATAAATCGACTTCCTTTGAAACTTGAAAGCTTGTTAAAAACGTAATGAGCTTGTTAAATCGTAAAACGATTTCGTTTCGAGCTTAAAAGCTTCGTACAAACGTAATACGGCTACTAACTCGCAAAGTGACTTTGTTTTTAACTTAAGAAACTTCTTATAGACGTAAAATGTTTGCTAGTTTGTAAAACGACTTCATTTCGTATTAACTCATAAAACGACTTCCTTTTAGACTTAAAAGCTTCTTATAAAGGCAATAAGTTGGTTAATACTTAAAAACGATTTCACTTTAAACTTAAAAGTTTCTTATGAACGTAACACGTTTACTAAATCATAAAACGACCTAGAAAATGTTTCGTATAAACGTAATAAGGTTGCTAAATCATAAAAACAACTTCGTTTCTAACTTGAAAGCTTCGTATAGGCATAATACATTTGATAGTTCGTAAAACGATTTCATTTCCAACTAAAAAGCTTCTTATAAATGTAAAACGATTGCTAACTCATAAAAACGACTTCACTTTTTAGCTTAAAAGCTTCTTTTAAACGTAATACGTTTACTAATTCGATGAACAACTTCGATTTTAGCTAAAAGCTTATTATAAACGTAATAGGTTCGCTACTTTATGAACGAACCCATTTAAAACTCAAAACACTTTAGTTAGCGTTTAACTCAAATTAAATTTGTAAGTAAAACTTTAGTTGCTATTCTATAACACCTTTCAATTCCTTTTTTTAAAACTCAAGAAGGGTGTATAAATGAACTAAAGACTTAAAACATTCCCAAACTTGCTACTATTCAAAAACTTAAGGTACTTGGCTCGTTTTTAAGGCAATTTAAGGTTTCTTTTATAATTTCAACACAAATGCTTCTTAAAGTCATTATGGACTTACTAGCTGTTTAATCAAAACTCAATAGAAACTTAAGTAAGCAAATAACATGCAAATAAGCTAAGCTTCATAATTAACACCTTAAGGTGCTCTTTTTCGAGTCATTTAAATTCCTTTAAACACGAGGAAGGGTCATTACCCAAACTAATGCCTTAAAAACCTTTTCGAATTCACTTTTAGTTCGCTTTTGAAATTCCTAAACCTATCGACTATTCAGTCGAGTCACTAACTGAGCAGTTCGATGGTTTAGGACCTTTTTACACATTAGACGTCCTAACACGCGAATAGGCAATTAATAAACTTAAAAGCATTTTCAAATGTGTAAAACAAACTTTCTAAACTACCTTTTGTTTTTGAAGACGTCCAAAGTTTCAAGAATTAATCACATAATATCACATAGAAAATTAGGGGAAAGGGTATACACATAGCACATTCATACACTTCATATCACAGCTCGGCAGAATATGCCAATTAAGCCACGCATGGCCTCGCAATCCACACGATTGCGGCAATTCACAATCCTAACTCCCTCCTCACATAGCACCGACCACAAGAACCTCAAATATCTAATTAGTTTCACCTCAAACCATCCAACTACTAATCTCGGTTCAATATTGACATGTACAACCCAACAATACAGAAAACGATCGTACATAGGTATAATATTCATGCTTAATAGCCAACTTAGAATTTATAACATACTAAACTAATGCAAATAGAAACTTCAAGCAATATTTACTTTCTTGTTTGCAAACCAATATACATAGGCATAATATCTCCTTTGTAATTACCAAGAATAAACCATTAACATGTTCAAACTGATTTAGCCATGACTTTTAGACATAATTCAGTTTACACCACAATTACTTCAACTGTCCAACTAGCACCCCTAAGCATTAAATAGTCATTTAGATGCGACAACTGATGCTACAACAGCCCACTATCAACATTCTATTTACTTTCAAATCCTCAATTTAATCGGTCCATTCAACCATGCATTTACTCAACATGCGATTAACCAAAATCAGTACCATGCTAGAAATTTTTCAATATCGATTCTAATTTACCCAAACTAACTACTAATCTCATAATCAATATGCACTAGCTAATTTAGTTAAATTCATTGAAAATAGTAGTAATTTAGGAGGAAAGGAACCCTCACCTCGAATCCGAGCTAAGTGTTCGTTCGAAGGGGTGACCGACTTGACTTTGGGCTCGAACAACTCTAAATCTTTCAGCTCTTGTTTGCCCCACGCTTGAAACAGACCCAAATCGCGCCCAAACTCCCAAAATTTGAAACGACCCAAAAACACTTTCTGAATAAGATTGAATTGGGTGTTTGAAAACAACAAATTTTACCTTCAATTATAGAGATTTCGAAACAACTAAAGGCTGAATTGCATGGCTGGCTTTTACAAGTGTTAGGATGCCAAATTCGTGCTCCAAACCCACCGAAAAATGTGGTGGGTTTGCTCGATTTCACCCAGATTTCGCACTAAATGGAAGCTAGCTCGTGTGGGAGGCCGAATGGATGGGTTTTGCAGGTGTGTGTGAGAAAAATCAGCTCGAATTCGAGCTTGTCTGGTGCGTTCATGGTGGAGAACGAGAGAGAGGAAGAAGAAGAATAGAGGAGAGAGAGGGATGTCGGGTTCTGGGGGGGTCGCGACGGGAAGGAGGGGAAAGAAGAAAGGGGTTAGCGAAATTACAAAAATGCCCCTCTTTTATATTTTTTTTGTCCCAAACTGTTCGATGCTCGACACTGCTAGTCTAATTCATAACCTGAACTCTAAACCCAAAATCGATAACGTGGCCCTTCATCGATTACTCGTTCCCAAAAATATCGATGTTCGATTTAATAACATCGAACTACTTGTAAGGTCGATGACCTAATCGCATTCGGGTTCTTAATTGTTTTAGTGTTCGTTAATAACGCTTATTAAAAATCATCGAAAGATTTTCAAAACTAATAATAATAATATTATTACTGGTGACCAAAATATTCTCTTTAATAAAATCATCGCTCACATAAGCACGTCAATAATTAATAAGCTCGTATCATTAAATAAAATAAATTTTTATAACGTAAGAAGGCGTTACAACAACTTGACAAAAAACAAGGTACGCAAGCTTTACACTCTCCCCCCCTTAAAAGAATTTCGTCCACGAAATTGCTTACTTGGAGGAATTAATGGAGGTACTTCACCTGCATTTCTTTCACAATCCAAGTTACTATATGCTTAGCTATTCATTCTGCCTTCACAATAGCATCCCATCCTTGGATTTCTATTTGAACCCAATCATCAGGGAGCGTTCTCCCTTGCACTATAACAACTCAATCTCTACAGGTATGATCGGTATAGTAGATAGTTTATGAGGAAGAGGTCATGAAGTGTTGCATACGCATCTCATGAGGTTTACTAACAACTTCATTTGCAAATCAAGAATATGACAAAAGGGCGAGCAATACTAGAATGACATGATGGGCGCATAAAGTTGGTTAACAAGAGAACACCTGACCTCATGTCAGCAGGCTCCCCAGTCTCTTTTCCTTCTAGCTAAGCATCTGACTGCCAATTTTTGGTTTCTGGTTGTTCCTACTGTCCCCTGAGGGAGTACCAATGGTTAGGCGATCTCGTTGTGCCACTGGCTTGATCCCCGTTTCGGATCTCTGAGTGTGACCCCGACTATTCCATTTAGCCTTTGGGCAATTTGCTACTTTTTGACCCATACCACCACATCCAAAACATGGGCTCGCACAGCGTCTGCAAGGGCCAGGGTGTTGTCGTCCACACTGGTCGCATGTTTTCCTTAATTTCCCTTGGGCGACTTGCTTTCCTTTGTCCTGTTTCATCCCATGTTTAACCCTCCTGAAGTTTATGCTTCCCTGAGAATTGGATCCTCCAGGGCCAAATTTCTCCTTTGCTTGACCATTCCCTCTATCCTCAATCTCGGTTTCGCTTATGATGCGGGCTATTTTCACGGCCTTCTGATACATTTCTTGGAAACTGTCATAAGTATATCCTGCTATTATCTGTTTCACTTCCCCTCTTAATCCCTGCTCGAAGTGGTCCATCCTTATTTCATCGGTGGCCACCTAATTTGGTGCAACTCGGCTCAGCTCATTAAACTTCGCCGCATAGTCCATTACGCTCATTTCTCCTTGTTTCAAGCATAAAAACTCACGTTCCTTAACTCTTCTTACATCTCGAGGGTAATATTGAACGTTCATTAAGGCTTTCAGTTGGTTCCAGGTTAACACGGGTTCACCTACCCTAGGTTTCACTATCCCCCACCATAATTCAGCTTCTTTTTCAAATTGGTAAGCGCTTAGGTGAACCTTGAACCTCTCAGGGCACTCCATGATCTCAAATAAATTTTCCATTCTCCGAAGCTACTCCTCATATACCATAGGGTCAGCCCCACCTTCAAACTTGGGAGGCTTAAGCTTATTAAATTGACATATCATCTCCATGGCATTTGGTTCTGGTATGAGCTTGCGTCGAGGAGGCATCTGTCACACAATTACACAAGGAATCACTTAGTTCTAATTTCAACTAGGGTAGACTTCCTTGGTTAATACTACCTTGGTTAATGAAATGATTCACAAATGGCGAGAGTTGTTATGTATGGCTACTAGTTTAGTCTCAGCTTAACCTTCGTGTAATTATTTTACCCAAGGAAATGCATGTATATGCTTGAACAAACTAGTGAATCCATAACACTTGGTCGGCACCACCTACACTTATTTCGTTGAACAATGATAATGTGACATAGGAGTCACGGGAGATCTCACCATCCTAGTACTTCACAATTTAAGGGAAAATAAACTAAAAGGGCTTAAAGCCAATCCTTGATATAACCAATATCAATAAGGAAGTCCTTTAGGACTTTTTCTAACATCCTAATCCTTAGTCTCCGCTCTCTCATACATATCTTCAATAAACACAATAAAAAGGTAAATAATTCTGTCTTCACAAATCCAATGCACTTCTCAAGGCACCCTATCACAAGCGTTCTCAATATAAATGAACACCACACGCAAATCCTTTTCTCCTACCCCTCTAGAATCTCATAAATCATCTCATAAGATTCACCGCTTCTGTAGTTGATCTTCTTGCAGTGGAACCAAGCCGCTTCACAAAAATTAAAGTTTCCCTCCTCAATCTTTTCGCCATCATCCTTTGCATGCTAGGATATAACCGCATTCCATGCGGCCAACCATAGAGGTAGATAAATGCGGTCGACGATTAGGAAAACAATCCTACACTACCACTGCGATGGTAAGTGAAAAACCGGCATATACATACATATAATAAATTATACACTTGTTAATACAAGTAATGCCAGACAAGACACGACCACATAACCACATAAGTCACGTATCTTCACATAGCATATGCCTATTATGCTATCTAAATGCATAATGCAAACCTATGGCTCTGATACCACCAAATGTAACGCCCCCAACCTAGGGAGAGTTAAACCGCCAGGACTTCCAAAAAGAAAATCCTTAAGGCTCTTGAAGGTCGAGGGTTTGGATTAGTATTTAGATAGTCTTTTTGGAACAAAACTGCAAGAGTTCCCCCTGTTTTAGCGACATTCTAGGGCCTTAGCTCAGCTAAGGGTACCTGTAATTGGTAAAAAGATATAACATATGCTAAAATAAAGCAAGCTCATTACGTTTTTAAGAAGCTTTCAAGTTTCAAAGGAAGTCGATTTATGTGTTAATAAAATATAACGTCTATAAGAAGTGTTTAAGCCAAAAACGAGTGAAATATGAGCATTTGGAAAGATTATGGTCGTTTGTTTGAAAAGCGAGTTTCAACCAAGTAAGCATTTTAAACAGAGAAATGAAATATGTCTTTAAAGACTAAAAATGTGTTGCTTCAGGGAACAACTCACACCAAGATAATCATATCTTGAGTCCAGCTCCTGGGAACAGCGCACGCCATCTTTGCGTCCAGCTCCCAACATTACCTTAGGGGGAAACAGCTCACGCCATCTTTGTGTCCAGTTTCTGCTCTCTAGCCAACTTTCCAACACATTTTTAGTCTTTAAAGACATATTTTATTTCTCTGTTTCAAATGCTTACTTGGTTGAAAACTCGCTTTTTAAACAAAACGACCATAACCTTTTGAAATGCTTATAGTTAATTCGTTTTTGGCTTAAACACTTCTTCTAGACGTTATAAGTTTATTAACACATAAATCGACTTCCTTTGAAACTTGAAAGCTTCATAAAAATGTAATGAGCTTGTTAAATCGTAAAACAATTTCGTTTCGAACTTAAAAGCTTCGTATAAACGTAATATAGATACTAACTCGCAAAGTGACTTTGATTTTAACTTAAGAAACTTCTTATAGAAATAAAACGTTTGCTATTTTGTAAAACGACTTCATTTCTAGCTTAAAAGCTTCGTATAAATGTAATACGTTCATTAACTTGTAAAACGACTTCCTTTTTGACTTAAAAGCTTCTTATAAAGGCAATAAGTTGGTTAATACTTCAAACAATTTCACTTTAAACTTAAAAGTTTCTTATAAACATAACGCGTTTACTAAATCGTAAAATGACTTAGTTTCTAACTTGAATACTTTGTATAAACGTAATAAGTTTACTAAATCGTAAAATGACTTCGTTTTTAACTAAAAGCCTTTTTATATAAACAAAATAAGGTTGCCTAATCATAAAACGAATTCATTTCTAACTTAGAAGGTTCTTATAATTGTAAAACGATTGCTAACTCATAAAAACGACTTCACTTTTTAGCTTAAAAGCTTCTTTTAAATGCAAAACGATTGCTAAATCGTAGATCGAAACTCAATAGAGACTTAAGTAAGTAAAAAGCATGCAAATAAGTTAAGCTTCATAATTAGCACCTTAAGGTGCTCTTTTTCGGGTCGTTTAAATTCCTTTAAACACGAGAATGGGTTATTACCCAAACTAATGCCTTAAAAACCTTTTCGAACTCACTTTGAGTTCGCTTTTGAAATTCCTAAACCTATCGACTATTCAGTCGAGTCACTAACTGAGCAGTTCGACGATTTAGGACCTTTTTACACTTTAGACGTCCTAACACGCGAATAGGCAACTGACAAACTTAAAAGCATTTTCAAACGTGTAAAACAAACTTTCTAAACTACCTTTCCTTTTTGAAGACGTCTAACGTTTTAAGAATTAATCACATAATATCACGTAGCAAATTGGAGGAAAAAGGTATACACATAGCACATTCATACACTTCATATCACAGTTCGGCAGAATCTGCCCATTACGCCACATATGGCCTCGCAATCCACACGATTGCGGCAATTAACAACCCTAACTCCCTCCTCACACAGCACCGACCATAAGAACCTCAAATATCTCATTAGTTTCACCTCAAACCATCCAACTACCAATCTCGGTTCAATATTGACATGTACAACCCAACAATACAGAAAACGATCGTACATAGGTATATTCATGCTTAATAGCCAACTTAGAATTTAACATACTAAAATAAAGCCACACATGGCCTCGCAATCCACACGATTACGGCAATTCACAACCCTAACTCCCTCCTCACACAGCATCGACCACAAGAACCTCAAATATGGTGTATGAAAGTGCTATGTGTATACCCTAGTGAACTTTAAAACAACTTAATAGATCGTGTCTAGTTGTGCGCATTTTAGGCTTGACTGAGCATAGTTTGGGAATTTGGGGGACGAAATTTTTCTAAGGGGGGAAGAGTGTAAGGCCCGCGTACCTTATTGTCTGTTAAGTTGTTCGTGACGCGTTTTTGCGCTATAAAAATCTATTTTATTTAACGATACGAGTTAAATTATTAGTGATGTGCCTATGTGAACGATAATTTTATTAAAAGGATGTTTTTGTCACCATTATTATTGTTAATAATATTATTATTATTTTTGAAAATCTTTCGATGATTTTTAATAAGCGTTATTAACAGGTATTAAATCGATTAGGTTGTCGACCTTAGATATGGTTCGATGTTTATTAAATAGAGCCTAGATAGATTTGGGAACGAATAGTTGATGAAGGAATATATTATCGATTTGGGTTTAGTTCGGGTTACGAATTAGACTAGCGGTATCGAATATGACTCAACTTGGGACAAAAAAAAAATAAAGTGAGGGAGGGCATTTTGTTAAATTGCGCGTCCCGCTTTTCTTCCTCACCTGCCCGCGGCCCCCCCCCCCCATTTCACAACATCTCACCCTCTCTCTCAGCCTTTTTCTTCCTCCTCCTCTCTTCCACCAGAGCCATGGCCTCCAAGCTCCATTTTTAGAGAATTTTCGCCACTTCACTGTGCAAAGCCTACCCATTCGGCCTCCCCCACAACGTAGTCATCATTTGGCATGAATCTGGGCAAGGTTTCGGATGAACCCACCACGTTTACGGTGGGTCTGGGAGGCGGAATGTGGGCTCGAATGCATGCTCAGGTATGGCCATGTAATTTAGCTCCTAGTTATTTCAATTTTCTATAAATTGGAGCAAAATTTCGCAAGTGCAAACGCCCAATCGACCTCAAGTTGGTAAATGAAATTTGGGTTTGTTTAGGGTTCGAATTTGGTGAAGTTTGGGCGTGAATAGGAGACTGACGTGCGTGGTGAGTAAGAGCCGAAGGATTGGTGTTGTTCGATCGCCTAGAATCGAGCCGGCAGCTTCGAACAATCATCAATTCGATGTGAGAGTTCCTTTCCTCCTAAATTCAACGTTTTTATCGCAATTAGCTAGAATATATTGAAGTTAAGCATGGAAATCATGTTGGGTGAATTAGTATTCATATTGACAATTTATAAGTTCGGAATTGATTTGGGTTAAATGCATGTCGAATTGATGTTGAATATTGATAACCTAGCAGATTGGAGGAGTGCTTGACAAAAGAGTGTTCTTTTAGCGTAATTCAATCATTGGTCATTAGTTAAATTTATGTATGGAACCTAAGGATGCTAGCCGAGTGATCGAAATAATTATGGAATAAGCCGGACATTGTTTAAAGGTTAAGGGTAATCAGGTTTGGGCTTGTTGAGAATTTATTCGTAATAATTATAATGGAATAAGGTGCCTATGGATGTTAGTTTGTGAATTGGGAAACAAAGTGTTGTTTTAAAACCTCGATTGCATCTGTTGGTATACTTAAACACTATGGTGGTTATTAAGCATGAATGTTATATTGATGTATGATCGTTTATGTATTGTTCATTTGTATGACAATATTGAACCGAGTATAGTAGTTGGATGGCTGGATGAAGAACTATTGAGTGATTTGAGGATCTTGTGGTCGTTGTTGTGTAAGGAGGAAGTCTGGGTTGTGAATTGCCGCAATCGTGTGGATTGCGAGGCCATGTGTGGCTTATTCTGCTGAGTTGTGCTATGGAGTGTATGAATGTGCTATATGTAAACCCTTTTTCCCGCAATGTGCTATGTAATTCATTCTTGAAATTTTAGACGTCTTTAAAAAGAACAGGACATTAGAAAGCTCGTTTTGTATGCTTGAGAATGCTTTTAAATGTATCAGTTGACTATTTACGTGTTAGGACGTCTAAAGTGTAAAAAAAGTCCTAAACCGTCGAACTGCTCAGTTAGTGACTCGACTGAATAGTCGATAGGTTCAGGAATTTCAAAAGCAAACTAAAAGTGAGTTCGAAAAGGTTTTTAAGGCATTGGTTTGGGTAATGACCCATCCTCGTGTTTAAAAGAATTTAAACGACCCCAAAAAGAGTACCTTAAGCTGCTAATTATGAAGCTTAGCTTATTTGTATGCTTTTTACTTACTTAAGTCTCTATTGAGTTTCAATCTATGCTTTAGCAATCGTTTTACGTTTAAAAGAAGCTTTTAAGCTAAAGAGTGAAGTCGTTTTTATGAGTTAGCAATTGTTTTACATTTATAAGAAGCTTCTTAGTTGGAAATGAAGTCGTTTTACAAACTATCAGACGTATTACGCCTATATGAAGCTTTCAAGTTAGAAACAAAGTTGTTTCTATGATTTAGCAACCTTATTACGTTTATACGAAGCTTTTAAGTTAGAAACGAAGTCGTTTTATGATTAGACAACCTTATTATGTTTATATAAAAAGCCCTTTAGTTAAAACAAAGTCGTTTTACGATTTAGTAAACTTATTACATTTATACGAAGCATTCAAGTTAGAAACTAAGTCGTTTTATGATTTAGTAAACGTGTTATGTTTATAAGAAACTTTTAAGTTTAAAGTGAAATCGTTTTAAGTATTAACCAACTTATTGCCTTTATAAGAAGCTTTTAAGTCTAAAAGGAAGTCGTTTTACGAGTTAATAAACATATTATGTTTATACGAAGCTTTTAAGTTCGAAACGAAATCGTTTTACGATTTAACAAGCTCATTACGTTTTTAAGAAGCTTTCAAGTTTCAAAGGAAGTCGATTTATGTGTTAATAAACTTATAACGTCTATAAGAAGTGTTTAAGCCAAAAACGAATGAAATATGTCTTTAAAGACTAAAAATGTGCTGGGAAGTTGGCCAAAGGGCAGAAACTGGACGCAAAGATGTCGTGAGCCGTTTCCCCCTAAGGTAATGTTGGGAGCTGGACGCAAAGATGGCGTGAACCGTTCCCGGGAGCTGGACTCAAGATATGATTATCTTGGTGTGAGCTGTTCCCTGATGTGCGACACGTAAGAAAACCTGGATGGGGACTGGACTCAGGATATGATTATCCTGGTGTGAGCTGTTGCCCCACAAAGGACAGTATCGAGGTTAGAGTTGCTCTGCTGAGACGCGTTTTGGCCAAAAGTTAAGTACATATACCCCGGGGATAACATAAAATAAGAGTGACGATCTCACTTAAGAGCGGTGTTGACCTCCCTAGCCAGCAGAATGAGATGTTTTATGTTGTAAGTAAGTTCCTGATAAAAAGGAGATTTGGCTTTTTGCCATTCTAAGCAGTTCAGAAAAGAAAAGAAGTTCTTTTAAAGTAACGCGAGCCTCAAGAGGCCAAGTAAAGTGTTTTTTTAAGACAAGAAAGAAAGCTTTCAAATGTGCACCTCCTGTTCATCTTTTATGAAAGGATTTCCAAGTATAGCCAAATGAAGTCTCAAATGTTGCATTATTCGTTTCAATGTGCATATTCTATGAAAGTATGTTTCTTGACAAGTCTTTCTTACCAGTTTAGATGTTTTGAGAACTTTTAGAAAGAAACATAAGCTTTAAAGGAGTTGGTGGGGAATATAAACCCTTCTTGGTATTTATCGAGAGTCACTATGTTTTCAAAAGTAAGTTTGAGAGCCTTTGTATTCAATCCTGGTTGCATACTTGTTTGTGTGCCTGAATGCCTGCTAGTAGGAAAGTTTGGTCATTGAAGGCCTAGAATTGAGTTGAATGGTTGGAATTAAGTTTAAGGAGGGTAATCTTTCCCTGGGATCTATGATTGCCTAATATAATTGTAAAGTATGAATGCGTGATATGTGGCTATTATTAGTATTATTGTCTGCAACTGTTTTGGGTTTTACGGAGTAGGGGAATTCTCACTGAGCATGTAGTTGCTCACCCCATTACTCTTTCCCCCTTTTCCCCCAGGCTTTTGTTATGACAGGTGGACGTCAAGCTACCTACGCGAGTTGGAGTTTACCCCTGTTTGAAAAAGAGTCATGTATGCCATATAGAAGTAGATTCATGTGATTAATGATGTAATATGACTTATTCCTAGTTTGTAAATGTTATAAACTAAATTTTCTAGCTCATATAATTCATATTGTTTATGAGTCGCTCTGTATGACCGTGTAAGCCAACCATCTAAATAGTTAGATGTCTTCTTGGTTAAAGTTAGTTGTATTTTGGGATGTGAACCTCAATACTCCGGATGTGTGATCCGTTAAGTTGTATGTTTGATTCCTTCTTTATTAATTAATTTTAGGGTTGGTGTACTCCGGGCGAACGACTCGTAGAGTTTTGGACTCCGGTGTGTAGCCGTTGAGCTTGTTTTGAAAGTTTTGAATGTTTCTTTTTAATGCAGGGATTTGTTGTAAGGCTTTTAGCCTGGAAATGCTCAGTTTTTAGGGCAAATTCAGTCTGTTTCGCCCCAGAAATTAAGTAAGAAGTAAGAAAACGTAACGCTCCTGACCCTAGGGGCTGGGGGTGTTACATTGATGGTATCATAGCAAAGGTCCTGCGAACATAGGCCGCGACCTGAGTCTTGCATTTCATATAGTCGTCTAAGAACGCTTTGTGACTATGTGACATATGCCTCTTGTATGTGCAAATGTGAGTTTTATGTGAATATTAGCGCGTCTAGCTAGTTAGGTGCGGCTTGAGTGAGCTCCTTAACCGAGTGAATGAACAAATTGCCAAGAGTATAAGCCGAATAGCTTCTATTCTAATGAATGAGATAAGTGTTAGCACAATCAAAGTTGTTTCGCTTATATGCCTTGGTGATTTTAATCGTAAGTTTGAAGTTCATATGGTGTGAATTCAAATGATTAGAAAAGTCTTAATTCTAGGCTCGTCTTTGCCTCTAAAGTACGATTTGATCCTCGGGCCCTATAGTTGAGTGAGCAGACGTACTCAAAGGTTCGTAGAGAGAGAGCTAGAAGCAGTTAAACTATTTCCTTTTGAAAACCTAAAGATCTTGAAAGTCAAGGTCTTCCGATTAGTGAGTTAGGGTTGTGCTTTCCCATTAGAAACTTTTCTAATTGTTTGGTTGGGTAATGTTGCAACCGTAGACTCGCATGTGCTTTACAATAATGCCTGGGTTTAGCCTTACGAGCATAACCTTCTGTGTGTAATTAAATGATTTGAGTGTCCACATGCCAAGGTGTACGCATTGCCAGTTGTGTTAATGAAGTGCCAAGTAATTGGATTTCCTGCTGTTAGTGCACCCTTCAGTGTGATTATGCATATGATCGAGTTAGATGGATTACTTGAGTTGATCGACAGGATTGGGTAAGGGAATTGCCTAATTGTCTTATGAACTGAAGTGCCCCTATTCTTATGTTTTGTTAGAGTTGCTATTTATTCATCTACTTAGCCAAAAATCTTGTGACCATAGAAGTTGCATTGGCATTTGCTTGCCTTGCGTATTCTATGCCTAATCATATCGCATGCTAGCATAACCATGATCATACTTGAATGCGTGACTCTTAAGGTTTGCGAATGAATTATTGCACCTTGTTGGGGTTTGCTTGGTTTGAGTTTGAATGACCACGTGACTGAATTAACTAAATGATTTAACTTTTGTCATGCATGGCATGGTGTGACATCTGAATTGTTAATTGCATTTCATGAATTCCTTGACCCCATATCATAACTGGTTAATTGCATACACATATATTTAAATGCATGTTGGGGCAACCTTAGAAACCTGCAATCACATATCCTTGGCCTTATAGGTTCGATTAGAGTAACGCAGCGGAGACGGGTAGGTCCATAACCTACAGGTTCCAGTAATGATTGTTGCATATGTTTTCGTTCTATGAGTTGCTTGTTATGTGTATGTTAGATAGTATCATGTTACTTATAACTCCTATGCTTGAAGATACTAAATTGTTGGTACCATGCGGTGCCAAGCGATACTGTTGTGCTTAAATGATGCTACTTGGTGCTATGTGACGTTCTTATTGTTCTACCGTGTTATAGGAATCTCTGAGTTAACCATTGTGATCCCAGAGGTGACTTGAATTTATGTTTTAGAATGAGACTACTAGCAT
Source organism: Selenicereus undatus (assembly GCA_017589665.1). NCBI lineage: Eukaryota > Viridiplantae > Streptophyta > Magnoliopsida > Caryophyllales > Cactaceae > Selenicereus > Selenicereus undatus. Next base: position 93,594,880 of record JACYFF010031958.1, on the reverse strand, counting down.
ATGATCTTGAGGAGTCAACTGGCCAATTTTCCTTCCTTTAAACTTCAATTCCTAGCAATGCATGTAAATAGAATTGTTGGTTACTACATGCATTCAGTCTAGATAATCGAAAGTCTATGTTTGTTTTCAAAACAAGCTCAATATGGTTGTCCATGCCAACTCATTTGCCCATCTTCAATGCGATTTGCCCTCGGCGCTCAAATAGAGTGAGTAGACGCTTGAATAGGATTGGCGAAGAGGAGACTGGATACCATGTGCGTTTCTTTTTAGTTTAAATTGTTTGTAATCGAGATTTGGATGTTAGTATCATTTGTTTAGATCGTGTCTAGGTGTGCACGTTTTAGGCATGACTGAGCATAGTTTGGGAATTTCGGCGACGAAATTCTTCTAAGGAGGGAAGAGTGTAAGGCCCGCTTACCTTATTTTTTGTTAAATTGTTCGTGACGCATTTTTGTGTTATAAAAACCTATTTTATTTAACGATACGAGGTAAATTATTAGTGATGTGCCTATGTGAACGATAATTTTATTAAAATATGTTTTTGTCACCATTATTATTATTAGTATTATTATTATTATTATTATTATTATTATTATTATTTATATGTATATAAATATATATTTATATATATATATATATATATATAT
>JACYFF010031958.1:93543570-93555378 GCA_017589665.1 Selenicereus undatus | reverse complement strand
CCCCCCCCCCCCCCCCCCCAAAAGGCGGCCCTTAGCCCGTGACAGCAGTATTCTTTAATCTCAACTCATATGGGGTGGCTCGAAATCAAGTTTAAAGTTTAAAAACGTTCACTTCGAATAGAAGAATTAATGGCCTTGAGGAATATGTACATTAAATTAAACAACACACGGCTCTAGATTTTAGATAATGTACAACATCAGAGATTATCCAATTTGAGAAAGAACTGCTGTTGCGTTTATGGGAATACCTCCTTGAAGGAGATACTGTTAAGATATCATTTCCTCAACAGGTTGTAAGCAGGCAAATCTTTTATGCTACAGATATCTTCCAACTCAAGCTCCCTTTCTAGTTGAGTTCTTGTTGATTTCAAAACATCCTGGAAAATATAATCCCATTAAAACGAGTTAGAATATTTATTGACAAAAAAAAAACATCTCTTCGCATCAAAGTCCATGAAGAAAGCACCTCACAAAGTAAATAAATGTGAAGAACAAGGGCTTACGTTGAACTCCATATATGATGCGCGCCTTGCAAGCCACTGGGCATCCATTAGTCGAAAGGCTACACAGTAGAGATTGTCAAATGCCATTTCATCTTCTGCAAGTAATTCTAGAAACCGCACACCTGCAACCGAACGTGGTTTTCCTGCAAGAAAATTTTGATCTTCAGCCGCCATTCCATGTAAACACTAAAATTTTGATTTGCTCAGAATGCACAAGCACGTATCAAAGCAGCTAGCACCGGCATCCAAGGAAGTGTTTATTTCCTAAAATTTGTTTTTGTAAAAAAAAATTAACACATGCTACTAGGACCAACACATTTCAAAGTGTTGGCTGATAAAAGTTACAGATTTAAAAGCCGATGACAGCATAAACCAGCATGATCCATTTGATATACTTGGTGTATTATGATACTAGTATTTTTGCTTGTTAGCTTTCTTTAGGCTATAAATATCCCTTCATGATAAATTTATTCTCATGGTTGGATTGGAATAAAATAAAGTTCTTTGGTGTTTGAATGCTATCTCCCTTGACCTCTGCACCTTATTGGTCCCTGAAGCACCAAGTAATGCATCCCTGGCTGGCCGGCTGACCTAGGCAAGCAAACTAGCAGTACCAAATTCTCAAAACACTTAACTGCTATGGTCGACATGAAACTCAAGTGGGCCATTCCCAATTACGGAACTTAGTTAACGTATTGCCTCAGCCCTCAAATGCAATCCATTACCACTTCAAAGTACTACCCTAATGTCTTTTGTGAACCTAGGCATAGAAGGGAAATTGACTCAGGTAAATGCATTGCTTTTGTACCCCTCAAAAACAGCAAAACATAGACATTGATAGAAACCACCACTAACCCTCTCATAAAGAGTTACTTACCAGATTGAAGGTCCAGCATCTGTGCCAACATGAATGAGATATTGATGCCAGCAACAGCGAAAGGATACTCCCACTCAGCCCGCTTCCCATCTTGCTTGTGCAACAAACGCTGAAAAGGCTCCTGTTTGAGTATTAGAAATTTAGTTCAATCTGTGTAAATTACACAAAGCCATCTTCAGACCGGGCACAAAGTGTTCCGCAACTGTAGGATTGTACAAGTAAACCATACAATCACAATACCTGCAACCCTCCTTCCACCTTAGATTACCGTATTCGCATATACAAGCGATCAAATCCAGGAAATATGTTGCGAGTTGTATAGAATAGAAGAATTCTCTAAAAGATGTTGCTAGAAACAGGAAAGTGAACATGGATGCCACAAGATAGAATGCGAGACATCTGACGTGAAGCGGCAGAAATAAAGCCAATGGAAACACAGCCTTGCAGGTAAAGGAAAAGCTAGTGTATGAAAAGAAAACAGTAGATTTGACTCAAGGTGGCATCAGCAGTGAAGTGTAAAAGAGGACAATTGCAATGGTTAAATAAAGATCTCAGTGAAGATGGTAATTTTTCGAACATTAGGAATAGAAATATTGTTGGGCCTATTGTCACAGTTTGATAGAAGTAATGAGAAGCCAAGAAACAGGTATTGAAGTTCTGACACACAGATTAGGAGCTAATGTCCATTTCCATTGTGCAATGAGTTGGCTAATGTGGTTATGAGGAAGAAATCCAAAAGAACGAGGTGCCTAGGCACTACAGCTAGGTTATAGATGCAAGCGATGAAACAACAATCGAGCTTTGAAACAATGGGACTTTGATGTTTGGTCCCCCTCCATGATTAAGCTTTTAAGATCCTTTTCTTGTATCGACATCTCACATATTTTGAAGTTACCGGAATGCTAAAAATAAGAAGATTGTACCCCCCCCCCCAAAAAAAGTCACCCTCGCGAAGCAATCAAGAGATTAAGCAACCAAAGAATCTTAAAAGTCGACTACAAACCGGGTATTTCTCAGCGAAGTATATGAGATTCTCAAGCGATATAAATCCTCCGCCCCTAACAACAAAATATAAGATCATTAAAAATGTATACAGCAGAGGTTTGTAATGTATGGTCCAGAGTCTTAACACCAGGCATACCTGAAATCTGTTGATGGATCAGTACCTTGCCAACCCATTTCCTTCCAAAGTTCAGATTTAAGAGGTGGGATCTCTCTGTCTGGATAAGCCAACCTCCACAGCTGCTTAAGTGCATCCTGGATTAAATAACACCATCAACTACTTTTGATGTGTCAACTTCCTTTCAACCGAAAAGCAATTGCAAAATATGAACCAAACATATGCTGGTAAATTCCCGGTTTCACAAGCCAAAAAGAAAGTGACAAGATTTTAGAGAGCATCAATAAGATGACAATCCATGCAGGCATCTGAGAACCAACCTACAATACAGTGTCACCACATAGTGGAACCTGCCATAGCTAGCTAGTAAAGGAATACATAAAGAGATTTAATACTGATTTTTAAAAACGAATTGGGTAAAATCCAGGACAAATAGAGGAAAGAAGGATTCATACAGTATGAAGGATTATAGGCTATTCAACCATCCTATGAATGGACATGCAAGGAATAAAATTCTCACGAATTTGCTTTCCTTCCCTGTGACCTACAACTATTGAAACCAATTGAGTTGCCCACTTGCACACATAACTACGCAGTATTTGGAAATTACGAACAAAGTTAAAAATCAGTGAACGTATGACAACAATCAGCCAACCATTCGCTTCCCCCTGCACCCGGGGGAAAAAATGAGTAGGAAATCAGCTGTCTTGTTGTGATTCTTGTGAAAAGTCAGAAACACATAGATGGGTGCCTTTTTTTCATAAGGGAAGGAGGAGGGGGGGCCTGGAGGGATGAGCCACACAGAGGGTGATGATAGAGCAAACAATAAACGTTAAAGGTCAGGAATAAAACAGTCCCATGCCATTCAGTCACATTATTATCGGCAATTCATGTCAGCCAATTAATGAGCTGTGGCCTGATTTTGTGGCTTTGAGCTACTAAGTCACCAGCTTTGCGTAGAAAGTGTAGTCCAGTAAGTGAAATGTTGTAGCTTGCACTATGGTCCCCCTAGAGCTTGCATAATTGTAGAAAAATTACCAAACATTTCTCATGTTACATGGCTCATTAAAAATTCACCACAAATATGTATTTTCATACGGTCAGATGAAAGGGCATCAAAGTTCTCTACAAAGACAATCTGCATAGATGCAACCACTTGGGGTTTTTTTAATTCTTCTTTTTAGGGGGGGGGGTTGCATTACTAAATCCTATGCAGAGCGCAGGCATGTGAAGGATGTCACCGTGCAGAAGGGCTAAAGCATCTCTATCAATATTTAAGTTTCCATCCACATCCAAACATTCAACATCTAGTAAGTTGTAACATCTTGCCATAATTGCAATCCCGATAAATTAGAAGCATTTCAACACCAATCTTGAAGTCACATTTTTCAAGCAACTCAGAGATCAAAATTTCCAATTGTTCTAAAACTGAATGCTAACTTCAACATTAAAATTAAAGTGAATCTCCTTTTCAAAGTTAAATCAAAGTGGATGTCAATTTCAATCTGAATATTCATATTAATATTGTTGTTTCATAAATATTCTCATAAACTAAACTTCAGAGGCCTCATCATATCAGTATCCCATTCTTTGGACAATTCATATTGTAAGGCCACCTGAATACTCATGTTAGCCAAATTAAAGCATCCATATCTTGGCTCACTTATCTAGTTAAAAACAAAGAGTCGAATAATCTACAACCAAAATAAGGAAGTTTATGGCATCCAGTAAGGGCCTAAAGACAACACATGATCACCTGTCATTTACCAAACAGCTGTGTTTAACATCCTCCAAGAAAATTGAAATGAAGGCTAACCTGATGCTCTACTAAGCTTCCATCAAACGGAACTTGCAGCCTGCATTGAAGCTTCCTGAGCCTCTCTTCCTACACCAGAAAGATCACAAGACACTAATCATGCAAAAACTTTTAGAAATCCAACAAGGACAGGAAGATGTACTCCAATCCTCATATCCTAAACCTTATCATTTTGTTCCAGTTTCTTCTCTTTCTGGATAAACATTGCGTAAAAATGACCAAAAATGGCATCAAAATGATGTCAACCACATATAAAATACCAAAGATAGTGGAAAGTTGTTTAATCAACTAAGTATAACAGACTAATTAGTTTACGATTCAAATTTGTACTTATTAGGAGAGATTTAACATTGTTCCCTTCCATTTTTTCTGAAGTTGTTTAAATATACTATCACTTCAAACACATGACATGTAGCATATGATATCATAGATAGCTCACCAGCTACCAGCATGCTAAATAATACCTGTAGCGGACTAAGAGATGGCACAAGGAGCTTTTCCAATGAGTTTGATGGTAGAGTCAACAGTCGTCCAAGTACTGACCCAGAACTAAGCACGATATTTGCTGCAAACAATGTAAAATTTTGATTAATTGATAGAAAACAACGACCCATTCAAAGATTAATCAGTTTACAAATTATACTGTGCTGACTGTGCTCAGATCCTGCAGCTATTAGAGCTAGTATAATGCCAAGCCTTTAATCAATTGATTAGAAAGATAAACCATTGCTTCATAAAATCCTGCTAATGAGTATAACAGATTAATTAGATTACAATCTCCTCACAATCACTTCTATACAAGACTAAATAAAGGCCTCACTGCAGTCTTCACAGACAGACAGCAAAAGTGCTTTAAGTCCCTCTTGACTATGAAATTACGAATACAGTCAACTCAGAGGTGTTGAATGTTTTCGCTAGGGAGGGAGAACAAAAACGGACAGCCCATGCAGAGATAGAGGCTCCATGCATAGGATCGTCATGCACTAATATGCATTCCTTTCATGTTTCTATTGTAACATATTGAAAAAATTGAAACAAAGACACCAACCAATAAAATGGATGAGTGCCTTGCCAACATAAATAGGATTACATTGTTGAATTTCCATGACTATGAATTGCACAAGGTCCATATGTCAATAGCATCTGCACAAAATTAACTGAACCTACCTTATTGTGCTATGACTTGCAGTCTATACACAAAGGACATCTCAGCTAACTACTGTGAACTTGAAGATAGGCCCAGTAGCATCCACAGACAGATGCTGCCTCATTGAAGAATGAAAAAGGTCAACCATGAAAGAAAGTTAAAGACTGGATCGAGTGGGAGGGTTAACAGGGATTCTTCATGATGAACTGATGCCATGAAGATTGAAGAGTGAGTATTAAAAGATGGGAAATAAATGTCCTGTGCAAAAAGGCGATGCATTGGTGTTGAGATGGATATAAATCCACATACAAAAAGGTTAGATTATAAATAGATGGTAGGTAGGTTTCATCTGCAGCTATTCAACACAGACATGTGTCGAAGTGTTAGACTTGCCCATGTTCTGAAAGTTTGGGAAGTTCTTATTCAAATTAGAAAAATATCTGGAATCATGTCAAGAATTAAGTCTCCAACAGAGGTACCAAAGGTGAAATAAAGAGGCCAAGCAACAAGAGGTCGTGCACCTAGAAGACAAGTTTCTGGAGGTCTGATGCAGAACAGAATTTCTAAGCTCAAAAAGATTCTCAATTTCAACAATTCCAATCAGTCAAATAATAAAAATACAACAGCATTTCACAGGCAAACATATACCCTAGCAAACTCAGATAAAAAGAAAAGAATGAGAAAAAACTATAATGTACCATCTAATCCTAATAAAATATTATGTTCCTGAATACTTTAATACTATGATCTATGAACTCTATAAACATCGGCAAATAATAAGAATCTTAATCTCAGAAAAATAAAAACGTAAAGATCTCTTACACATAACAGATTCCTAATTCAAATAGTCCCTTTGTGTTTTGCATCAAGAACTCACCTATCATTGGTCAATGTGATTCAACCATATAAAATAAGACAAACTGCCGCTTTAAGTAAGCAACTTGCTCTGCTCGCAGGTAGCCATTATACCAGAGTCAGAATAGGCCCAAGAACAAACAGAATGAGACAATTCTATATGAAACTGCACAATTGATCAGTGACAGGAGACAATATCGATGATGCAATTGTTGTGCCCACATGATGGAAGCAAAGCCTATCCTTATAGTGTATTGCATACTCCATAAAGATTTGAAAGCTCGGCAACAGTTGCCAACCACAGTCTCTCTAAGAGACTGATTACATCTTTCGAGTACTAACTAACGTAAAAGCTGTAGCTTCAATTAAATTGCATGAGATGTAGATGGCACTTATTTTGGTATAAAAGATAGCTGAGTAGATCTGACAGCATTTTGGCATACTAGGAAGCAGTCATTTAGAAACCTTACATGTGATGGGCAGCATACTTGTGTGCTCCAGAGACAGTGATACATCTAACCATGTCTAGTTAATTTGCTTAATTATTGTGATATTTTTTAGCTTGTCAATTCATATATACGGGGATATGTAATTATGTTCATCTATAATGTCCCCACTAGCATCATGCTTTGGCACTCAAACTCCCTCCCTCCCCCCCCCCCCCCCAAAACTGCTTTTTCCTTGGCTTTTTTCTTCCTTATGATTTCTTTCTGTCAAGGGTCGATTACCATGTCTATTTAGGCTAGGTAATAGCCATGCTTTAAACTATACAGTTCTGAACACAAAGCTCTAGCATAAAACCTACATCAGTTCTTAACACAAAGTTTTCATTACAAAAGCCATATAAGTATCGCAGCAGGCACATAACATGATTTATTCACTGCAGCACAGAAAGTTAGAATCGATGATGAGAGACACAGCCTAATCATGAAGCCACGTAAATTGACAAATTACCTAGCCATTGTGCCCACTGTGCAATCAGCTGGGAAAATATAATCGTCCAATGGAGTCTGACCTTCTTCCCTTCATCGTCCAGAAGTTCATCCAGAGTGTATTGCTACAATTAACAATAATAACGATCTAAACAACCAATCACAGAGATAAGCATTTAACTAGATTCAAGGACAATTGACTCACCTCGGCGTGTCTATCCCCATAAACATGATTATTGCCAAGCAGCGGTTCGCTTAAACTATCAAAACCCGACGACTCATAATGCTCATGCCTTTTCCCATCGACGTCCCCATGATGAAGCCGCCTCCTTAGAGTAGCCGACGGCATGATCAAATTCAAGCCCTCCTTTACAACCAATTGCACAGGCAAGTACAAGACAAACCCCAAATTTTCAATGCCGCATTAAACACTAATGAAAACCCCTAAAAAAAACCCCCAAATTTGAATGATCAAATTCAAACCATCCTTTTATTGCCCAGAAAAGTACAAAACAAACCCTAAATTTTCAATGCAACATTAAACACCAGTGCAAACCCCTAAAGAAACCCCAAATTTGAATGATTAATCCGAGCACGAAGAAGAAGGAGAATTACCCAATTAAAATTGAAGATGAATATGAATCTCTGAATTGTTGTATTATGCCTTCCGTGGCTTGAGTCGCTTGCTCTGATTGTACGCTAAGAAAACCCTATGCAAGATGCAAAGCGATGGGGATGAAGAGGGCGAATTCTTTGGCTTTAAACCAATAAAATTTGAACTTTGAAGAATTCGCAGCTCAATATTTTCAGAATCAGTGATTCTGATTGGCTAGCTGACGATTTTGCTCAAGTTATCTGACCTAACAACTAGTCTATCTAGTCAATCAGGAATTACAAGCATTAGTTCTACGGGCTTATGCATATTGCAACCTGTGAATCTTCCGAGCAGGATCTCGGTTTGTGGCTTCTGGTTGAAATTTTCTATTATAATTTTTCTGTTTTCCTTTTTAAAGTGGTAAGAGAGTAGAGATTGGGGACCTATGGCTTGTCCTTTTAATGGGTAAATTAACCTTTATCAATTTCTGCAAAGTTTTTACTGACTTATACCAATTTCTCTCAACTTTTATAAAAATATACCAATTCTTTCTTATATAACCAATCTTTTTCAACTTCTACCAACTTTTTCTCACTCTTACCAACTTCTTACAAAAAAATATATCCACTTATTTGCATTTTTTATTAGCATATTTCAACTCTTACCAATTTCTACCAACTTTTTTCAATCTTTTCTAACCTTAACTAACACCTACCAATCACTCTAAAAAATACCAAATCTCTAAAATTTTTACTAATCTCAACCAACTTCACCTATTTAGCAACGGAAAAAAAAACAGGCCCATACTGTGGGTATGAACTTAGGGTAAAACTCGTATCTTAAGGCCTGTTTAGGTAGAGGTAAGAAGTAAGAGTCTGTTCATTTGTGGGTAAATTCGCCTTTTCCAACTCAGACAAAAGAAATTATTTTCAACTCTAACCAATCTTTTTCAATTCTAACTAATTTCTACCAACTTTTACTAATCTCCTACAAAATTTCTTACAAAGAACTATTCGCTTCTTCACATTTTTAGTTTTCTACAAACATCTTTCAACTTTTAGCTACTCCTTCTAATCTTTTCCAACTTTAATCAAGTTCTACCAATCATTTTAATCAACTCCCAACTTTTACCCACTTATATCAATTTTTATCAACTGTTCACATTTATCAAACCTTATTTACCAACGAAAAGAATATGCCCTATAGGGGGATAAGGGATGGTAAGTTGGTAACTAGACTTGGCAAACAGATCATTTGGTTCAGTACGGGTCAGGTTAAGCTTGGGTCGAGGTCATGTTTCGGGTTAAGTTATGTTAGGGTCGGTTAGGTTTAGGTCAGGTGGACTTCGCTTTGGGTCAACTTCAATTCAGCTAATTTTTTGTCTAATAAGCTTATTATAAAAAATAAGTAACTTTGTCAGAAATTTCAGATTGGGTATAATTCAATTCGGGTCAATTCAGATCTTGGGTCCACTTTTGAGTGAGCTTATTTCGGATGTTGGGTCAGATATTAGTCCAAATCATTCAGTTCAGATTTTACATTTTGGATTAGTTTTGCCAGGTCCATTGGTAACTACTCTCCTATCCCCCCCCCCCCCCCCATTTCGGTGATAAAAATAGTGTAGTAAGAGGCAAAAGGGAGCTAACTCTTACCTCCCTTTAATCCATAAAATCCTTATGATGCGAGGAGTGAGCGGATTACCAAAATCTAATTTTGCGTCTTTGCCTATAACCCAAGCGATATACCAAACATTGAATTCATTGCCTAGCTACGCGTATTCAATATTCTTCTACCCATCAATTTATCAAAATGGGATTTGTCATTTTACTTAGCGTCATTATTGAAGTCCTTTTTTCTCTCACTCCGTCAATGTCTCTCTCTCTCTCTTCCTCTCTTTATTTCACCTTAGATCGCCCACCAGACAAAGCTCAAGGGTTTGCCGAAGAAAGGAGGATGCAGGTCGGCAATAATGGTGGTGGTGGCTGTGGGTTCACAAGCGAGAGTGGAGCGGAGACCTAGATGATAAAAAGTAATGAGTTGGGGGTTTACTGAGTTTGACAAATTTGTTGCTTTTATATAGTTATAAAGTTTTTTTGTTCCTTTTTGTTCTTTTATATGAAAATTGTAATCGAGCATAAAAAAACGAGACAAATGTAAAAATTTATTATTCATATGATTTTTGGATGTGTTTAGTAACAATTTGTACTCTTATGAAATGAAATATATTATCAAAAGAAAAAATATGCAAGAGTATGTATCTATTAAAAGGGTCAAGGGTGCATTTGTCATTTACTTCATGTACTTCTACCTACTCTCTTATCCTTCCAAATGAGGATAAGTCCTTACTCTTTTTAAATTTCCAAATTAGGATAAACACTTTACTCTTATTTACTGTAGGGGGTGAGCAAGGTTCTCAGGACCTTGGAACCTGTTTGGAACCAGTCAAATGGTTCCAATTTTGGTTTATAAAAAAGTGGAACCAGTCTAATCGATTCCAACTCTAGTTCTTAAAAAATATATGGAATCGGAATGTAGAACCGCTTTAGAGAGAGGAAAATAAATATTTTTTTATTTTTACTATCTTTTCTTTTGTTTCTCAATTCTTTTTCTGTTTTATGTTTTCTCTATAAAAATTACTCTTCAAATAGTGAATTTAACGTAGTATTAGTTAATTTTTTTAATACTAAGAGAAGAATTGATCATTATATTTTTCAAGTAACCAAGGTAAGAAAAGATACAAGATTAATAAATTAGCTTCATTTTTTATGTAAAGATATAAAATAAAGGTAGGAAAAGATCAAACATTCTCTCTCCCAATCTAAATAAAAAAATTATTTTATTAGGTGCTAAAATTTCAACGTTAGGCGTAGCAGGTATCATGGTATCGGAATCGGAATCAGAACCTGTGGTTCCGGTTTCTGCTATCAAAACTTAGGAACCTATTTAGTCGGTTCCGGTTTCGGTTCTCAATGTTTTGGGCGAGTACCTAGAACTGCTCACTCCTAATTTATTGTTTCTTACCCTGACTTTTCTTACTCTTATTTACTCTTACTTCTCTAACTGATTGTTCTTCTAAACAGACTCCTAGTTACAAGACTACTTTTTTTTTATAAAGAAGAAGAAGAATAAGAAGAAGAAATCCTTAAAATCCTCTCATGTTTTCACATGCCCCCATATTCCCAAAAAAAAAGATACTTTGTCATTTGTCCTAAGACAATAGTCTCAAAACTACAATGCAAACACTGGGTGGAACAAAGGATGGCATTTGGTTACCTCAGGTCAAATTGGTTTTAAATTTAGTGTGAAAAATTTAGGAACCACTATCATCGAATCTAGTATCGACTCTAAAATGTTTGAATCATAATATAACACACCTGTTAGATTATCAAAACATAAAGATATTGCATTAGTAATCACATATGAGAAGAAACCTAAGTGAATGCTACTCCTTACTACTTGCACAACTTATCGTGTCCTTCCTCTCTCATGCTTTTTCATCTTGCCCTCTTGTTCCTTGTCATATTCTTTGGCATTTTCTTCAAGTAAAAATTCAATTTAGAGCATGCATATTCCCTCTCTGTCTAAAATGTGTGCTTATATCCTAAGTCTTAGTCAATGGTGTCTTCTTTTCATTGACATTCAAATCTCTGTTGGCATTGAGCTCTCTGTCAATAACATTGAGCCCCTGTCCCAGGTAGGTCCAAATTCCATACACTTTGTTTGAACATTTTAAGTTCATACTTTTATATAAAGTATTTTGTACACTTTAAGATTTTCGTGTTGCAATTACCAGTGGCCATTTATACACTTAGTGATCAATTTGCCAAAGTGATTTTGTTAATTTTCCAAACATAGTAGCATGATTATTTCTTCTCTTACTAAAAAGATAGAGAAAGGTAAAATTGGAATTGGATACCTTAACCGATTTCAATATGAGGTTTGAAGTTTTGCACCTTGTTGAAC
>JACYFF010031958.1:93504568-93522080 GCA_017589665.1 Selenicereus undatus | reverse complement strand
ATTTATTGTGTTTTACAGGTTTTAATGTTTTTTTTTTGTAAAAAAAAAAACGAAATTTTACTGTAATTTTAAATTTATAATTTATAGTTTATAATTTTAAATTTTGAATTTTGAATTTCTCTGTCTTTACTTTCTTACTTCAAATTTATTTATTTGTAACTTTGTACGTGACGTTGCAAATTAAATAAACATAGAATTAGTAAGTGACTGCAATTTGCGAACATGACTGAACGATGAACAAATCCACATACATACGGAAATGCTTACATCAATCCATCGCACATATAAAGCGACGCAAACATACGAGCACCTGTCAGTCATACCTTCAGAAGCATTTAATTTCTGCTGGAATAAGAAGCCCAAATTTCATTCGCTATTTGATTCCTAATTTCTTTCATGGTATTCTTACCGTCCTGATCGAATAGGTTAACAGCTGGCGTTGGATCAGCGCCGAACGACCTTGGTGAGATTTGCATCCCCTTGTCATGGAGACGGATGAAATTGTGGAGTGTACATGCTGCAATGACAATTTCTATTTGTGATTATAAACTCATTTGAGGCATCCTATCATCCAAAATCTTCCAAGTGTTCTTCAGAACACCAAACGTTCGCTCCACTACTCCGCGTAAAGACGAATGTCGGTAGTTAAACTCTTCGTGAATGCCTTGTGGCCCATGGCCGCATTGCCGGCCCCTTATGAATTCCGGAATGTGGTAGCGAACACTCTTCCCTGAATATGGAGCCAAGTACCCTGTAGTATTTGGATACGCAGAATCCACCAAATAATATTTTCCTGTTACAGTACGTAAACCGAAGACAGCACATGAATTTCGATGAGAATGTAATCAAATTACTTAAAAACATGGCAACGAATATTTGAGTACCTGGTTGAGGATGAGGGAAATGAAATTTACGCTGACTCAAACTATCCTTCAACACAGGTAGGTCGTGGGAGCTTCCTTCCCAGCCAACGTTCACATATGTGAACATCATATCAAAGGAAACGACGCACAAAATGTTCCAACTCTTTCGGCCTTTACGATTTCGAAACCGTTGCCCAGTTTCATCTCCTACGACGCATTGAATATGCGTCCCATCTAATGCCCCAACGCAGTCCTGCAACAGAAAATAACAACTTCAGTGTTCATTCACCTTTACGTTGAATGAGGACAACATGTTCAAGTGTGTGCGGAGATTCAAAGCGTACCTTAAAGAATGGCCAGTAGAAGCCTTTCTGCTGGACAATTTCAGCGGGCACTTCATCCTGACTTTGGTACGGCCTAACAATATCAGAAGACAACTGTACCAGACCGTGGAGTACTTGTTTATGGTATTTGCCTATTGTTGATGGGGAATGCTGAAAGCGATCCTCAACCTCCCGATAGCTAGCCCCTCCTGCCAACCCAAACAACGTCATTGCAACAATTTCGGCAGCTTTCAGAAAACGACCCTTTTCCAATAAACATCTCTCTATGAATAACCTAACCAGATGAGTGAAAGCATCGGTTTCGAGGCGAAGAACTTTACGACACAAGTCTGGACGATTCCCGCTCAACAATCTATGCACGTACTGTGCCCCACTCTCCCCACCAACTGCTCTTGGCAGCCTCTCTTTGAAAGTGGAGCGACGTCGATCCTGAAGATAGCGTTCTAGGGTTTAACCAATAACAGTATCAACAGCTTGGTCTTCCACCTCATCCATCGTAGAATCCGCCACATCCATTGTACAGTCATCCTCATCCATTCTAGATCATATCACCACACAACAATAAGAGAGCAGAAACACATGAACATAAGACGTGACACATAACGTCTTCTTTCTCTACATAGAACGAAACATCAAGTACACATACAACAATAGAAAACGCAAAGACATGAACAACGTCATTCGAAAACGAAGTTATGCTAATGTCCAGGAGAACCTACTCGTAACGCACAGAAAATCCAAACATAACACCACACAATAACATAAACGCATACATACTCCAATCCGCTTACACAGTCACATGGAAAACCCTCTTGACTTGATGTACCTAACCACAAACTCATCATCCAAATCCAAGAAAAGACTTTCTTCCTTTTTTTGAATGATGTAGTCCATAACACTCCATATGAAATCCGTTCCCATGGCAGAAACTTCGGGATGTTGCTTAAGGCGTGCCTGCACCTGTTTCGTAAGGGATGGTTGTTGCTTCGTCTTCTCCCTCATGCGGAGAAAAGCAAGGGCTTGGTTGACCTCATCTTCTCGCGACGACCAACTCATAAGCGCTTGCCGTTTGCCATCGCTGGAGGTGCCCCCTTCACTTTTTCGCTTCCGGGAGCTGTGATCAGTCTTTGGTGGAGATCGACTTTCCTCCGCACGAACGCATTCCATACCATCCTGGGATCCATCCTCATTGGTGTCGTCACTGTCACCGACATGTTCGACGAAATCAATCGCCTTTCCCTTCGACCGTTGGGTTTGGTTGCTCGGGGAACCAACCATCCCAGGGGCGAAGCTCATTTCCCCTGTCGCGTGCTTCCCGTGGAATGAGGATTTCATCTTGTCCAAGTTCGCTGGCATCTTCTTCCGGAACGATTTATACTTGCCACCATATCTTTGCACAGGATAACACAAATGAACATTTATAATTAGAAATCCCAACCACGATGTTACGTAATATGAAATAACTGGTACAACTGTACACCATTTACTTGGAGGAATTCTTCCCAAGCGGAGTCGGGCACATCCACAGCCCCTGTAGTCGGATCAATACCCACCCCTGTTCTGCCAACAAGATATTCCCAAGCCGCCAACTTCTTTCGTAAATCATGACAACGGTTTTTGATTTGGGTGGTCTCCTTATGAATCCCTTCATTTTTCAGCATCACCCTCACTAAACTCCACTCAAACTTAACTGCTCCTTGACCTCTTTGTTCAACCAGAACATCCAATAACTTTTCATCATCCCTGTTCGTCCAATTAGCAGATTTTTTCGCAGAAGCGGCCATCACATTCAACTTGCTATATCCATCAACATTTCATGGGCAGGCCACACAAAAGCACACACAATGGTAATGGATCATCATTCCCAATTTTGTAAATCACATTTCCAACAACACACAAGAACAACTCCCAAATTACAAAGTCACAACTGCTGTACCCAATCATGAAGTGAAAAAAACAGGTCATAAACAAGCATTACACCGAACGACTGAGACATGACAAATCCACTACCTAGCAACATCACAATTGACACATGACAAATCCACCAACAACCAACACTCAAGAAGCATCACCGATGCACCACGGAACTGAAATCACCAACTTTGAGGCCCCGTTTTGCAACATTATACCTCACGCAACTCAGAACCAACACCACAATTCACTAACTCTGATTTATCACAACAATGCGTGGAGTTCGCTCAACAATTCAGTTATCAATTCAATCACATGTGTAGAGCATCATAAGAGAAAAAAAACAACACAAATACAACTAATTGAACAATTCAAAATTTCCATATCGAAAAACGGAGACGACAACAGTGAAGCCCAACTTACAGCGTACGGGGGTTGTGGGGAAGGGTCGCCGGTGTGTGGCGCGGGTGTTGGCCGGAGAACGCGCCAAGTACTGCTCTGCCGGTCGCCGGACGGCCGTGGAACCAGGGTGGAAGCAACGACTGGCGTCCTCACACCCGTAACGCAGCTGCTGCTGTGGACGTCGACGGTGTCTGTCGCCAAGGTTCCCACCGGACACGTCGGAAGCAGGTGGGTTCGCAGTCGGCGCCGGTCACCGGTCCACTGGGCGGCCGGAATTGGGAGGTCCAGTTGGGTGGCGAAGGCAGAAACACGAAGCTGTGGTCTTCGCTGCTGTGCTCTTCTCCTTAGCGTTCGAAAGCCCCATCTGCTGAAATCAACACAATATTGCACAGCAACTAAAAAAAAAATCGAAACATTTAAAAAAAAAATCTTCCGACATAAAAAATAAGAAACAACAAACAAAAAACCACACAAATGAATAATCCAGAAAAAAATAATTTAATAAGAAAATACACATAAAACATACAAACACATAATAACAAAATAAAACAAAAAACCCCAACAGAAAATAACAACAGAAAAAAATACAAAAAAAATAGAAACTACAAAAACACAATTTCAAAAATTAAAAATATACAACAAAAAAATTACAAAATAAAAATTATTTAAAAAAATAAAAAATAAAAAATAAAAAATAAAAATAAAAATAAAAAATAAAAAATAAAAAAATAAAATAAAAAAATAAAATACAAAATAAAATACAAAATAAAATACAAAAAAATAAAAAAATTAAAAACTCAAAAAAAAATTAAAAATTAAAAAACCTAAAAAATAAAAAGATAAAAAAATAAAAAATAAAAAAATGAAAACAACAAAAAATAAAAAATAAAAAATGAAAAAATGAAAAAAAATAAAAAATAAAAAATGAAAAAAAATAAAAAATACACAAAAAAAAATAAACAACAAAAAAATAACATAAATAAAAATTAAAAATTAAAAATTAAAAGTAAAAAATTACAAATTACAAATTAAAAATTAAAAACTAAAAATTCAAAATAAAAAATCAAAAAAATAAATAATAAAAAATAACAAACGAAAATTCCACAAATTTTTGGATAACTTCATAAATTATCACACATTAATTACATTCTTATTATTTTAACCCACTTCAACCCACCACATAAAAAATATACCAACTTCAACCCACTTCAACCTACTTCAACCTACTTCAACCCACCTAAAAAAAAAAATACCAACTTCAACCCATCTCAACCCACTTCAACCAACTTCAACCCACTTCATCCTTTTGACCCACCCAATTTACCCACGAAAGAAACAGGCCCTAAGTATTTGTTTTTCAGGTGCAAATCAGACTAACTAATTTGATTTTCTTATTCATTGTATTTTCCTCGTATTATATGCAAATATTTCTTTGTATACTTTGATTGATTTTCGTGTATAAAAAATTTAAATACATTTGTGTAACAACGAGTCCCTTAAGAAAAGAAAAAAAGAACTTATTTTAGCTAGAGGCTTGGAGGCATAGTAACTACAAGAAGACACATTCCAATATTATACATTAGCAGTCAAAAAAATTTCCTGGTTCCATCCTGATTTTAATCACAAAAAAAAGGAGAAAGTTGTTGGACATATAGTCAAACTTTGAGGGGGCATTCAATGCTGTTAATTCATCCTCAAAATTAACTCTGATGATCCTAAATTTGAAGGTATTTATTTTCTTTAGTCCAAGAATTATTTAAAATTATATTTTTTTACATAATTTAAACTTTAAAATAAATGCATACAAGTTGAATTTTATATGTATGAGTTGTTTTTAAGCTTACAATATCATTTGATATTGTCTAAAAAATACAACCTCAAATGACCCTATGTTGAAGAAAATAAAAACCTCCAAAATTAGAAAAGTTAAAAGTTATTTATGATGATTGTATTAATGCATCCAGTGCCTCAAAAGTTAAATTAATGGCATTCAAAAGCTCAAAAAAAAAAACAAAAACAAAAAAGCCAGATGCGAAAGCATCCATATTTCATACACCTATGCTTTCGGAGTGAACTAATTTAACAAAAATTTTCAACTACCAAGAAATCTCTAATGTATCGAATAATCCGAAAATCAGCATATCAACTCGACACATTGTTGGAATCAGTGCAACATCAAAATGTTTTGAGAGCAGATTCGAAAGTAGTCAATCGACTTGCTCTTCATTCAGAAATTCCCGATTCTTATTTCTCACGAACATATATTATAATTGGCGCCTTAACATATAATAGTTTTATTTTTGACAACTTTCAGGTGGAGCATCACAAGAAATGGGAAGACTACAATTAAGTTGCAACTCAAGGGGGATCCCAACTGGCCCATATGACCCCAGCAGAATTTTGACTTGAAGAAAATCTGGATAAAAAAGTCGTCTATATGGTTTTGATACTAAGGAAGTCAAATTGAAGAAATCAGCTACAATTACGACTCCACGCCACTCATCAGCTGAGCACTTTGATCCAAGAGAACAAATACAACTCCTCACTCATAGTATTACCAAGCAAGCAGAGGCCATAAGCCAAATTGCTAAGAAACAGGGGAAGACAGAGTGTATTGTTAAAAAAGTTTTGAGATTTTTTAAGGGACAAAGTGTAGGTTCTTCCAACCAAGTCAACTTGGACATTGATGACGAGTAGGACTCCCAAAATGACAATGATGATCCCAAGAATCTATCTGATTCTGATTAGTTTATTAGATCTACTTTAGCTAGAAAAATATTGTGGATGTCATGAATAATTTTCAATTTAGTGCTTTTAATTTTCAAACATAAAAATTCATATTTGGCAATCACTATATATCTTGTTTGTGGTGGTTTTTTTATATGTAAGTGGTTGAAATTTTTTTTTTGAGGCAAATTTTTTCTGGAGGAAAAGCCAATTTCCGTCGGATTTTCCAATGGAAATTTCCGTTCGAAAATTAGAGGGAAATTGGCTTTCCCTCTAGAATTTTGCATGGCCTGTAAAATGGCCCGATGGAATTTTCAACGGGAATTTTCCATCAGAAAAACCATCGGAGGCCGTCGGAATGCAATCTCCAACGAGCACTCACTACAAAAACGCAGTCCATCTCCGACGGACAAAGCGACGCGCTGGACAGACGTCGGGAAATGTCAGAGGGGACCGACGGAAAAACAAGCGGGACCCAACGGGAATCAGAATTTCCGACGGCATTCCCGACGAACGCCCTTTCTGTCGGAAATTCCGACGGGATTCCGTCGGAATCCGTCGGGCAATTTCGTAGATCTCGAGCCCTGGCGTTCGCGTTCGTTTATAAATTTGGGGAGAGGGGCGTTCGTTCGGTAGTTTGCAAAATTTAGAGAGAGAAGGTCTCAAAGAGAAAGAGAGGGAAGAGAGAGAAAGTGAAGGTTGAAGATTTTTGTAATCGGTAAGTTTTTTGTTTCGTTAGTACGTTGTTTAAAATTAAAATAGTTTAGTTATTTGATATTTTGTATATTTTAAATTTGTCAATTGTGACCGTGTCAGCTGTTTTGTCGCCGCCGGTACTGTTCATTGCCGCCGTCGCCGTCGCCCCGTGCCTTTTCACGCCGGTAATCCGTTTGATATTCTGCGTTTGAAGGTTAGTCGAAATTGTTTCGTTTTAAAATTTTAAAGTTATATTCATGTTTGTTATTTTAAATTAAGTATTTTAAGCGTGTTTAATATGTTTTTGTGAATAATTTAAATAAAATGAGTTCCGTTATTATAAAACGTTAAATATGTTAACCATGTATGTTTTTTAAGGTATGTTTAATGTTGTTGTTATTTTACTGAAAGTATGTATTTTTTGGTGAATATGCGAATATTATGCCTTTTTTGAGACGTAGTTAATTTTTTATATGATTTGGTTGGTTTAATATGAAATTTAGTTGTTCGTAGCATATGGATGTAAATTTTGTTAAATTTCTATTTCATTTCTGAAGTATATTTATTTGAATAAGTGAAATATTATATAATAAATATGTACATGTCACCACAAAGGTTAAATGCGTTAAACATGTATGAATTTTAAAGTATGTTTGCATTTCTTTGTATTTTAAAGTATGTTTGATTTTGTTGTTGTTTTTGTGAATTTATGCATTTTTTGGTGGTTATGCGAATAATATGCTTTTTCTGGAACGTTAGTTAATTTTTCAAATGATTTGATTGGTTTAGTGTAAAATTTATTTGTTCGTAACATATGGATGTAAGTTTTCTCACAAAAAAGTTAAGTACGTTAAAGATGTATGAATTTTAAAGTATGTTTGCATTTTTTGTTCCTTTTTTGAATTTATGTATGTATGTTGAGTGTATATTAATATAAGTTTAGTAAGTATGTGAATAGTAATTATTTCGTTTGGTTTGTTTAATTAGATGAGGTGGGTAATCAATGGTGTCATTTGTTATTGTTGTTTAATAAGATTTATGTAGAAAAATAATATTGTTATGTGAAATTAATTATTTATAGCATTCATGTGTAGTTACATTAAGTGTTGTTTTTGAGGTGTTGTGAGAATTGTTTATGATAAGGAAAAAGTATTATATTTTTCTGATTTCATATTTAGCGTATATTGTTCTGAATAATTAAACAACATGTTTAGCATGTGGAATAATTCTAATTTAATATATGTTTCGTTGTGGTAAATGGTTTAATAATGTTAAGTGCGTGTTTTGTTCGCATTGTCGTGTACATTAAATTTTGGTGAATATGTGAATAATATGCTTTTTTTGAGACGTGCACATGCTAAAAAATCTGCTTTGTTCGACGGAAAATGGCGAAGGAAAATTACACTGACGGACTGTTCGACGGATCCAATTTCCATCTAGAACTCCGACGGATTGGTCATATTCCGTCGGATTTTCGCGGAATATTCCGTCGGCTCACCTGATTTTTTAAACTTCACTTTGCTGGATAGAAGTGGTAGGTTTTTTTTTGAGGAAATGCCTGTCGGAAGGAATATTCCGATGGAATTTTACGGCGGATTTTCCAACAGACACGCATTGATGTTGAAAATGTGTAATTTTGAACTTATTTGGAATGTCGGTTTCTTCATTTTTTTTTTTGCATTTTTCTTAGAAATAAGTGACCGGACGAAATTTTCCGTCAGAGAACACTTTTTCCTGAATTTTTTAAAAAAAACATTCAATAAGGTGAAGTGGTCCACTGTCTTGAAAAACCCGATTGCTCGAGCAATAGGACACTCCACACACACACACAAACCTTTTTCTGTCTACCCCTTAGCCAGTGCCGCCCTCTTCTAGCCACCATCGCCGCGCTCTGCGGCCGTTCGACATCCTTCACTCCTCCCTCGAAATCAGCCCCCTGCACTGCCTCAACTGGTCGCTGCATTCGGTGTAGCACTAAGAAACTCATCATCTTTGAAATGAGTAACTGAACCTAATGTTATTGGAGAGAACATTGAATTGCCATTAAAAGATGGTGAGTTTCTTAGTGTTACATTGAATGTTTCGTTCCAGATATCCGTCGGCTTCCGTCGCCCACTCCGTCGGCCCGCTTCCCGACGGCTGTCTCTTTCTGTTGGAATGTGTCCGACGGACAGGAGATTCCGTCGAAACCAGCGGGTCTAGGGGACTTTTTCCTACAACCATTTTCCGTCGGATTTTCCATCAGAAAATCATTTTTTTGGTTTAATACGAAATTTATTTGTTGCTAACATATGAAATTTATGTTAAGTTTGTTTTTCATTTGTGAAGTTTATTCATTTGAATAAGTGGAATAAAATGTGATAAACATGAACATTTTTAATTATTATATAATTGTTATGAAATGTTGAAGTATGTTACACATGTGTAATGTGTTTTGTTTTAGGGAATACTTTAAATTTCTTAAGTATATGAATATTTTCTTTGGTTTGTGATATATATATTAACGTTTTGTAAGTATGTGAATTGTAATATATGTAATTAAGTTGGTTTGGATTTATTTAATTCAATGAAGTACGAAGTAATAATTTCATTTGTGTTTAATTTTTATTATATAAGTATATGAAGTGTTCTGCTTAATTAGGTGTGTTATGATATATTAAATAGTTTTGCTTTGAATGTGTTCTGATTGAATATGTGACGTATATTATTTTGAATAATTAAACAGTATGTGTATTATGTGTAATAATTTTAATTTAATTTATCTTTCGTTTTGATAAATGGTTTAATAATGTTAAATGCGTGATTTTTTCGGTTTGGTGTTTGATGTTTGATGTTCGATGACATTTATTTTTACAAATAATATGTACTGTCTTGAATTTTTCGTTGAAATGTTTAAGTATGTTAAGTATGTTTAATTTTTATTTAAGTATGTGATGTGTGAAATAAATTATGTAATTTATGTTTAACGCTTAATTAGGTGTACTGTGATGATATATTTAATGGTTTTGTGAAATATATTTTAATGTAATTCATACATGTTTGTTGAACTGGTTGAATTCATTTGTGCAGGAATTTTATTACAATTAATTGTAGTGTACGTAACAATTGAGGAATTCATATTAGGAACATATGGATGGGCCGTTGCATCGTCAATGGATGTATAGAAGAAGAAATCCTAATGGACATGGACTTAGAGAGAAGTGGTTAGAGGGAGTTAATATGTTTGATGAATTTGCACGAAATCAGGAGGAATATAAAATTAATGAAGTTTATAGATGTCCATGTGTCAAGTGTAAGAATATGCAATATTTTGCACCTGACGTTGTAAAGTCCCATTTGTATAGAAAGGGATTTGTGAAAAGTTATTGGTATTGGACGAGTCATGGAGAAGAAGATAATTAAGAAGTTGGGGGTGCAAGTAGTTCACATTCTATGAATTTTGATTATGAGCACAACGATTATAATGATATGGAGAATATGGTGCATGCTGCGTTCCAAGCTAATGAAATGAACATGAGTAGTCCGCATGACGTAAATCCTGAGGCCTTTTACACTATGGTTGAATCTGCCCAAAGACCTTTGTATAAAGGGTGTGATATAACTGAACTTGAAACATCTGTGAGGCTACTGAGCATTAAATCGGGACACAACATGTCTCAACGTTGTTTCAATGAATTGTTGGCCTGATGAGAGATGTATGCCCTTCTGAAAGTAGCATTCCGAAAAATTATCGTCAGCAGATGAAAAAAGTGAGAGACTTGGGTATGGATGTTCAGGAAATTGATTGTTGTCCAAATGGTTGCATGTTTTATTATAAAGAAGATGAGAGTTTGTCCGCATGCAAATTTTGTGGACATGCAAGACAATTACCGAAGAACTCCAACCAACGAGGTTGTAAGGATGTACCATATGCAAAAATGCAGTACCTGTCTTTAATTCCAAGACTGCAATGATTGTATGCCTCCAAAAAGACTGTGGTCCATATGAGATGACATCATGAGCACCGCCAAGAATCAGGTGTTCTCCGTCATCCCTCAGATGGTTTAGCTTGGAAGCATTTCGACCAAAAGTATCCAAACTCCGCTGCAGAACCTCAGAATGTGAGGTTAGGTCTTTGTGCTGATGGTTTCACACCATTTTCCATATCTGGAAGATCGTATTCTGTGTGGCCGGTTGTGGTAACACCTTACAACTTACCTCCCGAAATGTGTATGACTACCCCATACATGTTTTTAAGTTGCATTATTCCGAGTCCAGCAAATCCGAAGAACAGGATTGATGTGTACTTGCAACCCTTAATTGATGAGTTGAAATTGCTGTGGGATGTTGGGGTTGATACATTTGATGTATCAAGCGATGCAACTTTTAGATTGCATGCCGCATTGATGTGGACTATCAATGATTTTCCCGCATATGGTATGTTATCTGGATGGAGTACTCATGGGCTGCTAGCATGTCCGGTTTGTATGCATCAAAATTGTGCATTTTAGTTACAGTATGGCCGAACGCCATCTTGGTTCGATTGCCATCGTCGGTTTTTGCCTCGGAATCATTGTTTTAGAGCTAATAAAGTTGCTTTTCGTAAAGGGAAGAGCATACACATTGGCCCTCCCCGAAGGATTCCTGGTGAGATGTTGTCTGATACGGTATCGACTTTGCCTAAAGTGACTACAGATATCAATGTTCAAATTTCGGGATTTGAGGAGAATGAACATAATTGGACAAAGCAAAGTATCTTTTGGGAGTTGCCGTATTGGAAGTATTAACTTCTGAGGCATAACCTTGATGTGATGCATATTGAGAAAAATTTCTGTGAAAATATTATAAACACAGTCATGGATGTTCCGGGAAAAACAAAGGATGACATCAAAGCAAGGATGGATATGTCCATTTTGTGTAGTAGGCAAGAGTTGGACTTGGCTACAAGAGGGTCAACTGATAGATTGTGTAAGCCAAAAGCCAAGTTTGCACTATTGCTACCTCAAAAAGGGCTGTATGTCATTGGTTACGGGAGGTTCATGTACCTGATGGTTATTGCTCTAATGTGGGCAACTGGGTGGATCCATCTAACACAAAGTTGCAAAATATGAAAAGCCATGATCATCATGTGTTTTTGGAGAATCTTCTTCCGATAGCTTTTGCTGCTCTTCCGGATGATGTGTTGGGACCCTTGGTCGAATTGAGTGAATTTTTCAGAAACCTATGCTCTAGTGAGCTGCAAGTAAACATGCTGGAAGAGATGCACAAGAACATTGCTGTAATTCTTTGTAAATTGGAGACTGTGTTCCCTCCTGGTTTTTGAAATGTCATGGAACATTTGCCTATTCATTTAGCCGAAGAAGCTTTGTTGGGTGGCCCTGTTCAATATCGATGGATGTATCCTTTTGAGAGGTACTTTGGTTGGTTGAAACCTACGGCAAAGAATAAAGCCCGTGTTGAAGCATCTATGGTTCACGCATATTTGGCGTTTGATATAAAACATTTCGCTGAGTACTATTCTCAGTCAAGCTTGGATAGCCCAAGTATAGGGCGTAAAGAGGGTATGCAACAGCCTGAATCACAAATGTCAACGCTATCGGTGTTCAACCGTAAGGGTACTCCATTTGGGAATCGAGGCTGAAGATATCTCACTGAGGCGGAGTACCGTGTCGCTCGCCTTCACATTTTACTGAACTGTGGTGAAGTGCAACCATATCTGGAGTAAGTACATCAGTTACTGAAAGTTTCATTTAAATACTTAATAATTGTCGACTAATAAGTAATTAGTTTCATTTGTTAAACATTACAGTTGGTTCAGACATCAGTTTCGCGGTCATAATCCAAGTGCGAGTGATGCGGAAGTTGACTTGTTCATCGAGGCAAATTTCGCACAGTGGTTCGAGTGTAATGTAAGTAATCTGTCATAAGTAATCTTCAACTTCCGAAACACATTTGTGTAATTCTGAAGAGGATTGCCTTCTTTTTCTCTCCGTAGGTCAATTCTTATCGGGTGTTTAATGATGAGAGGCAAGATTTTTTGGTGAACTTATCTCATGGACCGCTTACGGTGGTGGAGTGTTTCTCTGGATATAAAGTTAATGGTTATCGGTTTCATACCAAGGCCAGAAATGAAGGTAAAGCAACATATAACTGTGGCGTCTGTGTCAAAGGAGTTGAGGAAGGTGACGAAGTCTCAGGGGATTATTATGGTGTACTTCACGAAATTGTTCGTGTTGAATTCACGGGTGAGCCAATTAAAAAATGTGTTCTTTTCAATTGTGAGTGGTTTGACCCGGATGTTCCTCGGGGGTTACGTTACCGTAAATTTACCCCATATCCCGAGGTGAATCATACCAGACGTTACAGAAAGTATGACCCATTCATATTTGCTGATGTTGCAACCCAAGTGGTATATGTTAAGTACCCTGAGGGGATATTAGGAAAAGCGAATTGGTGGGTAGCTATACCAAACAAACCTCACGGTGCTCCTAAAGATAAAGAAAACCTAGAACTTGCCTATCAACAGTTTGGAATGACAAACATGAACGTGGACAATGTCATAGTAAGCACATTAGTCGATGAAACTGCAGAGGCTGATGATGTTGATGAACATGATTGGGGTGATGATGATGATGGGAATGCTGAACATGATGATGGTGATGAAGAGGATGAAGAAGGTGAATGGGAGGATGAAGATGAAGACACTGATGATGGCCATGATGAAAATACGGCAGTGCAAAGTGGTGATGATGACGATGACGATGATAATGCGTCCAACCATGATTGATTGAATTGTGTTGTTGTATGGATATTTATGCATATGTATATAAAGCGTTTCTTTATTGCAAACTAAAAAAAAATTGTCTGTATGTACTGTAATTTTTCACTAACAATAGTATCAAAAATGGCGCGGTTTTATTTTTTTGTTCTTATTTTTTAGATGCCTGGAAACAATGGTGGACGTGGTCGTGGTTGAACGGCCAGGAGTGATGCCGGTAGAGGAGTACCACAACCGACTCCACAGTATGATCCTGCAGATCAAACTTATGAGCCGAACACCTTTGATAGAATGTTTGGAGGTTTTCTTGATCCAAGTCAACCATTCGGAAATTATTTTGGTAGTATGAATGAGCAATCCCACCTGCAACCACCTTTCTTTGGTGCTGGTATGCAAACACCAATTCAACCAAATATTAGTTACATGGGTGGTGGTTCATCTACTCCATTAGTTTATCAACAGTTCGGTACTGTTAGTCCGCATTTCAACAGTAATCATTTTATGGGGCAACCTAGAATGCCAAGTCAGTCAGTGCACAACGAAGGGGTCCGCAATGAAGGGGGAGGAAGAGATAGACACAGTCCTACACCTGAGAGTGACACATCGAGCACCAATAATAAGATATATTTACAACCTGATGGTGACACGTAAGTTTATTATGAAGTTTGCAACTTCTTCACTTCTCATATTCTTTTGATACGTGTAATCTTTATTACTAACCAATTCTTTTTGTGTTCTTAGTTTTGTTCCATATCAAGGTGTAGTTCAGAAAATAATCGAAAGTTTTGCAGGTAAGTACCCACGTCCTTGGACCACGTGGGGGGAAGTTCCACAATCTCAAAGAGACATTTGGTTCAATGAGTTCAAGGTTCATAATTATCTGTGCAATGAATTTCAAAGTCGTGATTGGATTGTTAATTTCGAATGTTTGATTACTAATATGTATACTTCAATTTTTCCGCAGAAACACTACTGCTGGCATCCAGACAACGAAAGTCAGATACGGCGTAACTTTGAGTACAGAGGTGCCACTCGACTCAGGGACATTCTAGGATACGCTAGGAAGTACAGCAAAAAACCGAAGTGGTTACCGCCTAGTGTTTGGAATGATATGCTCAAACATTAGAGTGACAATGACAACTTCAAGAAATTGAGTGAACAAAACAAGAAGAATAGATTGAGTGATGTTGAAGGTTTTGGTCATTCGTTGCATACATGTGGCTCAATTCCGATTAGTGAAAGGAAAAGGCGTTTGGTAAGAAATTTGATTATTAATAAATGTATTTGTTATATATAAAGCATGATATGGGTTGAGGTCCTCGTTCATCATCCTCGCTTATATTTAATTGCGATTTACTTTTGTTTTTCAGACCCAAATATTAGGTAGGGAGTCCACGTGTGAGTAATTGTTCAAGGACACTCACTGCAAGGTGAAAGACAAAACTTTTGTGGACAAAAAATCTGCCAAAAAATATGTAAGTTTCACACATTCTATTTACAGATAATTCATATGTGACAATTGTAGGTTTGATTTAAAATAGTTTTATGTTGTATAATTTTCAGGAGGATCATCAGAACAAATGGTAGGAGTACTCCCAAGCTGCAACTCAAGGGGGCTCTCAACTGCCACCTATGACCCAAGAGGAGTTTTGGATTAAAGAAAATCTCGACAAGAAGGGCCGTGTATACGGTTTTGGCGCAGAGGGGGTCAAGTTGAAAAAATCGGCTACTATTGCAGCTGCACGTCACTCATCAGTTGAGCATTTTGATCCAAGATAGCAAGCACAACTCTTCAATGAGAGCATAACCAAGCAAGCAGAGGTTATAACTCAAATAGCCAAGAAACAGGGGAAGACAGAGTGCATGCTGAAAAAAGTTTTAAGATTTTTCAAAGGTCAAAGTGCAGGCTCCTCCAGCCAGATCAACTTGAATCTCGACGATGAAGAGGACTCCGAAGACGACAATGATGATGATCCCACAAATTTATCCGACTCCGAACAGTTTAGTAATTTGTGTACATTTTAAACAATTTCCTATGTCGTAGTTCATATTTAATTCAACATGTTTCTTTTGACAGATATATCTATAAAATTTTATCTTTGGTAATTATATTGTTACGCGCATATTAATTTTGCGTAATTTTTTTTTTTGGGGTTTTCAAGAAAAATTTCCTACAAATTACTTTTTCTGTCAGATTCTCAATTCTTTAAAAAAAAAATTTCATCAAAAAAATTTTTTTAAAAAATAATGGGGAATTCCGACGGGAATTTCCGTCGGAAATTCCCTCCACCCTTTTCGAACTTCGCTTCCTCCGATGCTGCAGGGGTGTCCGACGGTCTGTCTGACGGGATATTTCCATCGGAAATTCCGTCGGACACGATCGGATTCCGTCGGGAAAAATTTTGCGACGAGCCCAATCCCGACGTACCCTTTCCCGTCGGAGTTTCCGTCGGAATGCACTTTTCCCGTCGAAAAAACATACTTTTTCCGTCGGTATTTCCGTCGCAGATCAGCTGTGTTTTTGTAGTATATACTTTCCCATCAGGCATGTGTCTGTCGGAATTTCCATCGGATATGCAATTTTCTATCTGAGTTACATGCATTTGTGTGTGTGCATGCATGTGTGTGTTTTTTGTGTGTCTATTTCTATGCCTACACACACATGTAAACACACAGATACACACAGACACACACATATATATGTATATACATAACAACAACTTAAGATTGATATAAAATTATACATTTTATAAAGTGATTAATATCAACTCAATTAATACAAGTGTATTGACATTTGCTCTGTTTTAAAAAAGTCACCGGTCCAAAATGTTATGGGTAGGGAAAATAAGTCATGCGACCCTTGTTTTTTCTTTGTATATTTTCACATGGGCAAGGTTTATTATCTGCTTGGTCATGTGATTTGTTAGAGTGCATACACCCAATGTTGAATATATATATATATATATATATATATATATATATATATATATATATCTGTGTGTGTTAGGTTTCGTGGCCCAAAATTCAAGAATTGGCACGGTGAGACTGTGCTAGACGACACGTGCGTGTCAGGCCGAAGAAGCAGGGCGTCGAAATGAGGCAGAAAACTGGCACGGTCATGCCACATCCTGTTTTGCGCGCGGATTTTTGGTGGCTAGGGTTGCCTCGGCGTGCAGTTTTCTCCTGGCGGCTAGGGTTCGCCTCCAAGGGTAAAATCCTGGACTTCTAGACCCTATATAAAGGGACCACACCTAGGATCTAAAATAACTCCATAACTCCTGAATCCCTTAATCCCAGAACACATTGAGAGGTAGAGAATTTTGAGAGAAATTAAAAGAGAGGTTGTAATTCTACTGCTGGATCAAATCACTTGTTGTGATTGTGATCGTTTTGTATTCTCCCTACTCATATAGTGGATTGATTGCGCTCGTCGCCGTCCGTGGTTTTTCCCGCATTGAGTTTCCACGTAAATTTTATGTGTCGTTTTTGTTCTTGTTATCGTTCCTTTAATTTCTGAATATCTGTTTTATCTTATTGCTTCCGCTATTACTTTGCTCTATTTCCTAACAATATCTATCTATCTATCTATCTATCTATATATATATATATATATATATATATATATATATATATATATATATGTATATGTGTATATATATGTATATGTATGTGTATATATATATGCATATGTATTTGTATATGTATATGTATATATAAGTATATATATATATATATATATATATATATATATGTATATGTATATGAATATGTATATATGTATATATATATGTATATAAATATATATATATATA
>JACYFF010031958.1:93439920-93478228 GCA_017589665.1 Selenicereus undatus | reverse complement strand
AGATCATCAAAATTCAAAACGAAAACACAAATGGGTGATAAAACATGGTCTGCATGATTGAAGCCCACAATTATAATATGCAAATTGAACAATTACACTGCAGCCAAATGAATTAGCATTTCAATACCTTACTGAAGAATCTGTTGATCTCAGTCTCAGCACATGTTTCACCTCCACCCCCTGGAGTAGGCCTTGTTGGACTGAGCAAGGGCATATAGAAACCACAGTTCAATGAAAACTTCACATACAAAGAAAACTGGAAAAATCTTTCCAATGAAAAATAAAATAAATAAAAACAAAAAAGCAAGCCCTTCAACTAATCTTTTATCTCACCTTGCAAATGCAGCGTGCAACACAGGAGGAGTTAGCTTTTGCTTAAGATTGCTTATTAAGCGATCCTTCACTGGTGATGTAAAAGAATTGCGTTCTATTAGCACACTGCGATACTCAGTGGCAGCTCTCTTTGGGGACCTGATATCTCCATTTGGACCTATACAGCATATCAAGGGAAAAGGAAATGGCTTCAATATAATAGACGGTTTTGCAATAAAATTCATAAATCTCTTCCATTCTTCTGATCTCAACAAAATCATTTGGAAGTCTACTTAAATCCTCAACCACATATCTGGCTACTACCTCCCTTTTACCCAGATCCAGCTTGTCAGGTCCACCTTCCCTATCTATCGTTCTCTTTTTTCCATCATCTTCCATACCTTCCATCCTATCACCTAGGATTGGACAATTTTTCAGCTTTCAGTTATCATGGACAATAGCAGAACACCTCATTATGCTATTTTCTACTTCTTCCATGGATTAGCAAGCAGATCAAAGTCTTCCAAAATTAAAGCCCAATAGAAACCTCTATACACTTCAATTCTTAGGCTATGCGCATCCAAGAATAGCCCAACTAGAGTGCAGGTTTGGCTTCAACTGTATAGTTAGACATGCAAAATTTGGAGACCCCAGCGCATCACACTGACTCATAGGACTACCATTAAACCATATGAAATGAGAACGCAGAAATTACAATTTTCTGAACAAACACCAAATGTTACAGATCTGAATAAAATTGGCTCAGGGAAGATAGAATTACATCAGTACCTGCCGTGCTATCATGCTTCTGTGAACATGGCAGAGGCGGTAGTCCTCCATACGTGCCACTAATATGCACGGCAATGGCATCCAGAGATGGCATTGGCTCTGCCAACAATCCCTGACGATTTATCTGTACAGACAGAGATGGTCTTGCTATTATCAAAGAATTGTACATGGAGGAACCCTTTTCCCAGACCATGCTCTCCAACAGTCTCTCTTCCAAGGAGTTTAAATGCCTTCTTAGCTCTCTTGGAAGAGAATCCTCATGTCGTATGAAACTCTCTATAACCTTGCTAAGATCAAAGGCTGTAATTCCAGTTTTCTCTAGTACAGCTGGAAACAACATTGTCACGGTCTTATGAGTGGCCAGCACTAGTTCAGCAGAACAAGCCAGCATACATCTGTGAAATCTTTCGTTCGTTAGCAAAGAAGTCAAATTATTAGCATGCAGAGGAGCTTCAGCCATGCACATTGCCTCCAAGACCCTATAGTATAGCTTCAGAGCTTCCAATTGTCTTTGCTGTGCCCATATGTTGTCCATCAGGTTAGCGTTGGGTAGGCTCCCAGAAACACATCGTTCTCCGAGGGCACTATTTGGAAAAATGGCCTCCAAAATTATAGAAGCCCTGCGAACAACCTCATTGCTTACATCCCTATCACATGACGTGAAAAACTTTTCCAGCTGCGCTGATGGTTTGGAAGGAAGAGGAGAAATCACGGTTCTGAGCCACTTAGCAGTTGTCATTGCAGTGCTTACAGGGGTACCTGCTATTCTCACATTGACGCCGCCACGAACATTTGTGTGATGTGCAGGAGATCGTGACGGAGAAAGTGGACTGGTAATTGTTTTTGTAGGTGAGGCCAATGCATCAAATTTTCTCTACACCAACCCATCAAAACGAGAACATATTTTACTTTCAATAGTCATGGCATTATTCCAAGACAAATAAATTGGCATGGTAGTGTTGTGAAAGCTACCTTAGTACCACTTATATTAACAGCACCTCCAGAGAGGCTCCCTGAACCCAGCAGGCTATCATCTTCATTAACAAAGACTCTTTCATCTATTTCAACCCTGTTGGAAACTGCAGAATCATAATCCTTCTCTAGTACACTTATACTTGATAGAATTGATGAATCTTCCAAAAGATCTTCAAAATAGATCAAGCCATCTGCATTTAGTAAAAAAGCAATTAGAAGCCAAGCCCATCCAGCAAAAGGGCATCGAACTTTCAGACAGGAAATGGCACATAAATAATTCTTACGCAACCTGGATCAATGTTGTTGACATTTTCAGTCTTGCATGCTGAAGCTACAAGTGGCTTTTTCTCCAAAATATGTTCAATTAGATCATTAGCTTTCGCCATCATCTTCTTCACATCATCTTCAGATGTGTCATAAATGTGGCAAAGCACAGCAATTAGGTTGATACCTCTATCGGTCTTCTTATCTGGGAAGCA
This sequence comes from Selenicereus undatus, assembly GCA_017589665.1. Lineage (NCBI taxonomy): Eukaryota > Viridiplantae > Streptophyta > Magnoliopsida > Caryophyllales > Cactaceae > Selenicereus > Selenicereus undatus. The sequence continues at coordinate 93,475,673 of JACYFF010031958.1, read as the reverse complement.
AAGTCACACATTAAAGTACTGTCAAACTACTGTTGCCGATAATAATTATTCATTCTATTCCACTAGCAAAATACACCGAAGCTGTGCATGAGAAAATCAAAATTCAAACAGAACTAATACCTGAAAGCCCAACCTAGACTAGATATTCCCCTTTTTCCTGATTTGGGGGAGGGGGGGAGGAGAAGAGGTCGGGCCTTCAAGGGAGGGGGGTGCAGGGAGGCTGTTTTCGGTGGACCCGGGATTTAAACATATCAACTCCTTATTATGACATATCAAGGGTAAAGAAGACTAGAAGAGCATAGTGCAGCATTTTAATCTGGTGCACTATTATTTGAAATTGAACAAAAGAAGCATTTAGAAATAGCCAAAGACCATCAATGAATCAGAAGCTCAGAATATAATACCAATGAACGGTGAGTCAAGAACACTGAACTTCCTTAAACGAGTTGGAACGTGGATAATCAGGACAGCCTGCCACAGATATTATCATTTATTAGGATAGCACCAACTTTATTCCTATAAATAGTGCATTATACAAAGGGTAAAAGGGACGTGGGAAAAGGATATTGAAAAATAGAAGCAGAAGTTAACTATAATAAAATGAAAATAAGATAAAGTAAATCTTTGAAGAATTTTGCAGATGTCGAGTTTCATATTATCAAGTAAATTATCAAAACAATAACAAGGAATTTAATAAAGCTCCATGCTATATAATTCAGATTCAACAACCAATTGCAACTTGAAGTGCATACTAAGGATAAGCAACTGACCAACACAGCGACTAAACCGTTCGTGCAAGTTACGAGGTCCTTAAACCTGCCAAACGCATGGACACGTAAAGCCAGAAATAACAACCACCCAAACTTATGGTACTGTGAAATGTAACCAGAGCAGGATGTGCTTCCATCAGCTGGCTGCTTATCAGCTTCATTCATCTTGAAGAATTCCTGATATGCACGCTTGTAGTACCTTAACAGTCATGGCACATCAACAAATACGGATCAACTTCATGGAAATCGCTCGCACAAAAAATGCTATCAAATGTGCCCAGCAACTTCTAAGTTAAGCAATAGAACAACAAAACAACATAACATCAATAACCACCATAAGACTAGCTCGATTCACAGCATACATGAGTCTATCACAAATTCCAAACTGGATTCACTGCCTTCAAGTAGAAGGGTAACACGTTAACAAAATACAACCTCATGCCACCATAATTCATATGAGCGCCTTTTAATTCGTAAGTAATAAAAAACAACACATTTCATCACATATGACATATAAAGGGATGGGAGTAGTACATAATGAAGTACGACACATCAATTGTGAGAAAACTGAATGCTACCAGCTATGCTTTGTAATTTTAGTTCTAATAGGTGTGTTATGATTTTTCGAGGGCCCGGGCCACTAAGCACTTCTTGAGCACTTAACTATTTCTCATCTCTCTTCCTAAGTTTCCATTTGCTACAGCCTCTGCAATCAGCACATCTCCTCATTCTTTGGATCAGTGGTTCATCATCACCGAACACTGCAACCACTTTAAAATTCATTGCCCAACATATATATGATATTAATGGAGAATCATTAAAAAAAAAAAAAAAACCTAGCTACAACGATCTATTAACCAGAAAAGGGTGGCAGTAGTTGAGAAGGCTTGCACTTCAACAACGGCAAAAAGCAGTGATGGCAGGTAAGAGAATCAGAAATTCAGAGCTCAACCAAAACAAAACAAGCTTGTCTGGAATTTAGCTGTTGGGGAAATACTGAACACACCAGAACCCATCACACCCTCACCTAGGTAGAGCTGTTAAACGGGCGGGGCGGGGCGGGTCGACCCATTTAATAAACGGGTCAATTTCGTGTCGGCCTTGAAAATAGTTTAGATTTGCTCAAAGCTTAAAATTAACAAGTTTTCACACTAAACGGTCAAATCGTGTTGACTTCGGGTCGAAATCGGTTCGGTTCGAGTCAGGTTCATGTTTCTCTCAGTAAATTCGAGTCGGGTTCAGGTCGGGTTATCGTGTCGGGTAAGACTTTTACAGCCGTACACCTAGGTAAATCAAGATGCCAGTTTGTCACGCATCGGCCCATCAGTGGTGCAGATCATCCAAAGATCCAGGCACTTAGGAAATACATAAAAATTGCAGGTGGCCCAAATCTATTTGTCAATGTGGATTTAACAAGACTAGTAGGGAGTATTGATCTAACTCAGGACTATTAGATTATCCTGTGTGTTACACATTGTTATCAACCGATTAATGGAAATACCCTCAAGGTAAATCAAGAGCCTCCAACTTGATTGCACATTTGTCGGCAGAAAGTAACCAAAAGGAATGCACAACAATGAAACAATGGACCCTCTGACAACTGGGAAGCCATATTAACTAACTTCAAGCACACATGAATCGCCAAACAAAGCAAACAATAGCTTGTTTACTCATTTGTGAACTGGCATACAATTGTCCTTTCAATTCCCTAGTCAAGCAATCACTCCCATAATTTTTCCCCTCCCATAAGTTTTCTCCAGCTTGCAAATGAAATCTCAACTCCTATAACGAGTCGAGCAAGTTCAAAAGCAATGCTCCTGGCTGATTCGTTTGAGGAAACAACCCAACCACAAAAATTTGAAACCCACCCACGAGTCATCTAAGGTCACCAAAATTAACAAAATGGAAATATATTTTAGGCTTGTTGTACACAACTGAGAGGAATTCAATAAAAATTGCTAAATTTAGAAGCAAGCATGACATATGGAAACCTTAATCACCTCACAATCCGAATCCACAGATTCAGACTGATGCAATATAGAACCTGCAACACCCCCCCCCAAAAAAAAACCCAAGAAAAAGAAAAGAAATAATGATATTGACAAACCAGGTTTCTGTGAAGAATCCAAAAGGAAAGATATAGAACAAGTATATGAAATAAATGAAAAGAAATCACCTGAAACAAAACTGGTGAACTGCATTACAGATAACAAGCAAAAACAGTATCTAATTGTAAACAAGATTCTTTGGAAAATGTAAAGCCTCAATACCAAATTAGCATAGTGGAACTAGTGATTTTTAAATGCATCAACTACAAAGCAATTAAGTATCAAGATAGGAGCAGATCAGTAAGCTCACACCACCAAGGAAAAAAGACAAGCAAACTAGAGCCAGAAATTAAACATAAGCCCAAAAGGCCAAACTATAGACCGGGAGAAATTCAAACAGGAGTTTTCAAATATGCACCTATTGGTGATGCAACTGATGAGGGAGCGTAACTATTCATTTCTATAGCTTGCATAGCTAGTAGCAAGTAGCAACTAACAAAGACATTTTTGTCTGGGCTTCACATATTTTAAAATCTAAAAGGAAAACAAATATGTAGGTGCATTATCATTGGTGCATGGGAAACATGCGAAAGAAAAAGAGAAAAATATAGAACCTTCCACATCAGAGATGCAACCAGAGCAAGCTATACAACATTAACAATACTACATGATTGTTCCTAAATATTAAGTTTAAAGAGATTTTTTTTTTTAAAGGACAGTGTGTGCGTGAGAAAGTCAGGACACCAGCCAAGAAAAGAATCCTACAACACATAAACCAAACCAGATGAAGAGGCAGCGCTATTCACTTCGATGAATCCCAAAACAAATAGAAGAGTTACTGAATTAATAAAACATCCAATTTAGCAAGTTTTGTTAAATTTAGCAACTGATTAGTAGACCAGACTAAAATAGTGATCTTATGACAACATATTCGAATTAGTTGAATGTGAAGTATCGTTGTGATCAATAATTATTTAATCAGTAATTTGGCATCATGACACCAAAAAGCCCATGAAACATATAGGTAGCTAAATTATTGATGAGAAACTTGGGGCGGACAATGAGTCCTCATCAATTTAATACTTGAACTAGGCACCTCATCAAGCTTAATAAGCCTTGATACCATTCACGTTGGCTATGAATATGATCATAGCAAGCAGCCACAATAATAATTAAATTCAACAATTCACGCCTGATGACATAAATGACAAGGAAATAAACGACATTATGACCAAAAAACATAAATGGAAACATGTAGGAAATTAGAAGACCTACTTGCTCAGAAGGCTCAAATGCACAAAATTGGCCTGCAACTCCTTTGCCTAAGCACAGAGAAAATTAGCATAATTGAGTCAGCAAAGCCAAGGATGCTGGAAACACAAGAATTTTGGATAAAGGTGAGGGAAGTGTCTCAAGATAAAATGATATACGTGCCTCTAGTTTCTTCTCCCAATCTGCACCATACATGTTACTCAAAATTGGGCCGATTTTAACAATAAATTGAGGGAGCTCTTTGAAGAAGTCCACAAGACTGCAGTGAACAAAAACATTTCATCCAAAATTACGTAAGTCATACATTGATCAGAGAGCACTGTCAACGTGAATGCTCCAAGCCACTAGTTATCTGTGTCCTGTTCCGGGGACTGGGATACCTGTGTCCCACATTTCCAATCTAGACAACTTTAATTGGTACAACTAAGTAGCACATCACATTCCGGTACCACATGATTCAAGACCCTAGTAAATATGACAAACGAACAATAGGCAGATGCAGAGCAGCAACATACTTAAGCCTCACTGTTCTCAGTATCTGGCACAAAGTAACTCCAGTCTGCTTTGGCCCTTCACTAGCATCACCTGTAGGCCTCTCACCCAATCTCTTAACAGAGTAGAGAACAAATGCAGACAAATATCTCTCCAGCTCTTCCGGCTGAACACACAGAAACATACCCATATCAGAACTTTGCCTATTCACAAACAATCAAAGAGAATCGTTAATACACGAATTCAAATTTGCCTACCGGGGTACTTCCCATAGCGGACATATTAGTCAACAAGACACTCCTGCTCTCTGTGAAGAGCTTTTTGGCATCTAAGAGCGTCGTCTCGTCCAATGAAAAGTGGTTCTATAACACAATTCACTTCTGTAGTTAGACTGGGACAGTCAAACGATGCACTGAACTAAGCAGTCATGGATTACAGAACAGAATTGGTGCAATGGAAGTAAATTAATAAATAAATCTGATGGCTACCAAAAGGGCTCTTTCTTCCTACAGTCCCCACCAACAAGAAGATGTTCAAAAAATTCTTCCAGTTTCCCCCTTCACCCTAAGAGCTAGAAAACTACCTTCCCTATCATCAAACAACTGCATTCCAGCGTAATTCCTCACCAACAGACTGTAAGTGGAAAGAGGGAGTAAACAATAACAAATGGAGAAATAAAACCTTGCACAGATCAGCAAATCGAACTTCACTTTCGGCTCCATCCGGGTTCAAATTTGCAGGCTTTGAGTCCTCCATCTTCGCAGAAGTTGTACTCATGTAATCCCCGCAAAAATGGACCAATACCCTAGACATGAATCAAAGCACAGGGAACAAAATTGTCAAAAAGTGGACATTGGCTATGATGCTCTGACTCGGCTAAATGGGTGCCGTATCCGGATCGACACGACCCGAACCGGACACGGCTATGTAGGGCACAGACGAAGATGAAGGCGAATCGGGTGAAGCAGCAAAAGGAGAAGCAGAAATGTGCGCGTACCTGTCGAATCGGTCGAAGAAGGTGAGCCCCGAAACTTCGGCCTTTCCCAACCCTCACAAGTCAAAAACGCGCTCCCGTTCTCTCTCTCCCACTCCCTATGTTTCCCTCCCTCCGCCCGACAGTGCACGTGTGTAATTCTGATTTGAAGGGGCTAGGGTTTTTATTTTCACTGCTGCGGATAAAAGGAACTTCATCGATCATTTTACCATCATGTTTTCACCAAGTTATGTTCTCAGGAATGCCAACGTAACGATTTTGTTTACAATATCATTCTATAATCTGCAAATAGGAGGTCACTTTTATTTTATTTTATTTTATTTTGGTAAATATACTTTAACACTAGGAGAAGAGAACTTTTAACATTTATATAAAGGATAAGAAAAAAATGGATAAAATTCTTTTAAAAAGTATTTATTACTAATACACACAAACACACACATATATAATTCCCTTGCAAAAAAATATATATATGAAATTTATTTCTCCAAATTGCATTTATTTTTTGAGAGCACATATTTAGTTCTTTAGACTTACACTACAAAAAAATGTTCATGCTTCCACGCTTATTTAACCACACTTAAGTAAGCGTAGCAGGAAAATAAGTACCCAGTACTATCTCCACACATAATAAGTGCGGATAAATATAACCACAATTATAAGAGTGGTAGTAAGATAATAATGTATGCTCACACATATTAAGTGTGGGGAATTACATTTCGTAAATATGAAACAATTAGCGCAGATATTAAGTGTGGTAGCCAATTTATTTAATTTTTTTAAATTGTGGTTTTTCTTTAATTAAACCCCCAAATTAATTTAAAAAAAAGAAAAAACAATTGAAATTGTGTTTTTCCTTAAATAAACCGCCAAATTAAATAAAAAAAAGGAAAATGTTTGGGTTGAAATTGAAACGGAGGTCGACGTGCGCCATGTTCATCTCTGCCTTAAATCCTCAATCCCGCGCCCCCCCCCTCTGCTTCTCTAGTTTAACCCTACCCTGTTTAACGCCCTCTGCTCTGGTCGGTGGTGATCGGCGGCGAGCTTCCGGCTGTCACGTGGTGATTTCTACCAGGTCTTGGGCTTGAAATTTCGGCGTGGTCTGAAATTGATCCCACCATTCGTGCGCGTAAAAGCTTGAAATTCCGGCGTCTCCTGGCTTCCGGCGACAAGGATTCCGGCCATTCGCTCAATCTAGAGTCAGTATCATCATCCTCTTTCTCTCTTTATCTGAATTGTATGGTCTGAAATTGAAAATTAGGGATAGTATTGTGTGCCTTTAAAATTGCTTCAATTGAACTCTCTATTGTACATGTTCTTGGGTGTTACATTTAGTCTTGATGGAAATTGCTTCAAGTGAATTGTATGGCCAGTCGCTCAACCAGAACGTTTAGCCACTGTCACGTACTGTTGCCTCTTTGTTTACTTAAATGGTTGTCCTATGAAAAGTTTCTGGATATCCTTTTGCAGACATGAGTGCTGGTGAACTCCATTGTGGCATCTGACTGAGTGTAGGTCCTGTAAATTGCTTCTTCTAATCACGTAAATACCCAAATCGATTCGAATCCATTAGTCCATTACCCATATCACCAGACCTTATCACTTCTTCAAGCTTTTGCTTCTGTTTCTGTTTTCTTTTTGACTTGTAACTCGAATTCTCTTGCAGCTTTCTACGAATGACCAAAGATTCTTGAAGATCAAGAACACCTTTCAACAAAACTTTGGCAATGTCTTCTTTGTGACCATTATTAGACCAGCAGGAGTTTGTCATAGGACCTAAGTGTTTGTGAAACCTGTACTTCCCATATGGTTTTGATCTTCCTTAATAATTGCTAAAGATGGGGTTTGATTTTCCTGCCTTTTTTTTTCTCACTTTCAACCTTATTACTATGCTACTTGGATTTCCTAATTGCCGCACATTCAACACCTTTTGGGTTATCACATGTCACAAATGATATATAGCTAATTGATCTCCTTTCCTCCTCAGTCATATTTTGTAACCAAAGATATAAGACAAAAGGGGGGAAAAAGTAGGCACATTGTGAGATATATAGGCCTTGTCCATTTCATATATAATTTCAAAATCTAAGACGGCAAAATTTCAGGAAACTATGGAAAATTTGAGGGCCTTCAAGTATATCTTCTCCGTCTAAAGTCTAGAATGTGTACAAAGAAAGGCATACTGTAAAATTTCCTATCAAATGCAGTAAACAAAGCCATAGTATCTCATGTTACTCTTTTTTGGTGAAAAGGAATGCATAAAGGTCAATGTAGATGAGCTTCCAATCGAACTGACTGACACGCACATAGTATCATACTGACAAATGCTATAGTGAATCCTAAAATGTAAAATTGCAGCTAAAACTCTATTGTAACTTATATTCTAATCAAAGTTTCCACAGATTGTCAGCATTACGCAAGTGTAAACAGAATCACAGAAAGTTTCAAAATTACAAGCTGCCTACTTAACAAAACATAATTTCAGAGACAAATATTGCCCATCAATCTCCAAATACAAAAATGCTGACTAAGAATATTCACCAAAAATTAATAAAACCCAAAATGCTTTTTTAAAAAAAAAAAGTGGAGTTCATCATAAACCCAAATGTTATATTCTTTGAATTATTTCTAATTATTTTCATAAAAATAAAACAGAAAATGATGGCATAAAATTAAAACAGAAAATAAAGTCAAAAATTTGAAAACTAATTAACTGCTATAAACTAAATACGCAAACAAATAATAAAAACACCTAGCTTGTAAAATATAATTTTTCAGACGTAATAAAACCCTTAAAACTGAAAATAAAATAAAAAAAAGTAACTTTTTAGGTTGTCTTTGTATGTTATGGAATTTTATTATTTTTTCAACTATGGTTTAATGTATTTTGCATAGTCAGGTTGTGTTTAAGATCTTCATTACACATCTCTTTTTAATTTTTTCCTTATGGGGTTTGTGTGAATGAAGAGGGTTATTGTTCACTTTTGTATGTTACTAATTAATCATGCTTTGTTTTTAGGTCCTACCACTCCTTTAAATGGATAAAAGTTGGATTAATGTAAATAGGACATCAGCTGAATATATTAAAGGAGTTGAATCATTCTTAGATTTTGCTTTCTCCACTGCTGGGGATAGTAAGGTAATCATTTGCCCTTGTAATTGGTGCAAGATTGGGCGCAATTGTTGGTTTAATAGAGATGAAGTGGCATACCATCTCATGTTTTATGGATTTTGGCCTAGCTACACAGAATGGGTGCATCATGGGGAATTATTTTCTGTGCAATCTACTTCAGTACTTCAAAATGTAAGCCATAATGACCCTAGTGTTGAAGTTAGCTTTGAAGGTAATGTGGACACTACTGGATTGTTGAATGATATCTTTGGGATGCGTAATGTAGGAAACATTGAAAATAATGCTCCTAACAACATATGGGACATTGGAGATCCAATATTGGGGGTAGATGATCAGTTTGTTGATGAATTTATGTGCAACAATGGAATGAAATAAAGGAGAGAACGATGAAGATGTTGGGCATAGAAGGCTAGTAGAGCAAGCTAAGCAGGAGCTATATCCAGGATCGAGTTTTTCAAAACTATCTTTCACTTTGCACTTATTTCATTTGAAATCCATGTATGGTTGGTCTGTTAAGTCATTTGATATGTTGCTCCAACTCATAGTAACTGTTTTCCCCCAAGTTAATCCGTTTCCATCATCTTGGAGTAAATGTAAGCAGTTGAAGAAGGATTTAGGGCTTAGCCATGAAAAGATCCATGCTTGTCCTAATGATTGTATCCTGTATTGGGATGGGAGGGAAAACCAAGATGAGTGTGACAAATGTCATGTGTCCCGATGGAAGGACAAGGATAAGAAAGTGGCAAGTAAGGTTTTGCATTACTTCCCTCTTATACCAAGGTTACTTAGGATGTATAAATCCTCTAAAATAGCAGAAGATATGCTTTGGCACCATAAAGAGAGGGTTAAAGATAGAATCCTTAGGCATCCTGCAGACACAAAAGCATGAAAAGACTTTGATGAACAGAATTCTCATTTTGCTTCTGATCCTCGCAATGTCAGGTTAGGACTTGCTACGGATGGATTTAACCCTTTTCGTGTAATAAGTACCACACATAATAATTGGCCTATGCTTTTAATTCTATATAATCTACCCCCATGGCTTTGTATGAAACAATCTTCTATCATTCTATCCATGATCATTCCTGGGAAAAAGGCTCCCGGTATGGACATTGATGTCTACCTTCAATCTCTAGTTAAAGAATTGTTACAGTTGTGGGACGGGGTAGATGCATTTGATGCATACTCAAAGACAAAGTTTGAACTGCGTGGGGTTCTTCATTCTACTACTAGTGATTTTCCTGCGTATGCAAACTTATCTGGATGGAGTACTAAGGGTCGTTTTGCTTGTCCATCTTGTGCTAGAGATACACATTCCATATGGTTGGAGAATGGACGTAAATTTTGCTACATGGCCCATAGGAGATGGCTTCATGAAAATCATCCATTTTGTTTTAACGATGTAGGATTTGATGGAAATATTGAGCTTGGTCTTACTCCTAAACCTTGTACTGGTAGTGATATTCTAATACAGTTACAGGGGTCAAGATTTTCCTATGGTAAAGGTGAAACTGAAAATGTCAATATCGATAAAAAGGATGAGGAGCAAATATGGAAGAAGAGGAGCATTTTCTTTGATTTGCCATACTGGGAGAATAATCCTCTTCGCCATAATTTAGATGTAATGCATATTGAGAAGAATATATGTGATAACTTTCTGGGTACCTTATTGAATCTTGAGGGCAAATCTAAAGATAACTTGAAAGCGCATCAAGACCTACAAGTGATGAAAATACGTCCAGAGCTTCATCCTATTCAACTAACAAATGGAAAATATGAAATCCCTAATGCTCCTTACACTTTGTCATCTGATGAGAAGAATACTAGCTGTCTTGAAACATATAAGTCTCCCAGATGGGTATGCGAGTAATATATCTCGATGTGTCAATTTGAAGGAGCGTAAGTTTTTCAATCTGAAAAGCCATGATTGTCACATATTGATGCAAGATTTGCTCCCCATTGCCCTAAGAGCAGCAAAAGATTCTAATGTTGTGGATCTTGTATGTGCATTATCAGCATTTTTCAAGGAATTATGTGCGAAAGAGTTGTCAGTTGAGAAATTGGATGATATCGGAGTTAATGTTGTTATAACACTGTGTAAAATGGAGAAAACATTCCCTCCCAGCTTTTTTACAATTATGGTGCACCTGCTTGTACACTTAACTGAGGAAGCAAAGCTCGGAGGACCTATCTTTTATAGATGGATGTACCCCATTGAAAGGTTAGAATATACATTTTTTTCTATTATTGTTTTTTTGTAAGTATTTGTATAATGATAGTTGTATTATACTAGTTTTACTTTGACCTATGTAGGTTTCTGGCATTCCTAAAAGGTCTTGTACATAATAGGGCACAACCCGAAGGTTCAATAGCAGAAGGATACATTGCACATGAGTGTATAACCTTCTGTTCAAGGTACTTTAATGGGGTGGAAACAGTTTTTACTTGACCACAACGAAATGATGGTAGTAACCCTAATGAGGATGTTTATCTATTTGGTACTGCTGGCCAACCCAAAGGAATGGTGCAAATGGTTGAAATTTCTCAATTAAGCCTTCTGCAAGCTCAAAGATATGTTCTTTTACACCTTGACGACATTAATAAATATCATAGGTCAATAGAAGTCACTAATTGCTCCTAAAAATATTATTTGCTAACCGAACATATTAAACTAACATGACCACTTATAGGGTATTTTTGAACGAGCGTATGACATCTTATCCTCACATGGCAAGTGATGGACTTAAGCAAAAGTGGCTGCTTGAGGAATTTCCTCGATGGATCCAAGAAAGGGTAAATTCACCTTGATAACTAATGTGTTTTCATTTAGCATTGTTCTATATCCACTTTGGACTAATTAATTTTAATATTTACACCTTAGGTATCCAACAAAGAATTCAATAATCAAGAATCAAGGTTGTTTAGGGCTGTCGCTGCTGGCCCTAACCCAATTGTAAAGCGATTGAATGCATTTGTTATCAATGGATATCGATTCCATACTCAAAAGAGAGATGAGGCAAAGAAAACTCAAAATTTTGGGGTCATGGTAGAAGCTGAGGGAAAAACCTATTTTGGAAAATTCAATGACATCATTGAGTTAGATAACTATTCAAAGCGTAAGGTGGTAGTATTTCGTTGTGATTGGGTGAACGTAAACTCCAGGGGTCTAAAGAGGGACAAAAGAGGTTTCACTCTCGTAAATTTCTCACACAAAATACATGAGGGAGGTACTTTAAAGGATGATCCATATATTTTTTCATCTCAGGCACAACAAGTATTCTATGTTGAAGATGAGAAAGATAAGGGTTGGGAGCATGTTGTTAAAGTAAAGCCAAGGGACACATATTGTCTATGACCATTGCAAGTTGATGATGAGCTCTACCCTAAGTGCATGCCTGCTGACATTAGAAAGGATGATGAATTTAGAGATCCGACGTATTGGGCCAATGTAGCTGGAGAGTCGTGAAATATGAAACTGTTCTTGTTAGAGTTTTGTTGTTATTGAATCTCTTTTTTTTTTTTGTTATCACTAGAGACATTATCTTCAATATAATGATTTTGACTCTGCATTGCATTTGTCAGGTTTAAAAATCATGCTTATGATTACAACAAATTGTGTAAAGCGTTGATATTACTTCTAGTTATAATTTTAAAAGTTTGTTATGTTAAAAATTTTGAAATAATGTGAGCTTGAAATTCAAGTTCAAATATAAGGAGTCATGTTTCGTTCACGGTGTACGTTTGCTGAGTATCAGAATTCCCTCCAAAATGAAACAGCAGCAGCAGAGGAGCCACTTGTAGATGACACTGATGGTGATGACGATAGTGCCAATGAGGTGCTCGATGAGAATGACGAGATCCATCCCTTGTGCCTATCCCAGAAGGATTTAATGATGATGATGAAGTGCTTGTCATTGGTAAGTAACACTATTACTTTCGTAAATGGTGAAAAAACTGGTTTTATACACTAATTTCGATTTCTAACAACCCACCCATGTCTTATAATTGTGATTTTGGATTAATTGGATGTTATGAGTTGTTGATTATCTGGGAATTTGTTTATTTTGTGAGTTATAAATTGTTTATTGAATATGCCCTGCTAATTTGTGCTGAAATTTGGATGATGTTTGAATTATTGTGAGCTATTGGGTTGGATAAAATCCTGAAATTTTTGTTGTAGAATATAAACGTTTTTTTGTAATTTTCTGTAGAGTTTCATGAATTTTAGATGTGTATTTTTTAAATTATGCATTGTTTTTTGAAGCTGCCCTATTTTAAGTCGGTTGCTGTTTAAATGTTCTGGTAATTATTGGGTTGATAAAAGGTCTGAAAATTTGAATGTAGGTTCTCTACGATGGTTGTAAGGTATCTATGGCATTATGCAATAGTGATATTGAACATCATAATGATTATTTGTTTTCTTAAAATTATAAGAAGAATACTAGCTACGATGAATTGCTATGCTTTATCTTTAACATCATTTGACTCCATTTGATAGATGGACAAGGGATTGTAAGCAAGCTTAGAGGGCGAATCACTGTAAAAGTGGTGCATGGCTTGGATGTTTCAAGTAGAATTCTAGTGCCTTTGAACAAGTTTTTACAGCCAGTAAAAAAAGCAGGAAGCGTGTTCAACCAATTCCTTGCTGATGCGGCGAAGCGCCCTCGTTTCTGTCCTTTGAACTACAAGGAATGGCGACTTGTACCTTCTTTGTTTAAGGATCGAATTATAAATTATATAAGGGTGAGGTTCTTTTGTTTTTACTTCTAGTTGTTGTACTTGTCAAACTTAACTTATACACTTCATTATTTTCTTACACTGAATAAATGCAGAAGAAGTTCGTGATGCCAGCCAGTTAGTCTGTAGATGTATTGGGGAGAGGGTAAGAGGATACAAACGTTATCTGAGAATGAAATACATTAAGGAAGGTATAACCAAGGAAGAGTTGTACGCTTTACCAGCGGCTGAATCAGGAAATACTACATGTCTGAAGCGTCCTTGTAGAGTAGGTGATACAATGTGGTTCGGATTTGTAGACTTATGTTTTGCAGAGAAGTTTCAGGTTAGCTACTACACTCTAATAGTCTACATATGTGATAATAACTTTAGTTTGGAATATAAATTGTAACATATATATATTTTTTTAATAGAAATACTTTGAGATTGGGAAGAGAGCAAGGGGAAAGCAATTACATCCTCACACCGCTGGCTCACAGAGTTTTGCTATTTTGCGTGAAAAGTTTGTGAGTTGGCTAAGTGTTGCGTTTCTTACGATGGCATTATTAACAGGCATGCTTAAAACATGTGCTGCTATTATTCATTTAAATTGACATATTTATGTTCTGGGTTTAGGAAAGGAAACATAATCGAGAGCCTGGTCCAATCGAATGGTTCATAGAGACTCGTCAGAATAAGAAAGAGAAGACCTTTCATGATCCCATCACCCAACAATTTGTGGTAATTGTATATGTTTAAGTTTATATTATCATTTACTTGCATTGAAGGATTGATGGATGTTTGAAGTTACATTTTTGTTGTGAGTTAGGATTCAGCAAAGAATATTATCAAGCAAAAGACAGGGTCCGATGAAGCTGTCTTCTCAGAGTCAACCAAGCAAGTGGAGAACATTGCCTATCGAAAACTAATGGGTGCTGAAACACAGGGAAAAGTGTGGGGATTGAGTCCTGGAGTATCTCCAAGAGATTTACGTAATCTTCGTTACTTGGCTGAATCACCGATTGTGTTGAAACTTCTAAACAAAGTGCAAACCTTGGAGAACCAACTAGAAGTGCTGAATGCGAAAGTTGGTGCACAAGCTTTAGCCACTCCGCATGATTTAGTAAGTCGTGTGGCTACGGATGTGTAATCCGTGGGTTGTATATGCTTTTATGTAAATTCTTTTGTTGTGTACTCCAGGTGTGTGACCTGTTGAGTTGTGAGCTCCGACGTGTGGCCGTTGAGTTATTGGAATGTTTTTTCTTGTTTTTCTCTGTTGCACATAGCTAATGTAAGGCTTTAAGCCTGGGTTATGGTAAGGTTTTAGATGAAATGCTGTCTGTTTAGTTCCAAAAATTTTAGGAATTGCTAACACTTCTAGCTGAGGAGTAGGTTGTGTGTGCTGCTACATTACTTGTGGTGTCGTCTGCTTCTTTTTTCGTTATTTTGTTCCCCTTTCTTTATACTCTCAGTTTGCACAATTGTTTATTAGTTGTTTTGGGTTATTAGTTGTAATACATGCTCGTTAATCTTTTTTTGGGTTATGTTGTAATCTGTGCGTTGTATATGCTTTTATGTAAATTCTTTTGTTGTGTACTCCAGGTGTGTGACCTGTTGAGTTGTGAGCTCCGGCGTGTGGCCGTTGAGTTATTGGAATGTTTTTTCTTGTTTTTCTCTATTGCAGATACCTAATGTAAGGCTTTAAGCCTAGGTTATGGTCAGGTTTTGGACGAAATACTGTCCGTTTAGTTCCCAAAATTTTAGGAATTGCTAACACTTCTCGTTGAGGGGCAGGGCTGTGTGTGCTGCTACATTACTTGTGGTGTCGTCTGCTTCTTTTTTCGTTATTTTGTTCCCCTCTCTTTATGCTCTCAGTTTGCACAATTGTTTATTAGTTGTTTTGGGTTATTAGTTGTAATACATGCTCGTTAATCTTTTCTTAAATTTCAATCCTTACTATTTTTATAGAGTACAGGTTCCCAAGAAGTTTCAAGGAATGCCCAACCATGTGATAAAAACAAAGGCCAAGATTCACTTATATGCGATGGATCTCAAAAAGGTT
Source organism: Selenicereus undatus (assembly GCA_017589665.1). Classification (NCBI taxonomy): domain Eukaryota; kingdom Viridiplantae; phylum Streptophyta; class Magnoliopsida; order Caryophyllales; family Cactaceae; genus Selenicereus; species Selenicereus undatus. The sequence goes on along the minus strand of JACYFF010031958.1, from coordinate 93,460,186 downwards.
CAAGGCCTGACACACCTGTTGATCTGGATAGAAGCAATGATTCACCCAAATAAGGGGATGCCTTCTCTATCTCTAATGTCCTAGGTAGTGAAAGATTATATGTTTGTAAGTTATGTCATGTTTCATTTTAGTACTTGATTATATTTCTATGCTAATTGCTTGTAGGGCATGAGACCCAAAGAAGCACAAGGCCATCAAAGCATATCGACTCAATGCAAGGTGGTCACCAAAAGCAATCAGGAAAGACACCAGTAAGTACAAATGAAACATTATTAAACTGTTATTCATCGGAAGCAAAAAAATGTTCTGGTGCTTAAATTCGTTCATTTTTGCCTTTTAATTGTTTTTTTTTCCCGATATTCCTAGTCGTTGTCCAAGTAATCAAATGGTAACATCAGAATTGAATCTCTTAATCATGGCGACAAGCGACCTAATCCTGTCCAACCTAGTTCCACAGTTCTTAATAATGGTGGTGTCATACCTAATGCTCAACCATCAAAACATATTGCTTTTATTCATGTTGGTGGTCGCTCTTATGTGGAACTTTCAACAAAAGTGAATCCTACCTCAGGAGGCACTTTAATAAAGGGTTGCAAACCATCATTGCATAGCCATGCAGAAAATCAGAAGGTACATACATCAAACATTCTGTTTTCTTTAACGTAAAGTATATGTTCAGTTGGTTATGCATTCATTTATTTTGTGTCTGTTATTAGAGAACTTTTGTGGGAATGGACAAGCAAGTCAAAAACACTCCTATTATATCTTCACATATGCTTCAAAAGGCAGATGTTGAGGATGGAACTGCAATACGATACGAAAAAAATTGTTTAACTTCAGTAAGAAGATTTATATTTACTTTGAATTCATGTAACATTCATATTGGTATGCTTGTGTAGTGGTATTTCATACATTGTTACATATTTTGATTCTAGTTGAGTCGTGCTCAAGTAGACATATTGGTTGATACTATCTTGAGAAATCATCCTAAGGAGGTGCACCAATATCGTTCTTTAGAGAAGAAGGAACTCATTGTTTTCTACCTAGCAGGAGTGGTACAAATTGCAATATTTTTTTTCGAAGTTTTAATTATTTGTTATCATTTTTTAAATTCTTTTTCTCTAATATCATTCTTTAGAGAACACGGAACTCATATTTTTTTTCTAAGTCGTAATTTTATATTTTCATCTTCCTTGTAGGCTATGGGAATTTGCAAACGTAAGGCTGAACCAAGTATGTTAGATATGGTGCTTCATGAAAAATTGGACGAAATTACACTTGTTAGTTTATGACTTCTTTTTGCAGTATATAACGTCTTTTATTTTCAAGATGATAGATGTTTGCTTCAATTTCGATAATGTGGAATGATATTTATTCTAATGGATTGATTTGGTATTTTTAGGTCACAACCAAGGGAAATGTGCAACGAGAAGGGACAAGAAATGGAGGAAATATTGGCCCTTGATTCCCCTCTCCCATTTTAGACGTTACACGTAGATTTTAATTGAGAAACTCTTGCTTATTGGCTATGTATTTATGTCACATTCTTAGAACATATTTTCACTCTTAAGATGCATCCGAGATACTTCATTTCTATTTTACTGTCACAGTACTTGTGAATTCTTGATAGCAACAATTATTCCAATAATTATTATGATTTTGTCATATTATTTTTGTAATTTTATAGCTTATATATATATATATATATATATATATATATGTATATATATGTATATATATATGCTGCAATGCTCAAAATTTTTAATTTTTGAAGGTTTATATTATTACCAAAAATTGAAAAATTATTGAAGGCGCCAAAAGTTGGTAAAAAAGTTCCCACCAAGTTATTTACGAATTCGTTCAAAAGTTAGTTAGTTGTTTAAAAGTTAGTTGAATAGGTTCAAGTTGCAACACTTATAAGAGCAGTGACAAGGAATGTAGAAATTCACTATGAGCTAAATTTCCCCACACTTATATGTGCAACACAATACCCACATATACATCAGTGGGGAAAGACATAATTCCCCACGCTTATAAGTGTGGGAAACGTAACCCTTGCCGCGGATATCAAGTGCGGGGAATATTTTCCCACTCTTTCAATTGACACGCTTAGCTTAAGTGCGACAAAGAATACTTGTTGCACATATATCCGTGGGCAAATACAATTTTAAGTGTGGAGAAAGACAGTTTTTCCTGTAGTGTTATAATTTTTGTTTTTTTTAAAAATATTTAAGAGGGAAAAAAAAAGAAAAACCAAACCACCACAACCCCATACACAGTGCCTCCCGCCCAGCTTACCTTTAGTCTAACCTCTAGCTCAACTATCAGTGGTCTACTCATCCAGGGCCAATATCATTATTGACATCGAAGAGCCCTTTCATGCATTGCCTTGCCCAACACAATTCTTCTCCCATCAGATCCCCTATTTTACTATATTGATCTCACCATCTCTTTCTTAGCCTTCATTGCCAGTAAGACTCGTCATCAGTCGTGGAGTTTAAGATGACGTTGTTGAACACTGGTTTGTACTCCCACTTAGTCACTACTAAGGCAGGTGAGGCATTGGCATGGGCGGCAATTCAAGGGCTTGGGTAGCTATTTCTTTTCAATTTTTTTTTGCTTTCAATGGAATATTCTAAATTCTAATTTAGATTATTATTTCGGATAAAATTTTAAAATTAGGGGATTTACTTGTTATTATAGGTCAACAAATTATTCAATGGTATTTGGGATTAAAAAAAAAACAAAAACATAGCGGTATTTTAGATAAGAAAAAAATACATGGTGGTAAATTGGAGAAAGAGCAAAAATATGGTGGCATGGGAAGTTATGAACTATGGATATGGGCTTCTACTCAAGCCTAGTTTTCAAAGATTTAAACATAAATGGTTTTACTCAGGTCTAATCTTGAAGCATTTATATGTGGGCTTCCTCTCTCGCTGTGGGCTTATGACTTTCTCAACATTCGATGAGACTATTAATTGTTGTTTGCTCCTAATTATCTCCTATGAGCTTCTAACTTGGCTAAAGCATGTCGTTTTAGTCTGTATGGTGGAATTGTTGCTACTACTACGTTGTTTCTTGATTTTTCAAATTTCTTCAACCTCTTCCATTTTAGCTACCACATCATCTGTCCTCAATTCAGTGGCTACCATGTCATCATCTTTCTCTAAATCAATTTTAAGGTCCTCAACTCTGACTACTCCATTAGAGTCCATAAATTCCATGGATGAGGAGCTTGTACAAGGTTTAATTGACTTGGGTGACTTGTCTCACTTCCTTAATCCGAACACTATAACCTAAATCACTTAATGATAAAAGCAACTCTCCTTTAATTGTAATGAACCTATCTATGTAGATTAACACTTTCATTGATTCAAAAGAATCTACACTTTCTATGTTTCTATCCACGCACACCACCCTGCCCCATCTTTTAGCTATTTCTCCTTGTGCCAACTGTGAGGGGGTACTCCCAAGATCTCAATCCAAATTCTCCTCGTTTCACACAACTCATATATATCTCACTTCTTAACATTGATGAACCACTCCGCAAGCTTATTATGGTTGTTTAAAACTTCCTTCATATGTACGAAACTTAAGATGAGCTCACACTTGCATAATGAGAAAATCTTTGTACAAAGCCCAAGACCACTAGTAACAGTGGATGCTACTATTTCCAATTCCCTTGGTTCATTTGTAGTGCAAATAAGGTTTCTCTGGAGCCATTCCATAACCTCCTCATTTACCTCTCCTTGAAGGATTGATGCTTTATTCCTCGCTCAATCTCACATTCTCGACTTTGCCTCTGGAATTGCCTTCTTCAACATTCCTTCTCCTTGCCTTGCCTGGTGGTTGTTTTGTTTCTCCCTCTTCCTCTTCCTTTGTTAAATTCTGCCAAGCACACTTTGATCTTACTTGCTCTGATGTTATAGTTATTAAACATTAAGGTATTCTAATTGCCTCTTCATGCCTCCAGAACCTTACAAATCCATACCTCCTCCTAGTAGACCTAGCAAGTGTGTCATTCGATTCGGGTTCAGGTTCGGGTCGAGGTTAAGTTCAATTTAGGTTATATTTGAGCTGATCAATTTCAATTCAGGTTCAGGTTTGATTCGACTTAAGTTCGAGACTATCGAGTTCGGTTCAGGTTCAGGTATGGTTCAGTTGAAGGTCGGATCGTGTCAACTTCAGGTCAAGCTCGTTTGGGTCGATTTGGTGCGAGTCGAGTCAAAGTCGGTTTGGGTAGGTTTCGGTTATGAGTTCGGGTCGGTTTTGGATTGGGTTACTTTCTAGTTAGCTTCTATTTCAATTAGGTCATGTTATGTGGTAAGAGCTTGATAGCTTACACACCCATAGAAGCCATAGAATCTTGAGCGAATTAGAAGGAGGTCATATGACCTTGGGTGAATTAGAAGGAGGTTATATGACCTTGAATTTCAATTGGGTCAGTTTTTAATCTCCTTATAATTTGTCCAAGATTATATTTTAATTGGATAAATTTTTAATCTTGTACCAAAAAAAAAAATTCATATCAATTTGAATTTTGGCTCGGGTATAAATCTCCTCCTTTTAATTCGTCCAAGATTTAGTTTCAATTGAATTACTCCCAATGCATTACACATCGAAGTAACAGATGAACAAATAGTGTTATAAATCCCCCCTCCCCCCAATGTCAAATCAAAGATTTAAAACCAAAATCGAAGAGTTATGCCTAATCAACATAAACTATAGAATGACTTTAATTGCTTGATTCTATAATTCCTTTTTTGTTACTTAAATGAGTCAAATCCTTATTAAGTTATTTCCTTCCAAAATTGCAAATGCATTATTTCATTTGTTCAAAGTAAAGTTTTGTCATCTTGTTTCGCGTTTCGCATACTAAATATCAAGTGAAGTTGTGCAGCTAGTATCATCACTCACTACTTTGAGTTTGAATTTGATCGGTTTAGAATCAGGTCGGATCAAACTCAGATTCTAGTTGGTTTGGATTTTGGTCATTTGTGTTTGGGTTGGATCGATTCATGTATGAATCGATTTGGGTTTTTCGATTTAGGTCATTTCGGATTCGGGTTTACGTCGGGTCAATAAAATTTCGGGTGAGTTGAGACTCAATTCGGGTTATTTAGTGTTTCGGGTTAATACCATTTCATTTCGGTTCAGTTTTGAGTAAGTTCAATTTCAGGTTTTGGGTCAAGATCAGTTCAACTCTTTCAGATGTCAGTCCCGGTCTGGTTTTGGGTCGTTCGGTTCGGGTCATTTGGATCGGGTTAGTTTGACTAGGTCTACCTCCTAGTCCTTCCTTTGTTGGTGGAATATATGTATTGGTTATTCTTTTGATTCTGTGAAAGATTCCTGTGAGGCCATGATAATCAAGATTAGTGGTGAGATTCTCTATGTAGATAGTAAACATCGCTCTCCTTCCTATCTGCTCCTCTCATCCGATCTCGCTCATGCCATTCTCCGTTAGAGAAAAGAAAAAAAAACCCCTTGCCTTTCTTTAAAGCCTGTTAGCCAACAAATTAAAGAGACCATATTTTGTGAAAGTTTCCAAAATGAAATTATTCCCCTCAATAAAGTCTCATATACGAGTCTTGTTATTAAAGAAAACTTGTATTACAAAAGCTATACCCCTTATAGGCATATGCAATAGTCTCCTAAAAGTTCAAGGGAAAATTAAAGGCTAATTTTGGCCAAAAAGAAGTGAGGTTGGTCAAATTCAATGCATATGTCGTTCAAAACCGGGGGGGGGGGGGAAGTCGAACAAGTCAAACCTACGAAAACGTTCACTGATAACCAGTCTTATGAGAATAAGACTGGATTAGCGAGTCAACCAGTCCGACTGGGACCTGCTATGCTCACTATTCTAGAAAATGTAGATAACTGTTTAGGCTATCAACCCGGTCAAACTGGACCAAAAGCGGTCAACCCAGCAACTAAAAGACCCGTTCAAACTGCGAATCAACCAGGATTTTATTTTCCGTACTTTTAATTTATTTACAGCTTTGTTGATAATTATCATTCAATAGATTATCATCATGATTATGATGCTTCACATGAGACTCACTTCACTCCATTTTCTCTTATTAACAATAATGTAATATTGTTCAAGTTTAGCAAGTAGAGTGAGAAGATGATGATGATGATGATGACGACGATGATGTGTGTGTGTATGCGTGTGTGTGTGTGTGAGGGGGGGGAGAGAGATGACGTCTAGATCGTACAAAAATGCAATTACAATAATATGATAATAGCCTTGGTTAAATTTTATCTAATGTGGAGATGGCAGAGAAGGGGGATGAGGGGGCTCCAAGCCTTTGAAATGGGTGGTATAATAAGAAATGGGAAGCAAAGGAGAGATAACGGAGAAAAGAGAGAGAAAGTCCACAAATATAGTAGTTTGTGGCAGGGTAGATTGATAAGTGCCCATCGTATATATCATTTTAGGATCATTTTACTACATGTTTAGGAGAATTATGTGTGCTTTAAGTTATTGTTTATACTCCAATTCTCAATTTATGGTTGGGTATGGTTGGTTGATTCATTTTCCATAGATTTGGACCATTTTGACCCAACATTTTACCCTCATTTAAGCATATTCCCCCCCAATAGATGACCATGAGGTGTTATGCCCGTGGAGCAAGGCAAAAGTAGAATTATGGTTCCAGCCAAGACCACATTCCAACCTTGGTGCCTGCCACGGACCGTGGTGAGCTGTGTAACTGTGGCCTCTTCGTTTTCCCCTCGGTTGTGTGACTGAAAATCCTCAAGCTTTTCTTTATAAGTTCGTCCCTCAGCAGCAAGAGAAGAGGAGGATAGCATAGATTAGTTCATTTCTTTCTCAAATTTCACTCTTTTTAGTTAGGATTTTTAGTTTGTTTTTGTAAGTGAGAAATCTTGAGTGCGGAGATCGGTTTTGTTGACGGTTCAAAGGCTTGGTTGAAGACTATCTTTATCAAGCCTTTCCCTCTCATATTTCTCTAAATCATCCGTTAGTTGTTTAATTTTTAATCATGAGTGAGTAGTTTATTTTGTTTAGCAATTTGTTAGTTTATGGAAGTGTAGTTGGATCATGTTTTAATCAATAGAATTGTACTTTTGTTTCATGATTGGTTTGATTTCATTTTATCAAGTTATTATCATGTTGTGAATGGATTTTTGGCCAAATTTTGCTTGCACACTTGAAACAATTGAATGAAGTGCTAAAAGGTGAAATTTGATTGCTAGACTGCTTGATAAAACCTAATTTAGCGATGACTCGAAAGAGATATTTGCATGTTGGGAGGACATAGAGAGTAATCGAAAATATTGAACTTAGACTAAGACAAATTAGTTTGAAAGAATGACGTTTGCTTAGTTTAGGTAATTTGATTGATTTTGAAAGAATAGACTAAATTTGGGATATATTACAATTCCTCGAAATTATATGATTAGAGAAAAGTGCATGTTAATCATTTTCATCCAATCACCTTTCTTAACTGCATAAATCCCTAGGCATTTTCTTCTTGATTGAGTTTAGAATTAGTTAATTAGAAATTGTTAAATCAAATCATCGATTAAGTTGTTGCTTACCATTTTTTTTTATAGAAAGGACTCGATAGATTGCTTTGGTCCCTGAGGACGATAGATTGCTTGCGGGCAGTGGTCAAGTTTTTGGCGCCGTTGCTAGAGACCAATTTTTTAACTATCCAGTTAGTCTTACAAAAGTGACTAAGTATTTTATTCTTTTTTTTAGTTTTTTTTATTGTTTGATAGTCTTCCTCGTTTATGCGAAGTTCATTCCTATACGAACCCAATCCCGAGGTCGAGAGGACTTTCCATTTGAGGAGGGAGAAGTAAAAGATTGGAGAACAAAGACATGAGGTAAGAAGAACTTCATCAAATATGGCGGGACGAAGAGATGACCAAAGAAGGACCCTTCGGGATTTTGTTACCCCTGGAGTTCTAGGAATTGCCTCAAGTATTGCTGGCCCTAACATTGATGTAAATAATTTTGACCTCAAGCCGGCTCTCACTTCTATGGTGCAACACTCCCAATTTAGAGGAACTCCTTTGGAATACCCAAATCTACACTTTTCGATCTTTTTAGAGGTGTGCGACATGTTGAAATTAAACGGAGTCTCCACTGAGGCCATTCGACTACGATTATTTCCCTTTTCACTAAGGGATAAGGCAAGAGCTTAGTTGCGTTCTCTGCCTTCGGGATGTATCACCACGTGGGATGAGCTTACTAGAGCTTTCCTCGCCAAGTTTTTCCCTCCAAGCAAAACGGCAAACTTGAGGAATCAAATCACCAATTTCACTCAAAGGGATGATGAGACGCTCTACGAAGCTTGGGAGTGGTTTAAAGATTTGCTACACATTTATGTCCCCATCATGGTCTTTAACGATGGATGATTATTCAAGCTTTTTATAATGGTCCGACCCAACCTGTAAGGTCCACTATCGATGTGGCAGCAGGAGGAACCTTGATGAATAAAACTGAAGACAAGGCCTATAATTTGATTGAGGAGATGACACTCAACAACTTCCAATTTTCCACCGAACGAGGCCAATCCAAACGAGTTGGAGGTAAGCTTGAAGTTGATGCACTCACTTTACTTTATGCTAAAGTTGATGCTATGTCTCAAAGGTTGGACCGTATAAATGTTAATGTTGTGAATTCTAGTGCCCCTCCCCCATGTGAAATTTGTGGTTCTATTGAATACGTGACTTTGAATTATCAAGTTGGAAGTCATTTTTCCTAAGACTCTAGTGAAGTCAACTATGTCCAAAATTTCAACCTGAGACCGGTCAATGACCCTTATTCTAGTACCTACAATCCGGGTTGGAGGAATCACCCAAATTTCTCATATAGGTCTAATCCAAATCCCTTGAATATGGCCCCAATGAATGCTAGACCCACCCCCTGTTTTCAAAGACCTCATTTCCCTTCACAAGTACCCCAAAAGTCCAATTTAGAATTTATGATGGAAAGTATGCTTATAGCACAACAAAAGCAGGATAAGTATATTAAGCAATTAGCCTCTAAGGTTGATGTGTTTACTACTCACAGCAAGATGTTGGAAGCCGAAATTGCCTAACAAGTTAGCTTTTCATCTACGCCCTCGGATAGACTTCCTAGAAAGCCTGAACCTAACCCTCGTGAGCATTGGAATTGTGTCACCTTGAAGGAAGAAGTAGAGGACTTTACTGACCCAGAGGACATACTAATTAAAGAGGGTAGAGAGCTAATTATGGTTAAGAGTAAAGAAAGGAATGATGATGGTAAGTTCGCCACATTCATAGAGAATGAAAATGTAGAGATCTCCACTATTTTCCCACCTAAGCTTTCTGATCCAGGTAACTTCTCTATCCCATGTATTGTGAGAAAGGTGAAAATTGAGAGAGCCTTGTGTGATCTAAGTGCAAGCGTCAGTCTAATGTCTTACTCTTTGTTTCATAAGCTTTGCTTTGGGCGATTACAAACGGCACCAATTTTCACTCCAGTTAGTAGACGGTTCTGAAACTCAACCCATAGGTAAATTGGAATATGTGCCAGTCAATATAGGAGATATTTTGGTATTGGAAGACTTTATCATAGTTGATACGCCCGAGACCGATGATGCCTAAATTACTCTAGGTCGGCCCTTATTGGCTACCACAGGTTGCCATATTGATGTAAGAAAGGGGCGTATAAAATTTGAAGTGCAAGGTTGCCATGCCGTGTTTTGTCATAGAGAGGAGAAAGTGGTTTCACCTAATTCTTCTATATTAGATGAATTTCCCCCTTCCCCTGAGATTGACATGGAGAATGTCTTGAATTGTGAAGATCCTCATCACTTTGACTGGATTTCTACTGAGGACCCTAACCAAAGGTATATTAAGGTGGAGTTTGCTGCTCTTATGCCGCCTAGCATGCCCAAGGTTGAGGCCCATGCTTCTAATGAGTCTACTATGAGTGATTATTGCAGGTTTGCTCAAGTTGTTCTTTCTTTGCCCCATCTGGAAGGATTTGATGTAGATTTTGATTTGGGGGTTGAATAAGGTGAAAGTTGCTAGTCTGATGGGCTACGTAAGCGGTTTGTCCTGTATGCAGATAGTACGTTATGGCATAAATTGATAAAGACAAAGGACCTTCAACCACAACTTTTAAGTTGGCACCTTCGATTGAAGCAATTTGATTTTGTGGTCCTTGATAGAGCTAATGTCTATACACTCACTTATCCGGGCTAAATATAGAATAAGGGTCAAGCTCTTGACCTTAAATGAGCACTTCTTGGGAGGCAATCCAAGCCCTTTTTCTTTTCTTGCCTTTGCTTTTTATTTTTTTTTTAGTTTTTGAAAAGAAAAAAAAATTGAAAAAAAAGAAAAGAGAGACGAAAAAAAAGAGAAAAGGATAAGAATAGAATAAAGAAAGAAAAAGAGAGATAAAAAAATAAAAAAAGAAGGAAAGGAAAAGAAAGAAAGAAAAATAAATAAATATATCATGTTTGGCACAACGACCAGCAGACCAGCCCCGCGGGCCGTAGGGTGCCAAACCAAAAATTCAAATTTTTTTTGAGTGTCAGCAAACACCACGGTCAGCGCGTGGCCACTGCCACGGATCATGGTGTACTGCTACGGGTCGCGGTGAAGGGTTTTGACCGCGACGACTCCCCATTTTCCCCAAACTTCATCTTCTTCCTCAACTCCTTCTCTCTCTACCTCTCTCTTTCTCTTTAAACCTCCATTACTAAACCTTCAAATCCTCCCTTATTTCTTCTCATTTTTACTCCATTTTCACTCACAATCCTTCCTTTTTGCTTAATTCTTCTCTTTCTTCCACAAATTTCATCTCTTTTTTCTTCTTTTTCTTCAAACTCATCTCATCTTCACTCATCCACCATAACCATCTTCTTTTCTCTCTAATTCTTGTTCTTTTTACTTAATTCCTTCATTTTTCTTCCTCAAATTTTCTTATTTAGGCTTTAGTTTTAATTTTTGTTCCATTTTGCAACAAGGACACCAATCAAAAAACAAAAGGAGTGTCAAGGAGGTTGGATCATCAAGTCAAGTACCATCCCGACCTCAACGGACCTCCCGAACTTCCACCAATGCGCGAGCTCAAGGTAACACTCCTCACCCCCTCGGTTTAACTAAACCTGGTCATCTTGTTAGATATAACTGTTTGAATAAACGTATGGTTATGGCAACCCGATATTATGATGAGAAATTGTTAGCACGTTTAAGAATGTTAGATGATATTAGGTGGTTGTTCGCACAAGGTGATATGGGACACTTCATATAAATAAAAGAGCATACATACCGGGACCTGGCCCTAGAGCTCCTGAGTACACTCCACATTGAGATCACTAGAGGGCCTCAATATCAAGCCGGATACATTTCATTTTATTTGCAAGGACAATTATACGAGTTGAACTTAGGTACTTTTAACAGTATATTCAGTTTTTGACCTATTATGGATTTACTAAACCGACAAGTCCCCAGCGAATTCAACCCAAATGCATTTTTGGGACGAACTTTCAGGGAGTGTTAGGTACAACACTAGTTCATCCAACTGCACATATATTAGGAACCCTTGTATTCGGGTAGCTCAGCGTATCCTAGCTTGCTATTTCTTTGCTAGGGATAATAGCCTGAATGTCCCGAGATTATCTGAGTTGTATTTCTTGTCCTGTGTGCTTGACGGTGTTCAGTTTGACCCCGTTTGTCTTTAGCCAGGCAATTATATAGTGCTGTTGTTGGCACTAAGGGTAGGATAGTCATAGGTGGTATTGTGACTACTATTGCTAGATTTATGGGTATTGAGCCCAACCTTAAGGGTAGAGTCTCTGGGTTCGAGCGGCTTGATCAAGTCGTCTTTGAGATCATGAACGTTTGTAAAGTAGAGGTTGGGCATTTGTGCTGGATTTACATTGGGGATCGGCTTTTGCCGCTTCCCAATGTCGATTGTACCACCTTACTTCACCGGGCTAGCCTTTATTGGGTACCTAGTGATGCCGAGGTTGTTCAACCCGCGCCCGCCCTTTACCCCCTCATTCTAGTCAAGCTAGACCTAGCTCTTCGTCTCAACCCCCACCTATTGCCTATACCGACCTACAAGCCTCCCTTAGGTCCATTCAGGAGGAGCAAGTGTCCCTTCGAGCTTATGTTGCTTCTGAGAACACTGCTCTTCGTGATTTTGTCTAAGAGCACCACGACGAGCTCCGTGGGATGCTTGCTACCCATAACCAATATTTCCAAGACTATAGGGCTTGTTTAGAGACTTAGCGAGATTGGCATATCTCTTATGGTCAACCACCTCATCCTCCTCCCCCTTTTCCTTTCTGATTGTTTTGTGCTATTCCTCTTTCCTTTTTCTACTTTGTGCCCACATTGAGGACAATGCGTGATTCAAGCATGGGGGAGTTACTCATTAAATTTAACGTCTGATGCCCTATTTGGTTTGGTGTGCTTGTGTGTTGTATATATTGTTTGTGATAGTTGGGTTTGGAGTTTTATTGTTGTTTTTTTTATCTTATTTGGTTAGGAGGATTTTTGAAGTATATTTAGTTCTTCTTTTTCTTTTCATTTTAGGTTGCATTTTTAGTTTTATTTTAGTTTCTTCTCATTATTTTTAGGATTTCAGATTGCATTTTAGGAGCACGCATGAAACACACAAAACAAAAAAATACAAAACAAAAAAAAACACAAAAAGAGAAAAAAAATCCTCCAATGATGATCTTTGTAGACTAGGTAGACTTCTTTGGTTTAGTTTGATCCTTTGATTTGCCCAATTGAGCATAAAAATGTTTGAGAATGAGTTTGCGAAATGAGCTTCATGTTTTGACCATATGTTAAGTGCGAGTTGATTACTCTATGACTCTTTACATGAGTTTTGGCATGTGTTTTCTAATGAGCTAGTTATGACCTTGGTAGATGTCCCATGAGACTTTGAGCTTTTAGAGACTATTTATCAATTTAGTCTTATGTTTCTTTCATGTGTGACTTTTCCTTGACATCAATTCTCTAGAATTTGCTTAGATTTTCATTCAAGATCACATTTCGCATATGCATTTAGGCAATATGATTGAGGCATTTCTTTGACTTGTTAAACCGAACACCCAGATAGCCACCTTTATTGCATATTATATCCATTGCTAACTCCTTTGAGCCTATATCCGCTTTTCTTGATTTGAACCTCCTATTATAGCCTATGGCCAAATTATTATCTCACCTTTAAGCCGGGACTAGAGGAGCATTTTATTCTTTTGCATCAAGTTTAATTGGGAGCTAGTAAGGCATGTTGAGATCTTTTAGTGGATTTTGGTTATTTGGTGAAGGGATGTATGATCTTGATAAATCCCTTGTCTTTTTTGTGCAAAAGTTAGAGAAGAGTTGAGATTCAAAGTTTTGTATGAATTTTCCTTGGCTAACGCTTCTTTAAAAAAAAAAAGAAAAAAAAGAAGCATAAAAAAAAATAAAGAAAAGAAGAAGAAAAAAAAGAGAATACGAAGAGTGTTAGCCTTGTTGGGATTGTAAATTTTTATAACTTTCAATGCTTTGTTTCTTCAGTTGAGGATGTATTTTGTTGATTTGTATTGGTTTAGGGATGATGCTGTGTGATGCATTGGAAATGTTTAGCTCTTAGTCTTTGGCTTCTAGCTCCACATTTCCAAAACATTTGTTCATCTCTTACCTTTATCCATGGCCCCATTACAACCTTATGAAAGTCCTCATAATTGTCTAGTGTGTTTGCATTTTAGTGGTGGCAAATTAGAGAATCTTGTCAAACTTATGCTAGAATTGAGTCTATGGAATGAGAATTGAGGGAACCTTTACATATTTTCAAACACATGAATGATAAGTGCCACATAACTATAGTGAGGTTCTATCGACAATGCTAGCTCCATTTGTTTCATATGTCGAGTGATTGTATTTGATGATTTGGGGATTGATTCAAATTTGACATTATAGTCTATCAAATGGTTTTTGACAATTTCATTCCCTAGTCTGTTTGCTAAATGATTTTTGCATCTTTTTAGGCTAACTTTGGATCGGCTTTGCCATTGAAATGTTACTGATGTCTATCCTGAGGAGGTTGTGTATATTTTCTTAGTTTTAGCGTTGCCTAGGGACAAACAACAGTTTGAGCATGGGGGAGTTTGATAAGTGCATTTCATATATATCATTTTAGGGTCATTTTACTGCATTTTTAGGAGAATTATATGCTTTAAGTTATCATTTACACTCATATTCTCGATTTATTCTTGGGTATGGTTGTTTGATGCATTTTGCAGAGATTTAGACCATTTAGACCCAACATTTGACCTTCATTTGAGCATATTTTGACCCCCCACGAATGACCATGAGGTGTTATACCTGTGGAGCAAGACAAGAGCAGAATTATGGTTCCAGCAAAGACCACGGTCCAACCTTGGTGCCTACCATGGAACGTGGTGAACTGTGTAACTGTGGCCTCTTCGTTTTTCCCTCGGTTGTGTGGCTGAAAATCCTCAAGCTTTTCCTTATAAGTCCGTCCCTCAGCTGGAAGAGAAGAGGAGGATAACATAGATTAGTCCATTTCTTTCTCAAATTTCACTCTTTTTAGTTAGGATTTTTAGTTTGTTTTTGCAAGCGAGAAATCTTGAGTGCGGAGATCGGTTTTGTTGATGGTTCAAAGACTTGGTTGAAGGCTGTCTTTATCAAGCCCTTACCTCTCATATTTCACTGAATCGTTGATTAGTTGTCTAATTTTTAATCATGAGTGAGTAGTTTATTTTGTCTAGGGATTTGTTAATTTATGAAAGTGTGGTTGGATCATGTTCTAATCAATAGAATTGTACTTTTGTTTCATGATTGGTTTGATTTCATTTTATCAAGTGATTATCATGTTGTCAGTGAATTTTTGGCCAAATTTTACTTGCACACTTGAAACAATTGAATGAAGTATTGAAAGGTGAAATTTGATTGTTACATTGCTTGATAAAACACGGCGTAGCGATGACTCGAAAGAGATATTTGCATGTTGGAAGGACATAGAGAGTAATCGAAAATATTGAATTTGGATTAAGATAAATTAGTTTGAAAGAGCGACTTTTGCTTATAGACTAAATTTTGGATGTATTACAATTCCTTGAAATTATCCGATTATAGAAAAATGCATGTTAATCATTTTGATCCAATCATCTTTCTTAACTACGCAAATCCCTAGGCATTTTCTTTCTGATTGAGTTTAGAATTAGTTAATTAGAAGTTGTTGAATCAAATCCTCAATTAAGTTATCGCCTATCATTTTCTGATAGAAAGGACTCGATAGATTGCTTTGGTCCCTGAGGATGATATTTTATCTATACTACGACACCCAGGAGCCTGCTGGCAGTGGTCATAGACTTCTATGTAATCACAATAATTTAGGAAAAGGGTAGTAATTGTATTTGCATATATTGAGGTAAATGTGATTACAATGCAATTTTGATTACATCCCTTAATGTAACCAAACATAATAATGGAATCATTATTACCATTTTGATTGCATTACAGCTTAGATTACGCAGAACCAAACAAGCCGTTAGGGTTTGCTTGTTGAAATATACTATGGGCCAATTTGACTTCACTCTTATTTGGGCCAGCTAAGGTGTGAGGTCATTTAAATTTTTTTTTTTGCTTTTGTTTTTTAATACCATGCACATAGAAAACTTATATCAATATACATAGAAAAATCATAGCAATACACTTAATAAATATGTGACATGTAAGAAAATATGTTAAAAATAATTAAGCATAATAATATTTTATGACAAGTTCAACCAGATCATGTCGGTCCAATCCAGTTCGATGGTCAATCAGTCCAAACCGATCGTTTTGGTCATCTGACAATTCAATTCGGGGAAGTTCTTACTACACTTAATAAGGAGGAACGTGCGAAAGAAGCAGAGAAGTAGAAGCGCACACTTATTGGATTTGTGGTCGGAGCTAAACAATCTTGTAAACATATGGTTCAATGTTTGAATGGCTATTGGAATTATGTAGCTTTGCCTGAATTGAATCTTCAGGAAAATGCTATCATGTGCTCTAATTTTAAAGTATTGAGGATAGAGATACCATTTTTGAAATGGTGTCATTTTCATATAACATTCAATCTTTATTGTCAATGCAATGGTCTACATCCTTAGTATTTGAGGATGATATGTTGAGAGTTAAGACTCGTATGATTGTGTTTGTTATGTTGGACAAAGGACTCTCTTAGACATATTACGTACTAGTGTCTTAGAAACTCCTCTGTTTGTGGATCAAGCCACAACAAACTAGGACAAAATCTTTTTTGGTCGTGTGCTGGTTGATGTTGATGTTACCTTGCCCTATATGACCGAAATAAGGGTAGAGATTGAACATAGTAAAAAGTTCATGCAAAAGATTACATACAAATGGAAACTAGTTTTTTTTGGTGAAAAACGCAAAGATTTCGATCAGAAGGAAACTGAGTGTGAACACTTGCAAAAGAAATAACCTAAATGAAGGAGGAAGATACCAAAAGCTAAAGAATGGAGGTGAAAGGTTGTAGTTGAAACAAGTGGACAGTAAAATCAACTTGAGGAGCAAGGAATACAGGTTGTAAGTCTTGAAAAGATCAGTGAGCCACTGATGGTGAAAATGAGTATTGGACTGCTAAGGAAGGAAGAGTCTAAGACAACTTGCTATTAAGTATGTACAAGCTACAGGTGTTGATGAATGTACATGGAATGTATTTGATGTCCTTAATGAGCTTCCTTAAAGTTGTATAAGATACTATCACTTCTTGTATGGATACACAATAGGTGGCCATATCACCATAACTTTCATGAATATTGTGATCTGAAATGTGAAGGGCCTTCGTACATACCCCTAAGCAGTAGGCAATGAGAAGCCTCCTACCACAAAATAAAATAAGCATTATTGAACCAATGGAGACTAAAAAAGAAGGCAAACGAGAAAAGATCTATGGTCATTTTCCATTGATCTGTGCAAGATCTTTCGACCAATCATTGTCGAGATCTATAACAAAGAGGAGACACATAGGAGGGCGTGGTGGTTATGTTAAGGGTCGAGAAGAGCGATACTGAGTAGGGAGTCGAGACTAACAAAGTCGCCTACAACCAACCCTTTGGAGGTAACAATGGCATCAGTGGTAGTGGGATGGGGATTGAGTCGAAAGAGGTGATAGAGGGAAGATGATTTTTAGGTTATTTTCTAATAAAAGTGTAACGCCCCCAAAATGCTAATGACATAATTTACAGAAAATTGCAGTGGGAGAATTAGTAATAGAATGCGCTACCGCCGTCTTGATAAGGACAAGGCTCACTGAAACCATTTAATGTCGCAACTCATGTTCACAATCACAAAATCTATTAAGCTGAAACACTTCAAGACCAAAGTCCATAATAGTTCAACTTCAATACCATTGACTTAATTATACCATGTGCTAACTCGCACTCCACACTACACAAGTATATTTAATATAGACCCAACTTGACCATGAGGTCGATCCCAGCATTCATGCTGTTCTGAATCCACTGTGAGCATCTGATGACTTCAAAAAGGGCTTGCTAAATGGAGAAACATGTGATACCTCATCACCTAAAATGGAAAACATGAAAACAATTTGAAAATGTGAGCAAAAACTCAGTACATGCATTCCTGTATTGTAAAATGAGCATAGAAACACTTTTGGTGGGTATCTGTTTTCGTTATTCATTTAGTTGGTAATAACAATAAAAATGAAAGTAATATGAAACTAAATTGCTCATTATTATCTGGATGTGAACCCCTTGCAATGATATAATTTATACATAGGTGTACACCTGCCAATCCGATCAAAAGTTGGCCTGAAGCCGCGCGGGTAAATGATGGGCTGACGCCCTATAGATGATAACTGACGGGGTCACAAGTTAAATGCCAAACCACTGTATAAACTGATTCATTGATAAACTCATTAAGAGCTGTAACTTGATAAACGTGTTCTGCTTTCTGAAGATACAGGTAATGGACGTACCTTGAGTTTTTAAAAATGTTATCTGACTTGATAAATACGTTCTGACTGGATAGCACTTATGTATAATGGGGAAAGATAACTAGGTCTCGACTCTATTTCATAAATGCTATTGTAAGTATATGTAGTCAGTAAATGATCTTTACTCACATAATTGAGTAAGTAAAAGTATGTGTAACAGAAATTAAGTAATTACATGGTATACATAACTTGGGTATTTTAATATAATTTCAAGACTGAATTGGTGAAAGTAATTAAATTTGATATAAAGTAAATGAAAGTAAAATAGACAACAGTGAGATAAATGAGATTACAAAGGAAAAGGCCTTGATGGTGAATGATAAGGGAGTGGTTGTGGCCTTTTCTGAGATAAGTTGCTGATACGGGTTTAAGACTTGCTGATGTATAGCTTGGTTCAAGATAACAACGAGTACACTAGATTGGATTGATAAATACATTTGATACATTCTGAATTGAGTAAGTAATAAAGGTTTGAGGCCAAGAGAGATATATATTGGTTCAAATTAGCACAAACTGCAGTAAGTTGATTTGATAAATATGATTTCTGAGTCACAACTCTCTCCACTTCTCATATTTCATTCATAAATCCATTAGATATAGAATTCCACCCCAAATGAATCATTGAGCTCAATAGAAGCTGTTAAGCTCACTAAACTTGGTATTTTTATTGTAAAATCCATAAATGATTCAAAGCTCATAAACAAGCTCCCGAATTGTATACTTGTCTTCTTCTTTCTCATTAATAGAGCTAAAAGTTCCATGAATATCCATGAATATTTACTTCCCCCTTAAATGACCCTCCTTGGCCCAAATACACAAAATGAATGCATTATCAATCTCACTCAATCTTTATTATTGATCTTTACACAATTACTCAAAATGCTTCCAAAAATCATCAAACTCAAAATACTCAACCAACATTTATGAAATCTTGTAGGAAATTAGAAAATAATATGAAAAATCTACAGTAAAATTTTCTGAATTTTCCTCTAAGTATACGCTGCACAAAAATTGCAATAACAACCCAATTTGCACGAAAGCAAGTTAGTTCACTTCAAAAATTCACGACTCTCACCCTAGGCCTCAAATGAAGACCTAAAACCCCAATGTGAAAAGACTAAGAAGTCCTAAAAAACTTTCATTTACAACACAAAATATGATTCCCATAATAGGGTTCCCAAAGTGGGGCTAAAACACAAGTGTGTCAGTTTTTGATCCATTCTGCACAGTTTTGGCAAAACCACCATAGCTTTTTCCACAGACCTCAGATTAAGGAGATTCAAGAGCCATTTGAAATCTAACATGTTGAACTATCTACCCACCAAAAATCATAATTTTTCCATGGGTCAATCATTACCAGTTTAATCTCGAAATCTGCCCTGTTTCATTAAAATTTTCAGCCCTCACTGTTTCGGTTTTCTCCTCTCTTTTCACATAAATCATCACTTGAAATCATTCCAAATCACTGAAAACATCATCATAATCATCAATAAAAATAAAGATTATAAAATCAAATATAAATCAATCCATAAACGTGGTTTTAACTTAAGCTTGCATGAACATGATCATTCCGACACCCTAGTATGATTCAAGCTCAACTTCACCATGATCAACACCAAAATAACTCTTATTTCTTATCAAATGTAATAGTCCGACCCTAAATTCTGTTTATTAATTTCATGTCATTAATCCATGTGATTGAGTTTATTTCATTCACATCATTTCTTTTTATATTCCCATCTTTTTATTATTCTCATTTGGACATTTCTAACGGAGCCCTTACTTTGCAATTCAGGGATTTGTTCTAGTCAATTTTGAAAATTGAGTTAGGCCTTGATATTTAAGAATTTAATGTTTAAAATTCTTTTTCATGGCACCACAATCATTTAATCTCAAATTTCTTTTTTTAAAAAAATAAAAATAAAAAAATTTGCTGCAAACGCACTCGGTTTCAATTCTTTCTCTAAACCCGAGCTCGTTTGAAGCCGATTTCGATGCGACAAGACTTGACCTTTATTTGTTTAGCTAAATCCTCTTAATTAAGCCTTAATCAAGCTTGATAATATTGACTTTTCTACCTTTATTTGCAGCCAAGTAATAAAGTTAGTATAAAAATTAAGAAGTTGTCTTTATCTTCATTTTACACCAAGAGTTCAAGTGAATTTCTCTCTCTTCCCTCTCCTCCTTCTCTCTCTACTCGGCCAACCCTTCTTCCCAGCCATTATTCAACCACCTTTCCACCACCAAAACCCCACAAAA
>JACYFF010031958.1:93425142-93439910 GCA_017589665.1 Selenicereus undatus | reverse complement strand
CACTTCCATAAGCATCAAGAACCATAACTATCTCATTTGCAAGCTCACAGTGAGTGTTATTTCACCCCTATGCTGATTTTTGTTTTTGGTTCTTGATCTTGTTGGTTTTTGTTGCTTATTTTGGTTGTTTTAGTGATGGATTATGTTGTTTTTATGGTATTAAGAATCTTTTTGTTGATGGATTATGGTGGAGTTGAAATTGGATAGGTTAGGGTTAGGGTTTCATCTTGGTCATGCAAAGCTTCTTGTTTAAGTGATGTTTATTGCATGTTTTATCCTTGTCTTTGCTTATATTTTGATATATTGAAGTTGTTATGTTATTTATGGTGTTTTGGAAAAGTTGGGAGTGAGTTCAAAGTGACCCAAAGCTAGGGTTTGTCCAAAATGCAAGATTTGGACCAATTAATGTTAAATTTGAGGTGTGTGGGTTTATGTGACTGGAAAAGGAGTTTTATTTGATATGAATATAAAGAGGAATTAGGTATGGTGATGTTGTATGAGTTTGAGATGTACCAAAGTGTGTTATACACTCTTAAAAAAGAGTTTGAGTTGAGGTTTGGTGTAAAAAAAGTGAAGGAACAACTAAAGCAGTGCTGCTGAAATTTTTCAAAAAACAGGACAAACTTTGGAACAAAACTGGTAATAATCGGCCCAAAAAAAATTCTGATTTTTTGTGAGTAGATAGTTCTCGATGTTAGATTTAAAATGACTCTTGAATCGCCTCAATCCGAGGTCTATGGAGAAAGTTATGGCTATTTTACTGAACCTGGGCAGAATGGATTTTTCAGCACTGAAACCTGACATGTTGGTGTTCTAACCCTATTTTATGGAACCTTTCGTAGGAATCTTGTTATGTGTCCTTCAAGAAAGTTTTAGAGGACTTCCTAAGCTGTTTATATTGGGGTCTTACATCTCAGTTGGAGGTCGGGAGTATAAGTTGTGGATTATTCATTCCATACCCTCGTCATAAACCCTTACCCCCTAAACTCGCCATCGTGCCTTAACTCAGCATTTCTACACTTTATTTAACTTTATCAGTTTAATCTATTAAGTAACTGGTTCACACAAATTCTTTATAAGCCTTTTCTATATAAGGGTATTCATTGTGCTAATTTTATTTAAAGGTATTCATTATCTAAATAAGTCCATTTCTAACCTCATATGCCTATAATGATTTTGAACAGAATCAAGGCCTAAGCTCTCGTTCTCTCCATTTTAATACATCTATTTACTCTGTGAACTAGCTTTTAAAGACCCCAGGTATGTTTATTGACTGTATCTTTCGAAATCAGCACGTATTTATCGAAATTCTAATGTTTTGGTAAGTACATCAATGAATCATTTGAATAAGTGATTTATCACATAACTAGTGACCCCATCAGTTACCAGTTACAGGGCATTGCCCTCTAGTTACTCGCGCGGCTTCAGGCCACGTCTTCCGGTCGGCTTGGCAGGTGTACACCTATACATAGATCGTAACAGTTACTAAGGGGTGCACTAACAGATAATAATTGGCAACTTAGCTTTATATACATCTCATTCCCTGTTTTAAAATCTAAATGAATTGCAAAGAGGACCCTCATAATTTTCTTTCTCAGTAAATCTTTATCAGTACAGGGATGCATGTACTGAGCTTTGACTCACAGTTCGAAATGTTTTTATATTTTGTTTTAGGAAAGTGTTCAGTAAACCGCTCCCAGGCGGGCATGGAAGCTGAAGGTGATAAATAAGTCAGGATTGTCCATGAGATTGGCGGATAGAAGTGCTAAGAGTGCTAAAATGCTTTCATGTCTTATGGTGGTGCTTTTTGGTGTTCCAGCTATATATGTCCAAACTGCAACATGTATTTTGATGTTATAATTGTATAATTAAACTGAGTTATGTATGATGATGTAACCTTGGGAAGTTAGAATCATTCTCGTGTGTTGTTAAATGTTTCGAATGGTCGTGAATGCCCTCTAAGGTTATACTTTGATTTTATGGCTAAATTTTCATGTTCAAGAGAAGCCTTGTCCTTGCGGACGGCGGTAACGCCCATCCATGGATTTCTTGGTGTTCAGCTTAGGTAGGTTAATGCAGATATGGTTTATGTATTAATGGGGCGTTACATCAAAACATCATGATCAATGATCACAAACATCAAAATAAGAATGAAAACTAAAATAAATATCAAAACCAACGATATCAAGTTTCAAGGTTACTCACTTTCATTGAAAATAAGTAAAGATGGAGGTGTTGTTTAGTGGTTTTGATGATGGATGATGGTGGCTAGAGGTAGAAGGATGTTGGGGGGGGGGTTGGAGATCATCGGAGTTGACCAGAAAACTAGCCGAAAATCAGCGAAAACTAGCTGGTGCTGCTGCTGGCAGTGGGGGGAGAGAAAGAAGAGAGAAAATGGAGTTTGTGGATTATGATGTGTGTTTTGACTAATCAACTCATTCGGTTGAAATTTTATCTAGTAAAGCCACCTTTTAAAGCTATTCATGGTTAAGTTTAACCATGGTAATTAGTTAGATTAATGGGCAACTTGTTGGGCATCAAACCAGCATGAAATAAGTTGGGTTCGGGAATAAAACGCTTCGTAACGATAACGTTTTTTTTTTGTATAACTCAAAATTAAAATTTTGCAAGGTTATAAAAAATAATAATAATAATAACAACAATAGTAAAAATAAAAATAATAATAATGATAATAATAATAATAATAAGTTCTTAAACCATAATTATCGAGGCCTACTATCGATTCACCTGATATTTAATTATTCAACAAAACTTGAATTAATAATCAAAGAAACTTGAATTGCAAAATGGGATCCAAATGAAATATCCCCCAACCGAGATGACTAAATACTATAAGTGAAAATGGAAAATTTAAATAACATAAGGTAATTCGGTAAATATATAAATTGATTGCAATTCAATTAATAAACATGATTTGATTAAGTGAATAACCATGAGTGATTAAATCCATAAATATGATAAATTAAATGAATAAACATGATTAAGTAAATAATTAAATATGATTTAAATAAACAAATATGGGTTAGGATCGGGTTATTACAAAAAGTAACAATGGTAATAATTATTATTTTTATGAGACACTGGAAAAACAATGAAAAATAATGTCAACTAGCAACAAAAGTCATCAAGTTCTTAAGTGGTAACTTGGGTCTTAAAGTGTCAATATAGTGGAACGTTGGATATAAAAATAATATAATGGTATTCTGAGGAAAAAAATTGAAACCTCAATGGCATTTACGAGTATGAACTCCAATTCATGGATAAGGCAACATGTTTTATGCCATATACACTGATCCACATATATCCATTACTCAATTTTTTTGGGGGTTTTTAAACCTTTGTTTTACTAGAGGTGAGTTACTGTTAAATCATGAAGTGATACAGCTCTCCCATCACAGATTTTCTCTATTTGTAAGATACAAACTCGAGACCTTGCTTAAGGAGAATGAGTGTCAAACCAGTTGAAGCACCTTGTGTGTACATCCGTTACTCAATAACATCCATTTAAATTGGGCGAAGCTAATGATCCATTTCTCACAGGCATTCGTTGTATGCAATTTACATTAGGCGAAATGGATACTCATCATAAATGAGATGTATTGTGATGACTATGAAGATTTCTTCCAATATGTTTCCCATACACAAAATTCTTTCTAATTTAGCTCGGATTGCTAAGTCACCATTTGATATGTCCATCGCAAGAATGAAAATGCACAACGTACAACGAAAGAACATAATCAACCTTTTTTAGCTCATTTTTCCTTTTTTGAGGGGGAGGGGGCTAACACTAAGGAGCGTGAGAACCCTTGGAAGTGAGGATTCAAACTCATGACTTTCCACGTACGCTCTAAGTCCTCATCCAAAGGTATTTCTAAATACAATCAATTTGCTACCACATGTGTGTATAAAAATATGGGGCAAAATCCGGTTGCTTATTGGGAGGACAAGGGGCTTTTAGATCTTTCTTTCACCATAGTTTGCACAAACAACTTCCCAACCCGATACGAAGATTGTACCTACAAGGCAGGAAAAGAGCATCCAAATATCATCAAGCCCAGAAATCATGCTTACATCCATAAAGCAAGAATAGAATGTCAGGAGCAACCTAGATTTATAACCTACTCACCCTGTGTTCTTTATTTATTTTAGAATTTCTAGTAAGATAAGTGCAGTGCACTTTTCGAAGTTTAAAAAAATTTACAATGTGTGATATGCTGAAATGCTACTGCCCTCTAGTTTCTGGAAAACATATCCGTGCCTACTTACTCAAGACAAAACCAAACCAGAATCGTGCCTTAGTGGGACCATTGAGAGAAGGGATACCTTGTGTCCTTGTATAATTAGATTTTCCAAAAAGAACAATTACAAAAGGAGAAGGGGGAGGGGGCACAACCAAACCTGAATCAAACCAAAAACTACACTTTTGACTAGAACTTGAATCAACCAATTTAAACTGAACCAACCCAAATTATCTAGACCAATGTTAATTGCATTATTTGGGCAAGTTTATTGACGAAGATATGGCCAGCTCCAAAATTACCAGGACTCAACCAAGTTGCGTGGGATGTTCCATTCACCCATTTCAACCTTACTCCAATATCGGTCTGAGCCATCAAAGCAAACCCAATAGCCCTTTTGTCAACTCTAAAGGTCTTGCCATCCCACTCAGCTAAGTTCTGGGTTTCAGTTCATAAATGCAAATACCCATATCACAAACGTTTTTCAAGCAGTGCAAGCAAACAAACTTACCAAGGGCCCACTAGCAACAGAGCGGAAACCTATAACTTCTCCATACTCCTTCCAGAACGCAAATTTTGCAGGAGCAACATACTCTTTGACTGTAAGGTGCAATGATGTTGGCTGTGAGGAAACACACAAAAGAGTTTTATGTCCTTGACATTAAGGTACAACAACATATAAAAAGAATAGACGCCAAACACAAAATCGAGAATATAAGTAACAATGCAAACATGGACCATCAGTTGGAAAAGGAAGCAGGGGGAGGACTGGAGGAGCCAACAAATTTGCTTACATGTAAATACTGTCTAAGAGTCAAAATATGAACATCAACGGCCCGTAGATCATCCATGGCTTCCTTTAATTCGTCATCAGTTTCTCCAAGCCCTAACATTATAGAAGTTTTTGTTATCATCCCTTCCTTGCTAATCTCTGCATGCTTGAGGATGTACAAGCTCTGTTCATACCTGCATCATTGACAAGAATCATTATATCAAACTAGGTGAATGTCTGTACATGCATACTAAAGGATTGGACAAAATAACCCCAACCCAAAACCACACATAATGTTGGTCTTAATGTATGACTCTGACTTGAATAGAGGTGACATAAGTAACAAATTATTAGAAGTACCGTTGAAAGCACAAAATAAGTAGTTTCACATTCATTTTGAGAGAGAGGGTAATAAATTAGATCCATTAGTTGTTCAAAATATGAGAGCTCAGGTAGGCACAAATGGACACCTCACGCCGTCTGATAGGACTCGAAGTAACATGGTAACTGGAGACTTCTTTCATCATTAAATATGACATACCAGAACATCCCAAAAGTTCGTCGTCACCTCTTTGCTCCATAAGTCATAATCAACATCGACGTTTTCATAGGTTATCTCCCATTCCAATGAGCAACCAAAACAACTATGAGGCTCTATCTATCTTGCTCAGACCATTCGGTTTGTTTCTTTCTTGGAACTTCAGTTTTTCCAATCAAGATGTAGTGTAGGGTAGATGTATTTTCAAGTTAGAACAAGTTGTTTAGAAAGTCGAAAATTCCCCCACCCACCAAAAGTAAAAATTCCAAAATTCAAAATGAACCCTAGTTTCCTTTCTTCAGAAGTCTTGCACTATCTCCTGACACAAACTAATAAATTGTCGGTCTGTCCTCTTTTTTCTCTCCTCTGTTGATCTCAACGATGAAGTTTCAATTTTTGTAATTTTTTTATTACTCTTGTGGAGGTTAGTTTGATGTGCTTTGTTGTACTCGTTAATGGTGACCCCTCCCCCTTTTTTTGGTGGTGAAAGGAGGCCATTACAGGAGGTTTGGTTTGCAAGTAAGCATTTATGTCAGTCATTGTAGCCGTTTTTTGTTAGGGAATTTGTCAGACATGACCTAAATGCAAAAATAGAAGGTTCTATTATTGTAATCAACATAGGAAATCCTCTCTACATCTATACTACATCCATATCTCCCCCTCATCCTTCTCCTCCCTCATCCAAGTCTATCTCAAAGAGATCCTTCATCACCCCTGGGTCTCTTCCTAGGTGTTGCATCAATGGCGTCAGAGCCTTCCCTCTTATCGCGTTGAAAATTTAGCCACAACAAAGACATGAAGAGCTATTGCACAACTTTTACGGCAGCCATGGAAAATTTGCTCGAGAAAATCCTTTAATGGCAAAAACAATAGATGGACCAACAAGTAGCTATTCAGAGACAAATAATTAAAGAAGAACAAAACCTTCTCGGTGAGCTTTGGGAGCATTTACATAGTGAGGAGAACATATCTGGCAGTGGTGGGAGTCCTTCCATAACCTTCTCCGATTCAATGCCCAATTTACAGGTCAGAGCTGGTTTCATTTTTTTTTTGCCCACCCAAAAGGTGGGTTTCCTACTTTTAATGGCAATAACCCATGAAATTGCTTAATAATTGTTCCATACCTTTTTCCATTACAAAGTTCCTGAATATGAGAAAGTAGATCTATCGATTTGGTTGGTAAAGCTAAAAATTAGTATCCAAGCTATGCAATAGCCAGGGGAAAAGTTTCTTGGGATGATTTTATTCTTGATGTATGTGCAAGATTTAAAGAGAATACAGATAGAAGTGTAGAACCAATGATCGAATGATAGACGATGAAGTTGGAAATGCAACGTTTGCTAAGAGTGAACCCACGTCCAATGCCTACCAAGGGTTTGACGAAACATTGAAGAGAGCTACAGTTAAAGTTACGGTTCATGAACTTCCTGTGTATGGCAAACAGGTTCCTGATTGCCAATTTCAGCACAAGCCATACTCTCTAGTTTCTTTTTTTCTATTTTTTTGGATAAATACTAAGTTATATTAAAAGACACCAAAGGGTTGTCACCCATGTACAAAAGGTGCAAATACAAAAAAATTATGCCCTCAAGTTTTCATTTATAATACAATCTACAAAACCCAAAAGATTCAAACTTTTGTTTTCCATAGGCCCGGCATCCCAATTGTACAAAATTCTCAAAAAGTAGAGCTTAAAATCTTGAAAGAACTTAGCTTTGTTCTCCAAAACATGTCAATGTCTCTTTTTCCAAGTAGCCCAGTAAATAGCCAAAGGAACCATATTCCAAACACCAAGAACCCAGTTCTTCATCACTCTTCCCCTCCAAGCCACCACAACATCTTTCACATTAGATGGTTGAACCCTACCGATCCCCATCAAAGAGAGACAAATCAAGAAGTGCAGAAACCCAACGGACAATGCACAAGGAGATGATCCACAGATTTTTCCACCTCCAAACGCACAGAGCACCAAAGCCTCAAAGTTTGAAATTGGTAGTTGAAGATGTGAAAGGCTTCTGCAAGGACAAGCTTTGGAACCAGTAGGTTTCTTGGATTATAAGAAAATAGGCTGGTGTCCTCCGAACAAAAATGAAGTTAGGACCATGGAGAAATGCAACATAATTGATGTAAAAGGAATAGAACCTGAATGCACAGCAAGTTTTGATGAAATTCCCATGAGAGCTGGTAGCTATCATGAAGTAGGATGAGGAACTTGAGTCTAAAAAGCTAGGTAAGTATTGTTTCCCTAACAAATTACTCACAAAAGCTTGCTGGAAACTGACCATGACCTATTCCATGAATCCATGCAACTAAAGGGGGATTTTCTTCATATTTCACTTCAGTCAAATTGGAGTACATCCTCTTGACTGTGTTATATTTGATCCTGGTGGGGTTAGGCAATGCTTTCATCATTGGCTGCTTCTTGTGACTAAATACCTTCTATAAACTTACGTATTTAATGGTTGTTCTTGATCCGGGAGGTAAAGCGGTGTTGACATCATGGAGCTGAAAGGGGAGCAGGAAGATTGTCGAATATGTGTATCCCAATATATCAAATACTTGGTACCCAGATTTCAATCTTTGCAACACTCTATCTTCAGAGGAAACTCAGTTTCCTGATATATACAAGTTCTACCTTGTATTGATCATGTTGGTGTCGTTTGTATTTTGAGTACAAACATAATTTGTTGCCCTATTAGAGTATTACATGTCCGTTTTTCTGTCTTCACGAGATATCTGAGACGGTCATGCAAAAGTGAAATAGTAGCACATGAAAACACTTGTAAGCTAGATTTTAGGATGAGCTCTCCTCATGATTTGTGTCAATTGTGTCATGCAAGAAAGTTGCACGTATAAGGCTTAGTAGCAGCTGTAAGCAGAAGCACACCAAAAGCAGTGTGTCCAACCAGCAATTTTCCTCTTCTTGTGATCACCTATTGTATAACAACTTTCAGCCACGTACTTCATAAGCAAAGAAAATCAAATTTCTCAGCTACTTTATCGAGAAGAGGCTTAGTGCTACTCTTATAAGTGCCAAAGTCTTGTTTGCATTCATTGTATCTCGATGAAACTGCATTAGTAGAAACGTGAAGTGATGACAGCAGTGGCTCCACATCAAGTGGAACGTATCTTGCACTTGGGAGTGATATAGGCATGGAGCGATCGTTAGGAACGCCAATAGTGTGACAACACTCAACATCCCCACTGATTGTGAAACATCCATAAAGAATGCCAATGAGTAGCAACAATTCCAGTAACCACAGTGCTCTTAACAGGAGCTTAAGAATTTTTGTTGACGTCTGATAAAAAGGATGGAAACAAATCCCCTCTTGCCAATGCCATGAGAATTCCCAGCTGAAGTAGAATTGAGCCCACTAGTATTGCAGAGAGAGCCGTAACAGCCAAGCAGCAAAGATTTATGATACCTACTACATTCCATTACTAGTATATTCAGATGATACAGGAGTATCAAAGTCCATCGCATAAATTAGGTACCATGCAAACAACATCAATAGGTACCAGTATATACAATGCACAACATATGGAAGTGCAGCAGCTATTCCCAGCGATCTGTGGGTTTTTCACCTCTTCTGCAGTCCTTGCCACTAAGTCAAAGCCGACGAATGAAAAAAAAGATTATTACAGGCCCAGCAAGCATCGCATATGCTCCGTACGAGAAATATCTTGAAGATATTCATATCCAGGCATCCAAACCCGAGATACTTGCCAGTAATTACAACAAAAATCACACATACATTTCCTAATGTGACAATGCCTTGTGCAAATGTACTCTCATTCATTCCTAATTTCCTATATATAAAGCCCAGTGACTCCAAGTATTGCCCCACAGTGATCCACCAATGTCAATCTCAGGAATATGCTGATAGGCCAGAATGGGAGGCTGTACCCACCACCAAAAAGCAAGGCCAGATCTAACGCAAAGAGATACCCTAAGCAACTGCAGCAGCATCATCACTATATTCCAGTATCAAAGCCCAACCAATTAGCCAAGCAACACTTCTCCAGGGAATATGTAGGAGTAATGATGAGCTGTTTCAGCAAATGGGCATCGGCTTGTAAGCTCTGCATAATAGAAAGTCGGAAGGCTAGCTGTTATATCAGTTATGAGGAAAGAGAATGCAAGTGATGGCAGAGAACCCCCTCTAGCTACTGTGCCGATGAGAATATGAACTCCAGCTCCAATAGTTTAGCCAACACTAATAACAATAAGGTGAGAAACAAAAAATGCTTTTAATGCATAATCTAGGAAAAGACTTAAGGGTGAAGGAGCTCTTCGAATGTCACTGCACAGTAGCCTTCTACAGAGAGAGCTGGCAAGAGAGAGAGATGGGCATAGAATAGATGTAGAGAGAGATTTCTTGTCTTAATTTCTTGGTTAGATTACAATGGGAAAACCTTCCTCCTATTTATAAATTTTAGCTAATGCCTAGCAAACCCCCTAACTAACTAAGATAGCTCAGCAACTAACATACATGTTTAGTTACAAACCAAACCTCCTGTAACAGGGGTGTTTCTAGGGTTTCTAAGGGGATGAATAGGCAAAGAAATTGAGACACAAATGGATCTATCTCTAATTATGGGCAACAGTAATCATTATAAAAAGATAGAAGCCACTTCGGCAGTTAAACAATGTATCAAAGGACCATCACAATGCTAATGACGGAGCTAAAACTGTTGTTAAGTCGAACAAACAAATGTTAAAGATTAGATGCTGGAACAGCTGGCCAATGCAGGATCTGAGCCACAAAAGTCTAACAAACAACAAGGGAGGAAAACAAACTCTTCGAATACCTCACCAAAATCTTGTAGATAACAAAGTGGCAGTTAAGAATCCAAAGGAAGATGAAAGAGAGGGCAAAAATTTCACAGTGTAAATAGAAAAAACTCTGTAGCTGATGCTGCTAAAGGTGCTGAAAATGCAAGAGTCTGATGATCCAGTTTCCTCACCGAAGACATCAGCGATTGAGATGGATGATGTAGCTTTGTCATCTCCTAGTGGGAGCCTCGATGAAATTTATTCAAAAAAAGTATGCGGATAAAGAAAACAGATGATCTTGGTGCTCCCCCTCTCCCAAAAAAACCAAAAAAAAAAAGAGAGAGCCAAGTCACAACAGGCAATATTGATTCTAAGAAGGAATTTGATAAGTGATAAGAGGAAAAGAACATAAGGTATCAGTGTTTCATAGCCTGAATTGCATAAGGGCACAGGTAAAAATGCCTCTTTTATAAGAGGCACAGATGATAGTATCCCCAGGCATCTTGAGACATCAATGGAAGACGATGATTAATAACAACTCCCTAACTGATCAGGGACACACAAGTGACGCTGAAACTCCCAATGAACCTGTTGAAACACCTAAAGCGAAGAAGGCAAGGGCTAGTCTAAATCCAGGAGGTAAGCAGGGGTAGACTGAAATACAGCTAAAAGGGGTCGAGCTTTGTCCAGTAAATGAAAATCTACACTCAATTCTTCTCGTAGCTTGCAAGCAGAAAGATGATTTTAAAAAAAATATGCAGAAAGTAAACATCCTTCTTCACCCTTGTCAAATTGTGGAACCTGTGAGTGCAGGGCTGCTGATCGGTTCAAATTTACAATCAACCACATTCTTGTTTAGAAGTATTACAAACCCTATCTCATAATAAACTCAGCAGTAGAGTTTCAACAACATCCAATTATGGTAAGTTTTTAGCAACCAGTAACATCAAATCCAGGTTTTCAAAACCAATGCCTTCCACTCAGATAGTTCCAACATTGTTGATAGCAAAAGAGAAAAAGTACAGAACTCACTGTGCCTGAGGATCTCTAACAATTCGCCGGAGCCATTTAACAGTTTCAATGTTGTGAGCAAAAACATCTAATTCAGAGTGAACCATAACATCTACAGCTTTCAAGTCGCCCCTAAAATCAGAAGTTAAACATTCAACCATGATTTCAAGCTTGAGTTTCTATGACATGGAATGTTTTTCATGTCAGCCATCTTTTGCTTGTTCAAAAACATTATGGATAGCAAACCAAAGCCATAAACTTAGAAAGTTGGAAGAAAAGTTTATCTACCTTCAAAGTTTCCACTATCTGAGCAAAATCACCACTTCCACCATCAGGTAAATTGTCCCGATCCACACTGGTTAGTTCAATGTAATCAACATTGCAGAATAGACCCAGATGACCTCATTAGGTTGGCACTTAGATAAGAACTTGAATTTGATAACTATCAGATACATGGTGTGGTGGTATTCTTACCCGCCTTAATGGCAAGGAGGTAGACATCATAATCCCACTAGAGGCATTTGAGAAGGAACACCCCCTCTCCCCACCACAAAAACAAAAAAAAGAAAACAAAAAAGAAACCAAAAAATGATTTTGATGATGTGACAAAATCCAGATACCCAAATAAACATAATTTCCAACTGTTTGAAATTCCATTGCAGAATTTAACCATACCTTATTGCAGGGTTGAGTACCAAAAATCACGTGAGCATTTTGGAAGGGACACCAAGCAAATACAAAAAGTAGAAAGTCATAAGGTTCAACATTAAGGCTAAACATTGGGGGAAACATAAGGAAGCTAGATATGTAGGGAGAAAATTTCACTCGAAGACGCATTTATAGAGAAATCATAGATACGATCACGACCCTCTAGCAAATAAAGTGACAACAAAGTATCATGATGCACCACCACGAAGGCATAAACTGGGGGGAAATAAAAAAGGAGGAACATACAGGTTCACAGTAAATAGTAGGATTGCTCAGAGAGAAACATATTTAGTATCTGAGCACACTCCGATATGCTTATTAATTCAGTAAGTGTCATAATTCTCTTCATCAATATAATGTAAGTATAGTCAGCCTTGGTACTATAAAAGTCTTTATTGTAGGAGATCTGTTTTATAGAACTTGAGATAGAAACAACACGTATATGTTCTTTCCAAACAAATATACATACTTTGGGAAGATGAAAACAGTCAAACTGTCTCCATCTCATGTTATTCGCATGGTCTCGGGCAGGCAGGAGATGCGGGGTTGGGGGGCGGCGGCGGATGAAGTTTAAGAGTTCAACTAATAGAAATATAATCTCATTCACCCTTGCTAATATTAGTCAATGGCTCTGGAGATGTCAAATGAAGTATCCCACATGCTAATCATTAATTGATTTCCACAAAGAAAAACAACAAATATTTTAATGGTGTGTTCGAAACCATTCAAATAATTTGTGGCATCCTCAAAAGAGAAAGCAAACAAATCGGATGCACTGAATATAAGTGAAACAATAATAATGAAATAAATATAAAAGCAGTAATCAAAAGCACCACACGTATACTAAAACATTCTCATGCTAGCCAGCATAATTGAGGTACAACCTTCATATGCACCACTTTCCTTTTGTGGCAAAAAGTTAAGAACACTGCAGCACTAAGATTGTGTCCTCCTACTATGTGTTCAAGATTTTGCCGGAAATGTGTTGGTGGCCACTAAGGTATTGAGAAACACAGTTTCTAAGTACATCATTCACCCCTCTATACAGATCTCCCATACAAAACAAATATAGGGAAAACAGATTCCACATTAGAGTCAACGATGATTTAAGGCAATCCACTTGCCATCCCCAGCCCAAAAAGAACATAATTTTTTTGGGAATCTAATATTTATGGCTTAATGAACTTTCATGGGCAAAAGAAAGGTAAATCCATTGAACAATAATAGATAAGACTCATTGGTCTTTTCAGCAAGCACTGCACATACGATGCACAAGAAAGCAGTCTACTGTTGTATACAATGCGTCTATGACATCACAATTCACAGCACCACAAACGCCACATATTACATAAGCAATTCATTCAATCTATACAAGCCTAGCTGACATGTCGTGTGTAGTATATTTTCTATTAAGAGTTTTCAAGCTCATAGTTAAGGTGCTAAATATCTGAAGCTGCCTGATTTGAGCTATTAAGCAATGACGCAGTGCTTTTATTTAATAAGAGAAGCATGACTTAAAAGAACAGAAGTAACAAGCTGCACGAAAGACCAGGATATTTGGACATTACTTTTGTTCACTTCTCAGGATAAAACCATAAAAACATATCAAAACCTAAGCATTCAAAACTTTGTATTGACTCTTTGCTACCATTCATCTCACGCACATCCATCTTACATGGAATTCCTAAAGAGGATCACCAACTGTGATGTCTGTAAAGTCTAAAGCATGTCCTGGCCTTTTGTATACAGATAGACAAACGAATAGGTAGCTTCACAAAAGATCAATAGATTGCCACTAGGGGAAAAGTGAAGCCAAAGTGAACAAGATGCACTGACGTGCATATGATGGTAAGTTGGCTCCATGGATGTCAAGAAAACAAGGTAACAAGGATCATGTTTTCACAAAAACATAACCCCTCCATCCCAGACCAATTGTCCTGCCTAGGTACTAGAATTTCTAAGAGAAGTAGAGAATCATTCTAACTATTTGTTACCTATTGGTGTTTAAGAGAGAACAATTTTAATACTAGCTAGAAAAAGTGACTTTATTTTGGGGCATCCAAAAAAAGAAAGGGACAATTTTTTTGGGATACGAGGAGTGATAATATCCTCAAGACCGTCCTCTTCTTTTTGTGCTAGCAGGTAGTCAATGATTGTAAAGAAACAACCTCCCTTCTAATCACAGGTAAGGTAGTTACATCTACTCCCCCCCTCTCCCCATACATTCCTGCCAATACGCGAGATCGGGTATGGATTTTTAATAGGCCCTTTGTTGCTTGGGTATCTCTTGTGTGCCAGCTGTTGAACTCTTAGTTTGGGAGGGTTCATTTGGTGAGTAAATTGGAGAACAAAGATCAGGTGTACCCTCACACTATTGTTTACGTGCTTTGGGATTGGATAAAAAGAAATAGGAGGCTTTTGAGAGGTTCCCAATCCATGTAACGAGGGACAAAACTCACAAGGATTAAAATATTGCAATCTAGAGAGTTAGAGGAATTTTATTCTTCATGAATTGATGCACTACCGTTCATAGACAGCTTTTTAACAAATTGTAATTAGTTGGCTGTACATAACATGCCTAGACAATACTGGTTACTACATCTCCGGCCCCCGGGCCCCCCCCCCCCCAAGAAAGGGGGGGAAGATTAGCAAGCTGTTATTGGATTCTGCCAGGATAGTAGAAAGCAAGAAAAAGTGGCAACA
>JACYFF010031958.1:93389993-93420142 GCA_017589665.1 Selenicereus undatus | reverse complement strand
CTTGAGTAGTGCTAACGCCTGGACTTACGTGTGGCTAATGTGTCACTTGATCGCGCGAGCTGACGTGCGCTTCTCTCAATGACCTGCAGGAAGGTCGACCCCGGGTGTTCTTCCTGAGGAAGGCCCCTCTGACACTCAAGTCAATCTCAAGAAAAATTGTGGAAATAGATAGAGAGTAAAGAGTAGAGAGAAAGAGAGAGTTTACTATTTAGGAAAGTGTTTAGTGAGGTAGTCCAATTGTAAATAGTAAAAATCCTCCAAAATAGGAAATGTTGGGATATTTATAGCCTTGGGGTTGGCACCCAAGGGTAGAATGGTAATTTCCCTACTCTGAGGGTCAACTTACCATTTTACCCTTCCAGCATCCTTCTCCTTTCATTGCGGTCAACTTTGACCCCCATTAATTTAGTCTGCAGCGTCCGCTCCATATGTTGCCTTCCTATTGGACAGATCATTAAATATTTTAATCATTTAGCCCATCGCATCTTAATGGAACACTTCCCGAGGGCCAAGGTGTTCGGGTGAGATATGGATTTACCAGGCCTGCCCTTACAAGGCATCGTAAATATGCCCACTGGCCCCATTTGAGGCTCTTTTTAGGCATATATTTGAAATGTCCCAGCACGGATTTCCACTTCTTGGTAGCGAAGAGGATACCGAGCTCCTCCCGTCACGGTTTGATTTTTAAAAAATTTCGTGTGGAGCCCCTGATCCCTCCACCCAGACCTCTTCCACCTCATTGGCCCATGCTTTGTAAAGGCCAAAGTTGAGCACTAAGCATATGACGTTGGGATTCCCGAGATAACGCAGTTGGTGTTCTATTCCTCCGTTCTTTAAGAGGCAATTCGTTTCTAGATCGTCTCTCCCCTCATGGCCCAAGACTTAACCGAAGCTCTTGAGAGGTTCTGCTAGGAGAGTTTTGAGATTTGGTTGGAC
The DNA here is from genome assembly GCA_017589665.1 of Selenicereus undatus. NCBI lineage: Eukaryota > Viridiplantae > Streptophyta > Magnoliopsida > Caryophyllales > Cactaceae > Selenicereus > Selenicereus undatus. Next base: position 93,419,206 of record JACYFF010031958.1, on the reverse strand, counting down.
GCTAAAGGCTCGCTCGATGCTTTCGGCAAGAGGTGAGCACTACAGCCCTGGTCGATCGTGAGGTGTGGAGAGTTCGAACTTGTTGACATCTCCCTTTCATCTTCCCCCGGAGAGAGAGATCAGCCCCTTGAATGAGGAATCGAGCATCACCCTGGAGCAGAGAAGGCTCCTCCCCAAGGCAAAGGGCGAAGTTATTCCTAGGACGAAGACGTGCACCCCATCCATTGGCCAAAGAAGGCTCCTTCATAAGGAGAAGAAAGGTCCTACTTCGCCCACAAAGGAGTTCGGTTTGGCTTCGTGGTCCTAAATCCGTGTTGACAACGGTTACTCATTCATCGCTGAAGCATTGGAGCACTTTGCATCCTTAGCTTTTATCCTTGTTTGCTTGTAACAGGCGCATGTGCCCTCATTTGATGTGTATCCGAGCCATAGAATTGGTGTCTTTGTTGTTATTTTTTTTTTGTTTTCATCATGTACTTGAAGTTTTTGTTATCAATGAATAATTGAACTTTGCTCGTTCGACTTTGTATGAGTTTTTGATGCATCATAACTCATGAGCACTTTGTGTTTACGCTTTTCATTGTTTGTTATGGTGAATTTCTTTTAGTAATCCAACCCACGGGTACCATGCGAAAACATTTATGCATTACCCTTTTCATGCGCTCATTTAATAAGCATTCTTCTCTTCTCCTTCTTTTTTTGGGTTTTGGAATGAGGTGGCCGAATAGAAGGGAAGCTCCCTCCCTATTTGGCTGGGCCAAATGGGGGAGGGGTCTCCCTCATTTCGGCCAGGTCGAATGGGAGAGAACACCCCGCCATTCAGCTGGGAGGGTTTTACCTCCATTCGGCTACGCCGAATGAGAGAGAGCTTCTCCAGCCAAATGGGACAAGATTCTCCCGCCGAATGGGGAAGGGTTTTACCTCCATTCGGTTAGGCCGAATGGGAGAGAGCTTCTCAGTATTCGGTTGGGCCGAATAGGACAGTGTTCTCCCTCCATTTGGTTGGGCTGAATGAGAGAGACCTTCTTGCCATTCGACCACTGAATGGATATAGGACTCCTTCTCCATTTGGCCAGCCGAATGGGAAGGACATTCCGTCTCTATTCGATCAGCCAAATAGAAGAGGGCTCCCTCTCCACTTGGTCGGGTCTCTCCTGTGGGTCCACCATTTTTTAAAGCATTATTTTCCCTTTTCCTTTTTTAACTCATCTTGGATTTTAACATGTGGGATTTTGTCTGACCTGAATCATCAGATTATGGCACACATCTCTAGGTAATTCAAATTTATATATACACGTCTTACTCCCAAATCATTTCTCATTCTCATTCACATTCCCTCATCAAATTTTAGAGAGAGAAAGCTATAGAGATAAGCTCTATAAGAGTCATTCCCTTGCCTCGCCAATCATCAAGATATCTATCCTTTCCTTCTTCGTTTATTATTCTTGTAATATAGCAATGTCGTTGTTTGTTTACTCGCTAGGATCATCGTCTAGCCCTTCATCGTGCTATGGGGAGGGTATGTCTAGTCATAACACACCGACCCATGCCTAACCTCGCCCCTTGAGAAAGGCGTTGGCCTCCTAGAAGGTTATGAAAATAACTTTATGTCAGAGTCTAGGTACCCTCGAAGTCCTCCAATAGCTATTCCATTGCGGGATTTCCTTCTGTCCAATCTGAAAGTTCTTAGGGAAAGGTCTAGCAGCTCTCTATCCCTTGAATTTTACTCTTTGGGTAGCCCTGTGTCATATCTATGGGAGATGTCCACAGTTAATCCACTTCCTGGGTGTTCTACTAGCATAGGTATGTGCCCACAGTCATAGTTGAGGAGTCGGAACAGGATCCAGCTCATTCTAGCGGCACTGCTAGGTTAGACACGAAGGATGGGCCTAGCTCTACTATGTTAATCATTCCTTCTGTGATTAGCTTAAGAAAATCATCAACTTTGAGGTGAAGTATTCTTTTCGACACAACTATAGGGCGATCGTTCCCTCACACATAGATATTGCAGATAAACCCCTACCTGGATGTATAAGTGTGTACTTGAAGCCTTAGAGTATTGCCTTTGGTTTTTTCTTCCTAAAATTGTCGTAGAAATCCTCCAAATGTACGATATTGGGGTTGCTCAACTTGTCCCCAGTACTTGGGCGTCCATTATATCGTTTGTTGCAACTTGCAAGCTGAAGCGTCTCAAGTGCATGGCCTTGTCCTTCTCATATGTGCACATTATTCAATGCAACAATAAGACGTATGGGGGGAAATGTTAGTAATAGATAGTTAGCCAACTCGGCTATATGTCTACCTTGGACAAGCCTTCATCCGTCCACGGATGAAAGTATGAGTTTGTTTACGTAAAGAGGGTGAATAAGGACTGGCCCATCCCTATCTGGAATAGGCGAGGCCTGAACAAGACGTGGAATAAGCCTTGCACCACTTAGGGGGAGAAGTAGACCTTGGAATCGCAGGCCAAAATTCAAGTGTTGGGGCGGATAAAGACTCCGATGTGCCCCGAAAGGGTCGACGAAGCGTCATCCCAGCATGCTGATGTTCCATCTATGGTTGGAATGAGTAGTAGACCTCCAAGCCTCCCTCTTACCAAGAAGAGAAGGCCACCTCCTCGAGTCATCACTCTTCCTAGTTCGGCTGATCACCGTTCCTCCGAGGATGGGAGTTCTTTCCTTTCCACCGACTAGGAAGGGAAAGTGGCATTGCTTCAGGAGCTTACCTAAAAATGGGAGCTTGCCCCCACCTCGGGCTCGAAACAGGTCCCCAACACCCTAGAGGCCGCACAGGTCTACTTCATAGAGTTATGTGTCCTTAGTATTACTTATTCTCTCACTTGTGTTTCTTCATAATCATCTCATTTCTCAGTTGTAGGGTGTAGTTCGCGCTTTTTCCGCCCTTTGTTCGGTTTTTCCTCAGCGTGTCAATGAGGCCAAGCTCAACTCACTTAGGGAGTCGGTGAAGCACTACAAGAAAGAGATAGAATCCCTCAAGGTGAGGATCTAAGCCGAAGGGTGCAAGAACCAGGAGTTAGAACACTAGCTGAAGGAGCTGGAGCGCAAGTTTAAGGTCAACAAGGCTTTGATGGAGCGACAAGCCTACCAAGCTCAACTTGGCGCTGATAACATTTCCTACGAGAAGGGGCAAGAGGCCATGATGGAACTGATGGCTCGGGCTACTCGAGAGTATGATAGGGGCATAGGAGATACCGGGAGATTCTCTTACAGTGAGCCAAGGTGATCCAGGTGAGGGATGCTAATGCTCATGCCCGGAGGAAAGAGGAGGCTCACCTAGAGCTCGCCCACTCCCGCTGAGGCGCGGCATTTGCTGCCTATCCATTCTCCCCTGAGTATGCCCCGTAGGATCCACCCAAGGGCGGTGCTGAGGCGACCTACGCTGATGGCGATGTTGTGGAAGAGGCTGATGATCATAATGTGCAGTCTTGACTTCCCCTCTGTCGTTTTATTTTCTCTAGTTTGCTAAAATTTGCTCTTGTGAGCGATTGATTTTTGCCCTGGGCCTTCGGGCCAAGGTTGTATGGGCATCTTTTGACTTTGCATTATTTATTTAGGACTCATGTCTGTGCATTGCGACGCTGTAAAGCTTGTCGAGAGCTACAAATTTAACCACTACTTCGGTTATTAAATACTTTTTATAGCATAGGAAAGTAGGAATCGATCCACGAGGAGAGATTGTTGTAAAAGGTTAGCTTAATCCTAAATGATTTTACTAATCTAATTTATTAAGTCTAATCTTAATAATTCTAAAATAATTAAAATATAATGAATAAAAATCTAGAAAAATACCCAATGATGCTCATAAATATTCTAAATCATATTCTAGAAATAAAACAGTAAAAAGATTCCCGAAATAATTTAGAAAAATAAAAACAGAATAGTAACTGAAATTCTAATTAAAAATCAATAACAGCAAATAATAGTCAGAAAATAAATATTAAAAATATCAAACAGTAACCTAAAATATTATTCTTCAGGTCTATAAGCTTATAAATTCTAAATTATATCTAATTAATTTCAGAAACATCATATCAGAAAATTAGCACAGAATATCAAGCAAAATAATAAATCTGAAATTAGAAATAAAATAATCTACATTAATATAAATACAAAATTAATCAAAAAAATTACCCTAATTTTAGGACACAATTTTTTGGACTTAAAAACACCTAATAATCGTAAATTAAAATTAAAAATCAAAATTTTCAAAGTTAATAACCTAAAAACCTGCACATATCAATTTCACAAAATAATTCTGAAAAATTATCAAATAACTTCCAAAAATTACGAAATTAAACATGGGCAGGCTAAGACACTATATAAACTCTAGGAACTGATAGAAATCGAAAAAGAACAAAAATAACTATTTTTAATCTAATTTCTAATAAACCGGTAATTAAATACTAAAACTGAATATAAATCAATCTAAAATTATAACCACTGTAAAAATCAAAATCTAAACTATCTAAAATTACCTAGACACTCCTAAAAGACTATACTTTGGGGGGGTCGATTGAAATTATATGGTAACCAATAAAATGAAACAAAAATTAACAAACAAACCAAATTAACTATAAGCAACAAATAATTATCAAAGTTGTCAAATTTATCAAGGATACTTAGTATAATCTCAATCCACCAAGCAAATTAATATTTATTATTAACACACAAGTTAATTTCATTCATAAGTTAAACTGTAGAAGACATCCACCAGCAGTTCTTCCCCGTTTTTCCTTATATTCTAGTTTAATTAGGTCCAACCCTAATATAAACCCTACTAGTTTTGATAACCCTTACACCAATGCAAGAATTTAATCAAACTAGAGCATTACGTATTAGAAAAATATCATTTAACACTTTGTAACCAATTTACCAGCAAATCAATTTAACAAAGATCTAAAGCGATTACCTAATTAAAAGAGATGGGTTTGAGCCATCCATGATTAATTAGGGTGATACCTAAGCCTAAAAGACTATAACTTTTATGTATTATAGTCTTCTAAACTATCAATCGAAATTGTACTTAATCAACTAGCATGCATTCTAATCGATTTAACACAAACTTTATAAACGATAAACGTTAATCGCTATAGAATCATGAATATAAATCAACTAGGCAATAAAGCATAAGACTTGTTTCAAAATAATAAATTTAGCATGGCTTCAAGAAGATTATACTAAGCATAAAAAATTACTCACTCATATTAAAAGTAACATCACAAACTTCACCAAATAAATCATGTTTAATAACAATCTAAACAACTAAAATAAAACAAAATAAACAAAGTAAAAATAAAAAAAAAGGTTGATGAGTGTCGTGACTTGGGTTGATGATTAGGATGGGGTTGAAGGTTGATGATGATGATTATGGTGATGTGTTTGATGGATGAAGGGCAGCTGTGAGGATGAATATGAGTGAGGAGATGATGATCGTGGTGATGGGGAGGAGATTGAAGAAGATGAGGCGTGGGGAGGAAGAAGGCCGTGGGAGCTGGGTTAAAGCAAAGCAGCCGTGAGGAATGTAGAATGAAGAAGATGATGATGGGGAAAGAGGAGGTTGAAGATGAAGGCGTGATATGGTGAGGTTATGAAGAGGGAGGAGCAAAGCGTGAGATGGGCTGCGTGGGACGCCCTTGATGAAATGAAGAGTCGTGAGGTTATGATGGTGAATGGAGGATGATGATGATCACGGTGAAGATGGGGATATTGAAGGAGCCCCCCGTGGGATGATGTATGCCATGGGTTTATATATAGGGAGTGAGGGAGGTTAGGTTTAGTATGTTAGGGTTTCCTTCCTCTCTTCCTTAGACTTCTTCTCCCTCAAGACTTCTAGCCTTATTCCAACTCTTGAAACCCTAGTCCAATTAAATAATCATGGAAATAATATTTTTCATAAATTATTATTGGACCGTCTTTTCAGCAAATCGTGTAAAATCGAAGCTTCGACGTCTTGTCTTCTCCTTTTTATTTTATTAATGCCTAACCTGGAAAATATATAAAATAAAGTAAATTAAACGCAATAATGTGTAAAATATAATCAAAATAATTAATAAAATGATGCATGATTAATGGCTTAACAGACGCCTTATCTTATTCATGTGTATGACATTCCTCGTATGTGAATGCTTTGTTTTCCAACATATCTTTTCATTTTTTGCTTTCGCTGTGTATTGGTATCGAAGGGTTTGCCTCATTTATCAATTCAGAGTTCCCCCCTCTAGGGCTAAAGGTGTGTGTATGAAGGGTTCAGACCTATGCTCCATTTCCCATAGCCTACCACGACATCTATGGGCCCAACACGGTATCATGTTTTAATCAAATTTTCGCACTTGGTTAGATCCCTCCCTTAAGAAAGATAGGACAAGTTTGGTTGTAATGCCAATGTCCTATCATTTCCATTGCAAACCAAGGTGATGCGGAGTGGATGATATGGCTGCAAGCGCACGGTGGCGTTGTAGCAATCAAGGTCGATCCCACAGAGACTAGGTTGAACTATTGGGTTATATCCCCTCAAGATATGCTAAGCAAAATTTTAATTCAAGTGGTTTTGATTAATAGCTGCAAATAAACTTTTCTAAATCAAATATGGGAAAAACGCCTAGGAATTTTCGTAGTTATGAAAGGGAATTGAATCAAAATGATAAACATGTTCCTTTCTCTAATTGGTTAATTTCGAGGAATTATAATTTATACAGAAATTTAGTCTATTCTTTCGAAATCAACTAAATCTCCCTAAACTAAGCAAACTTTGTTCTTTCAAACTAATTTAACTTAATCCAAGTTCAAAGTCTTTGATTAGTTACTAGCCCTCCTAACATATAAATCTCTCTTTTGAGATGAAGTTATGCTAAGTCTGTTCAAGCAGTCCAATAACCAAATGTCTTCTTTCGAATGTTCACCCGATTGTTTCAAGTGTGCAAGCAAATTTTGGCCAAAAATCAACTCACAACAATCAAAACACTTGATAGAACGAAATCAAACCAATCGTGAAAATAAGCACAATTGTATGGATCAAAAATATGATCCAATAACAATTCTACAAACTACTAAATCCCTAGACAAAATAAACTACTCACACATGATCAAAGATTTAAACAACTAACTACTCTAAAATGATAAATCTAAAGAGGAAAAGTGAAGAGAAGAGAGAAGAATTGTTCAGCCAAAAATCGTGCTTGAACCGTCATGCAAACCCGGGGATGAAATCCTTACAAGTCTTCACTTCAACTCTATCTCTCTCTCGCTCTAATATAAAGTCCTAATCTACTTAAAAAGAGGAAAAGAATGGAATGGGATGGATGGGATGATTGCATTCTGCTGCAGAACGGGGCTATTTATAGAAGAGCTCAATTGATCTCAGCCACACGATGAGGGAAAACGAAGAGGCCAACTGTTACAGGCCTGCCACGGACCGTGGCATCCACCACCGTTTGACCGTGGTCTGCGCTGGTTCATCATTCTTCTGTTCTTCCTCTCTTTCACGGGCCTGGCAACTCAAAGGCATCTGTGGAGAGTCAAAAATACACTTATATAAGGTCAAATGCTGGGTAAAAAGGCCTGGAAAACACACCAATCAACCATACCCAAGCATAAATTGAAAATAAGAGTATAAATAATAACTTAAAGCACAATATTCTCCTAAAAATGACACAATAGCCCTAGAATGACATACATATTGAGCACTTATTAGTGGACTTGCTCTAATGGCATGATGCATGGTGAATTCCATTTGTCCAAATAAAGGTGTGAAATTCATGTAGGTGAGCCCAACGGATGTTGAAGACCAATCTTTTTAAAGATGACCCAAGAGAAAGAATCCCTAATTAGAAGAAAGCCTCTAATGGAGATGAATCAATACTTAAAATATGTAACCAGGAGATAAATCAAAGAGGATATATCTAAGCTAAAGGTTAAGCCACCACCTAGATTAAATCAACCCACCCTCTAGCCATCTAAAGCCTTAGCACCAAGGATTAGATTAAAGAGAATAACTCAAATCACCACCCTCCTTAGAGAGAAAGAATTTGAGATTTTGAGGAAAACCAAGCTTTAAGCTCTCATATCATTCATCAAATATGATTTTTCATGGAGGAAATTGCGTCTATAAATACCCAATGAGAGGGGGAATTAGTTGTACATTATTAGGGTAAGTGGACCAATAGGAAGCTTATAAAACACCATAGGAAAATAAATTAAGATGCTTAAGATAATTACAATCACTATAAGCTGTATTTTTCAGGATTCATCCTCCATCTTCTAGAGAGTCTTGAGTAGGCTCCACTCCTCCAAATGAGGTGACGCTACTTGTTGAACCTTCCTTTGTGTGAGGAATTATCCCATGCTGATTAATCTCCAAAATTACAGTCGTAACCTCCTTAATTAAGCCCATAATTATAACCGTACATTTTCCAATCCGGGACCAACGCTTGCTCGGTATTTAGCCCATAACTTCCTTAATACTTGGAGTTTGAGTGCGATTCAAGACTTGTGAGAAAATAGGCATTTAGGGCTTTCCATCCATGTATAATTAAAGAAATTCGAGCTCATTGGCCTGGTTAAATTTGAGCTAGAAACGATGCAAATTATTCTGCCCAAAAACTAAAAATGAGCTAATGAAGGTGGTTTTGGAAAGACTAAGTGATTAACTCCTTATTTAGGGCTACTAATGACCCAACCACCTTTCCTAACCCTACTTGGACCTTCTAAGGGCCCCAAGTCAATATTAACCTAGGGGGACCTAGTCCTTGACCTAGGGTCAATATTGGACCAACTTAGGTCAAGACCCTTACTAGTGAAGGTAGACCCAAGTTTGGAACTTGCTCTACATTACAAGGCATTCATGGGTTGAATTTGGACACCAGCTGAATGAACTGATCCTTATATTAGGGCGTCATTTAGCCAAGCTATCACGCTTGGTTAGACCCCTCCCTTGAGAGGGTAGGACGAGTTCGGTGGTAAGGCCGATGTTCTATCATTCCCATTGCCTACTATGGCATTCAAGGGCTAAGTTCGGACACCAGCCGAACGAGCTGATCCTTGCATCAATGTACCTTACTGTATAGGTTTGTTGTTAAGTTTTTCTTACTTCGTTGGACCTATTGTCTCGCTCTAAGCCCCTATGCCCCCAAATGCGATGACTATTGACCAAAATCAGATTCAGGAAAAAAATCATTCATTGATGTTCATAGATGATAAAGTCGGGGCCTAATCGAACATACAACCGACATGCGAGAGTGACACAGGCCTTTCTTTTACTTAAACACACAACTAATTTCTACCCACATAATATGTAGTATCTCCTAAGTTTGTCAGAGTGTCATGTCCTTGGTATCCTTTCTCGTTGAGGGGTTGAGAGACAAAACGTCCCAGGATGTGCTTCTTTAGTGATCATGTATGGCCCTTCTCAATTGGGTGTAAGCTTCCCTTGAATTGCCCTGTTCCGATCGCCTCTATTTTTCATAGGACCAAGTCTCCCTCCTTTAGCAGTCTCTCCTTGACCTTACGGTTGTAAAATTAGGACATCCTAATTTTCGTGATATTTTCTCTAAGGTAGGCATCTCCTCTTACCATGGGTCACAAGTTCAGTGCTTCGCTTATGGCCTTGTTTTTAAGGTCCTCCTGGAATGTGGTGATTCGATGGATGTAGATAGTAACCTCAACCAGAAGCACCGCCTCAGATCCATAGACGAGCAAGAAGAGGGTTTCCTCAGTTGCACTCTTCTCGGTTGTCCGAACGACCCATAGTATGGTCGGGAGCTCATCAACCCATAGCCCCTTTGTGCTAGCGAGTCTCTTCTTAAGCTCATTCAGGATCTGCTTGTTATAGGATTTGGCGTCCCCATTTGTTGGGGGTCTGGCGACAGTTGTGAACCTTGTTTGGATGTCGTACACGGCATAGTAGTCTCGTACCTAGTCGGTATCGAACTGTCGACCATTGTCGAATACCGTCGCTCTTGGGACTCCAAACCTTATTATGATATTTTTCATGAACTTGCAGACCTCCCTTTTGGTGATGGATGCTAATGCTTTTGCATACACCCATTTGGTGAAATAATCCACTGACATGAATAAGAACTTGCATTGTCCCGTTACCTTTAGGAAATGACCCAGAATGTCCATGACCCACTTTGCAAAAGGCAATGGGGAATGCATTGTCGTCAATGGGATGGATGGCTGCGTGTGTAAGGGGCAAATCGTTGGCACTTGTCACACTTTTTAACCATTTCGATTGCATCAAACTGAAGTGTGTGCCAATAGTAGCCTGTTCTCAAAGCCTGTACGACCAAGCTTCGTCCCCCAATGTGCGACCCACATTCTCCTTCTTGTATCTTGGCCAAGATTTTCTTAGTGCCTTCTTCCAGGAGGTGCATTTTAAGAAGAGATGTAAGAAAGTCTTCTTATAGAGGGGCCCTTTATATAGCAAGAACAATTTATACCTCTTTTTAATGTAGTTGGCCTCTTTCGGGTCTTGCGATAAGGTTCCATCACGTAAACAACTCATAAGGGGCTTCATCAATGTCTTGCTCCTATCGATCCAAACCAATTCCTTAACGTCAATCGTTTGCTCTGATAAGATCTCCCAATGGATGCTCTTAGGATATCCATCTGGGGAGGAACTGGAAAGCTTCGATAAGGCATCAGCTTATCGATTCTCCGATCTAGGCACATTTAATTCAAATTTTTTGAACATGGAGGATCTCTCTTTTACTTTAGTCATATAACCTACCATGGTTGGATCACGAGCTTCATATTCACATTTTACTTGACTCAACACCTGTTGGGAGTCGAAGAAAGCCTTTAAGCATCCATCCCTTACAGATTTGTAGATTTCCAGCCCAGCTAATAGAGCCTCATACTCAGCCTCGTTGTTGGGCGTCTTGAACATGAGCTTGAACGCATGCTTGTACAAGTGCCATTCAGGTAATAACACGATTAGTCCGGCTCCACTCCCCGCATTTTTTGCCAATCCATCAACGTATAGCATCCATGCCTTGCTATCTATCACTTGGGGCTCATCCGAGACTGAGCATTCAGTAATAAAGTCAGCAAGGGCTTGAGCTTTGATTGTTCTCCTTGTTCATAGCTGAAGCATGGTGCTAAGTCGACAACCCACTTTAATATTCTTCCAGAGCTTCTATACCTCTTAAGAGTGTTTCGCATGGGTTGGTCAGTCAAAATAACAATGCCAAGTGAGTCGAAGTATAAACGCATCTTTTAACTCGCAATCAGTAGAGCAGATGCAAACTTCTCAATGAGAGCATTGCTCAACCCCTACTAGGACATGGCTAATGTAATAAACTGAAAACTATTGTCCATCTCTTTCTACCAGTAGCACTATGCTCACTGCATGATCGGAAACAACAAGATATGCCAACAGCGATTCCCTTACGGTAGGGCTTACCGGCCGAGGGAATCTTCCTAAGTATTCCTTAAGGCTTTGAAAAGCTTATTCGACCTCTTCATCCCAGCTAAAGCACTTCTTCTTTTTTAGGACTTTGAAGAAAGGGAGGCACTTATCAGCTGATCTCGACATGAACCTCTTAAGGGCAGTTATGTAGTCGGTAAGCTTTTGTACCTCCTTCATGGTTGTTAGAGACTTCATGTTCAGCACCACCTTAATTTTGACGAGGTTTGCTTCAATCCCTCTTTAATCGATCATGTATCCCAAAAATTTTCTGGATATAAGTCCTAAAGTGCACTTATTGTGGTTGAACTGTATTCCGTAATGCCTTAGTATCTTGAAGGTCTCATCTAGGTCCATCACATGATCAATTTCTTTGACACTCTTAGTGATCATATCATCAACGTACACTTCCATGGTCTTCCCTATAAGTGCTACAAACACTTTGTTTGTGAGACGCTGCTAGGTAGGTCTAGTGTTCTTCAACCCAACCGCATCACGTCGTAACAGTACAAACTAGTGTCGACAATGAAGGTCGTATTTTCTTGGTCTCCCTTGGCCAAAGGAATTTGGTGATAGCCTGAGAAAGCATCCCTGAAGCTAAGGCGTTCGTGGCCAGCCGTAGAATCAACTAACTTGTCTATCTTCGGCAATGGATAGCTATCCTTGAGCCATCTTTGTTCAAATCGGTAAAGTCGATAGATATTCTCCATGTCCCATTGGGCTTCTTAACCAAGACGAAGTTCGATGCCCACTTATGGTATTGACATTCTTTATAAATCCTACTTCTAAGAGCTTTTGGACCTCGGCTACCGTGATCGCACTCCTTTCTACCCCTAAGTGCCTTTGTTTCTGGATGAGATTTATGACTCGGATCCACATAGTTTGTGTTCCATTATGTCAGAAGGAATGCCTGATATTTCGGCAAGATTGAATGCAAACACATCATTATATTACTCCAAGAGTTTATATATTCCATCCTTTATTGTGGGATTGAGGTCCTTACCAACCTGAGCAAGCTGCTTTGGGCAACTAGGTTTAAGGGTACGGGCACCACTTCGAAGGTAGACTCCGGGCGAGGCCTTTGGTGCTCTTCCACTGAGACCGAAAATACTACCATTGCTTCTGTGGCCACCTTTTTTCCAATCTTGTTCGGCCGAAATGTCTGCCCTATGGGGGGTTTCTTTCTTTCCTCACAAGGATTTCAAACTCACATAATAGCATTTCTTTGCCATCTTTTGGTCTCCGTATAATTCTCCCACCCTCCATCATCCATCTCAAACTGAATAAGTAAAATGCAAGGTGTCACAACAACTTTGATGGCATTATAGGTCTGTCGTCCCAGGATGACATTGTATGCCATAAGGATATGCACTACTAGAAAGTTTATTTCTATGGTTCGTAGGCTGTCTTTATTACCCACTTGGATAGGTAGTCTTTTGGTTCCAAGGGGATACGTAGCTTGTCTCCTAAGCCCCACAACAGGTGTCTCGATGGCTTCCAGGTCTTTTCTATATGCTACAACTTCTTAAGGCATTCAAGAGTGATGATATCAACAGAACTTCCAATGTCGACAAGTATTCGATGAACCATGGCGGTCTCTATCTTGAGTTGTATCACGAAGGAATCATTGTGAGGAGTTTACAAGGGACACATGGCCTCCATACCAAATGTCATGGTTGGTCCCATGAGTGATTTTAACTCTCTGTTTTCCATGACCTGGTTGAACTTCCAAATATGAGCTTTTCGGTATCCAACGTTTCACTCCTTTTCATCATTCCCCCCAATGATGGTTACTATAATCTCCATGTTACAGTCAGCCTCATTGTCTTTCTTCCCTTCCGGGTCATGGCAATTGCGATCTCTACCTCCTCCTCTGCTCAAAAAGTGGTTGAGCTGTCCCGAATCGGCCAACTCATAAAGGGAGTTCTTGAGTTCATGGCACTCAGAGGTAGTGTGCCCGTAATCCTCATGGTACTCACAATACTTGTTCTTGTTCTTGAATATCACCGAAGTTTCAGTAGGCTAGGGTCGCCTTAACATGGGCTTGCCTTTAATCTCCATGAGAATGTTCTAATAGGTGGTATGGAAATGCCAGACTCTTTCCTCATCCTTCGTAGGCGTATAGGACACTTGTATATTTGAGGACCCTTATCATCTTCTCCTTTTTTTTGATTATTTGGTCAAACAAAGTTATCCCCAGCACATATTTTCATTGCTTGTATGAAATCCTGAGCCCTTCTTACTGCTTCTGCTAATGTTGTTACCTTGCTCTCAGCAAGGGAAAACTTGAACCTTCCTCGGAGCAATTTGTTGAGGAAAGTCGTTTAGCCGCCCTCATCCTAAAGATATGGGACTAGGACGGCTTCACAGTTGAACCTCATCATGTACTCTTTCAAATCCTCTTCTCTGGCTTGCCGAATCTTGGCAAGGTGAATGCTAGTTTTCTGTTCTCTTTTGCTTGCTACAAAGTGAGCGTTGAACAACTCAGCCAACCGAAGGAAGGAAGTAATGCTCCCATCAGGGAGTCCATTGAACCACTTTTGTGCAATCCCCTTCAACGTGGTCAGGAAGTGACGACAACAAGTTACGTCATCGACATCCTGCACGTACATATGTGCCTTATAGACATCTAGATGATCGTCAGGGTCGGTAGTTCTATCAAAGAGATCGATTGTTGGCATCTTGACCTCCATAATTGCTTTACTAAACGGTGTTGAGAACGAAGACAAGGACCCTCTCTCAAAAGAGCCTCTAATCCGAAGTGCGAAAGGCCTAGGATGGCCTAGTGCAATCACCGAAGACGATCCACAACACCTAGAAGATTCCCTTGCTTCTACCCTCTCTTGGCACTGGTCGTTCGGAGGGGGGATGAGTGTTACGGGGTGCTCGAGTTCCCGTCAGGGTCTTCCCCACGGACTTAGTCGGTGAAGGAATTCTTTCTTCGGAGCCTCCCACTTCCGAGTGACATAGGAGAGAGGACTCCTCTTACTCCTCATACCATTCGGCTCCCCGGCTCTTGGATACGGAGAGAGTTGTAACAGACTGGGAGGGAGTGATGCTACTGTGGGTTTCCGGAGAGCTTGCTCGGCTTTGATGAATCTTCTAGCATCTCTTTCTTGTAAAGCGCTTGCATCCCTTTGAGGGCATCAAATGAGCTCGAGATGATGCTAGATTGCCTTCATCCTTTCGCACACTCCTCTGACCATTGCCTCTTGCGCTTGCTTTAGTACCTCTCCCTATTGTTCTGGTGTGACAAATTATTAAGCGGAAGGGCGACCCGCGAAATTCCCTCTAGAGCTTTGGGTCGAAGAGGTGCCATGCCCCCCTGGGGAGTCCTCGATGGCCCCATGCTTTTCCTTATCTCCCTGCTTTGACGCTTTCAATCGAGTGTCAACCATCTTGCTGATGCGTCCCCACAGGCGGCACCAATTTGTTTTGGACGAAACTTACTTCAATGGTGGTGACATCCGGACTTACATGTGGCCGATGTATCAATTGATCGCGCGAGCTAATGTGTGCTCCTCACGATGACCTACACGAAAATTGACCCTGGGTATTTTTCTGGAAGAAGGCCCCTCTGACACTCAAGTCAATCTTAAGAACAACTGTGGAAGTAGATAGAGAGTAAAGAGTAGAGAAAGAAAGAGTTTACTGTTTTAGGAGTGTTTATTGAGGTAGTCCAACTGTGACTAGTAAAAGTCCCCCAAAAAGGGAAATGTTGGGCATTTATAGCCTTCGGGGTTGGCACCCAAGGGTCGAAGGGTAATTTCCCTACTTTAAGTGTCAAATTACCGTTATACCCCTCCAACGTCATTCTTCTTTCGTTGTGGTCAACTCCGACCCCCTGTTGACTTAGTGCCACATGTTATCTTCCTATTGGACGGATCACTAAATATCCCAATAATATATATATATGTACACATATACATTTCTACATACATACATATATATACATATATGTATACACACACACACACACACACATATACATACATACATACATACACACATAGATACACACACGCACGCGCCCGCACGCGTGCATATATGTATGTATATGAATGTATATGTATATGTATATGTATATACACACACACACACACATACATATGCACGCAAACACACACACACATACATATACATGCGTATATAAATATATGTATATGTATACGTGTGTATGTGTGTGTTTGTGTGTGTGTGTGTTTGTGTGTGTGTGTGTCGGAAGAAACTCGATTGAGTGGGAGAGAAGTTCGGACTTACACTTGGTTAACGTACCAACTAGTTAGCAAAGCTAATGTGTCTCTTCTTCAACGACCTACATAAAGGTCAACCCCAAATGTTTTTCTTGATGAAGTCCCCTCAGATGCTCAATCACATATGTAAAAAGATAAAAGAAAGGATGAATATAATTTACTTTTTTTGGTATGTGAAATCAATATGTCATGTCATGCCATAAATAGTAAAATTCCTCCCATAATGGTGTAAGTTGGGGTATTTACAGCCCTTCGTTTAGCAGCCAAGGGTAGAAAATAACCATTATGCTCCTTTTGGCTCCTTTATCCTTATTTGAGGATAACATTTGACCTTTGTTGACTTGGTCTTTACTGCGGGTATAAGTAAGGAGGCTCTTTCTTCACAAGCTATGTTTCATTTGTAGGTTTTCAATGTTGAAGCACAGCTTTCGCTTCCTCGGTTGCGAAGAAAAATGCCAAGTTCCTTTTATCACAGTTCAACTTCGGGAGGCTTCGCAGAGAGCCCCTAGCCTTTCCACCAAGGCCTCTCCAACCGTATTGGCCGTTGTTGTATCCTTAATTTATGCAGACTAAAGTGAAGTGTTATGCTTATGAGGTTAAAGTCCCCAAAATCATTCAATTCATCTTTTGTACCTCCATTCTACAAGAACCGTTATGCTTTAGAATCGTTTGGCCTTCGGTGGCTCAAGATCTTACGGAGGCCCTAGAAGAATTTCACTGCGAAAGCTTCGCAATCTGGCTAGGCACATATTGTCATCGGCTGGTGCAATGTCACAACCAAGAGGCTGGGCTGCATACCTCTAATGATCGAGAAGATATTGACAACTCAAGTTCTTCTACTTTCCAGCTTCCCTTTCCTCGTGGTATCCCTCCAAAGCCGAAAAAGGACCATTATCGAATGAGAAAGTGAGGCCGCTTCTTAGGGAAAAATAGGCCAAGCCCCTTTAGGAGAGAAACCAAGAGTTCACTTTAGAAAAAAAAAAATGGTTCTTCCCAAAAAGAAGCAGAGCTGTCTTTCGGTGGCAAAGGAGCACGACTTGAGTTTCAAACCATGTAGATGAGCTATTAGCCTTTGCTTGTCTGTAATGAATAGATGATATAAGTCTAGTTCATTTTGTAGCATCTTCTTCTTTCGTTTTTCAAGCATGCACTCTTTTCCGCATTTGATGTAGCCACAATCTATAATGTAATCATCTATTATTGTGCACCCAGAACTTTTGTTGCAATCAATTATTTTTATTTTTTCATCTTTGGAATACTTCTACTTTAGCTTTTTGCTTATTGCTTATTACTTTCTTTATCGAATGGTACCTTGTTTGGCTTGGTTCATGGAGCTTTGTCAAGATATCTTTGCTTTGGTAAGTCTAACACATTTTATCCCGTCTTTGCCTCTATATGCTCCAATTAAAATATTCCCGGATGACCTATCCTAATTAAAGAGGGAGAACACCCCTTTCTAATTCACCCTAGCCGAATAGAGAGGGGAGGCTCTCACTCTCTATTCGGCCAGTTCAATTCAGCCTAGCTAAATAAAGAGGGGAGGCTCTTCCTCTCAATTCGATTTAGTCGAATAGAGGGGAGAAACCTTCCTTTCAATTCAGCCCAATCGAATAAAGAAAGGAGGCCCCCTTCTCAATTGGGCCTCCAATTTAGCCTAGCTAAATAAAGAGGGGAGTAACTCTCCTTTGCAATTCGGCCCAACTAAATAGAGAAGGGAGGGGCTCTCCCTCTCAGTTCGGCCCATCTGAATTGCAGAAAGGAGATCTCTTGCAATTTGATCCCCTTTTTTCTCTTTTTCTTCTTTTTGTGTTTTTGCTTTGCCCATTTGAGATTTTGACAAGTGGCGTTATATCTAATGTCAACCATTAGATTTAGGCACATATTTCAATACAAGACTTGTGTCTATATACGCCCTTTACCTCCCTTCATTTCTCATTTTCATTCAGGTGCCTTTCTCAAAGCTTTATAGAGAGAGAAAATTAAACAGAGAAAGATAATTGAGGAGTTTCCCCCCTTCAATGATCACTTAGGTGCCAACCCTATCCAATTCTCCTTTAGTGTTCCTTATCAAGCTCTTGTATCATAGTTATGTCTTTATTTCCATACTCATTAGGGTCATTCTCTAGCCCCTCGTCGGGCTTTGGAGAGGATAATATTAGTAATAATTTTGCCAACCTATATTCACCCCTATGCGGCGAAGACGTCAGCTCTTTAAAGGATCACTCTAATAACCTCGAACCGAACGTTATGAACCCTGGAAGTCTATCTGCTGCCATTCCATTATGGGATTTACTCTTGGTGAGCCCAAACTTTCTTGAAGAAAGCTCCAATAGCTCCTGTCTCTTGACTCTTACTTTTCTGGTAGACTTGTGTCGTATCTGTGGAAGATGTCAATAGTTAACCCACTTCCTGAACCGTTTTCTAGCATAGGCATGTCAACCACTGACATAGTGGATGCGTCGAAGTTGGATCCTGCCCCTTCTAGTAGCCCTACCAAGTCTGACCTGGATGAAGGAGTTGGTTCCCATTATATCAACCCCTCTTTTCACGACGAACTCAAGAAAGTAACTAACTTTGAGATGAAGTTTTCCTTTAAGCGCAACTATAGGGTGATCGTCCTCTCGCCCACTAACACTGTGGTGAACCCCCCTTCGAGTTGCATCACGGTGTCTGGAGGTCTTAGAGCAAGGCCTCTTGTTCTAGCTTCCTTAGGTTGCCATGCAAATCCTTCAAACATATGACATTACAGTTGCCCAACTCGTTCCAAACACATAGGCATCCTTCATATCCTTTGTCACCACATGCAAGCTTACGCACCTTGAGTATACGACCTTGGCCTTCATTTATATCCATATGATTTAACGAAATAATAAGACCTGTGGGAGGAAGGGTTGGTAATGAATCGTCAACTTGACCTGATTTTTATCGGCCTTAGACAAACTTTCCTCCGTTCATGGGTGCCAGTATAAGTTTGTGTACGTAAAAAGGTAAATAAGAGTTGGACCATCCCCATATAGAATAAAAGGATTCTGAACAAGACTTGCAATACGTCTTGCACCCCCTTAGGGAGAAGGAGATGGCCACCCTCAGTTACTTTTAGCTTGTGGATTCCGTCCATCCCCGATCAGGAAAGGTCATGAAGGTTCATGGCAGTTGGATTCCTCGTCGAAAGCTATTCAATTAGACTATCTCTGTTGCATTGTTATGATTTGTTTAGCTATCCCTCGCGATAACTTGATTATCGCTCATTTGTTTGATTTGCATTCTTCCTTGCTAACCTTACTCATTTGGATTTTGTGTTTTGCAGAAGAGGCTATTGACATTCTGGTCAAGATGATAGGTAAAATAACCAAGGGGGAGAGGAGGCCCTTGACGATGCAAGAAGGGAGAAGCAAGTCAGAGATAATGTCATCCAATAAGTTCAAAGTCTACCTCCAATATATTCCTCTTGTCGACAAAGCAAGCCAAACTCCATCAAGCATACTCTCCCCTAAAGTATATTTCTCCCAAACGTAACATGGTTATCATATTAGAATCGTAGATGAGGAGCCAAGTGTTGTAGCGGATGAAGATCCCCATTCCCCATTCATCCTTCTACCAGTCATCAGGCTCTACTTCTATAGATGCGTAGTCCTTATTTTGGGCATTCGGGCTAGTAATGTGTGAACATATTTGAGTTCCTACTTTGTTTGCTAGTGATGTTTCATTTCGCTTAGTATGTATGATAACCTCTCTTGTTCATGTGTCCTTTTTGCTATATGTCTTTCTATTTCTCGCTTTTGGTATATGTTGTTGTCCCTTTCTTAGCATGTTAATGCATTCCTTAATCTAGGGGTGAGTTCATGGCCTATTGGCAGTTTATCATATGGTTTGGCAGCTCCCAAGCCCCTTAGCAGCTAAAGGGTGTAGCCCCTATCACCGTATAGGGAACTTTACACATTTAGGTGTAGCTTAGTGATATGCCTACCCATTAGCCCCTAGGATCTAAAGGTGTAGTGGGATAGAAGAGTGAGTTATACCAATCCCTTAACCCGAATGTCTGTCGATTTAGCCAAGTCTTACATTGATGTGTCATTCCTCGAACTATCACGTTTGATTAGGCCCCTTCCCTAAGGGGGTAGGATGAGATCGGTTGCAAGGACGACATTCTATTATTCTAGTACCTATCGGGGTATTCATAGGATGATTTTGGACACCAGCCAAATGAGTTGATCCTTGCATCAATGCTTCATTTAACCAAACTTTTGCATTCAATTGGACCCCCTCCTCAAGGAGATAGAACGAATTCAGTTGCAAGGTTGACGTCCTATCGCTCCCACTGCCTACCATGATATTCGTGGGATAGATTCGGACACCAACTGGGGCAATTGATTCTTGCATTAGCGTATCTCGATTGCTTATTGGGTTTTCTATTACTTTTTTTTTATTTCGGAGCTTTTGGTTGCTTTTTTGCTCAAAAAATTTTGCATTACTAAATTTCCCATTTATTGCTCACTATCCCCCTTTTCTCCTAAAACTTAGCAACAAACAATCAACAAACGGATATAATATTGAAATTCATAAGTAACAAAATCGAGGGACAACCAAACGTACATCCTCCATGCCCCGTTGGGCTTCTTAACCAGAACGACATTTGATACCTATGCAGGGTATTAGTATTCCCTTATGAATCTTGCTTCCAAAAGTTTTTTAAACTTCAGTTGTCGTGGCCGTACCCCTCTCTACCCCTAAGTGCCTTTGTTTCTAAACAACTAGTTTGTGGCTCGGATTCACACTTAACTTGTGTTCCATTACCTCATGAGCTACTCCCGACATCTCTATGGGATTGAATGCGAACATATCCTTGTATCGTTCTAGCCGCCGAATAATTCCATCCCTTACTACGGGTTGAGGTCCTTTATGAGTTGGATGACTCATTCTGGCTGTGAGAGGTCTAAGGGGATAAGAACCACTTCACTAGTTAGTTCCAGGCGGGGTCTTCCATGCTCATCCCTCGAAGCGAAGAGTACTACCATTTCCTACATGATTACCTTTTTTCTAATCTTGCTTGGCCAAGGCGTCTTGCCTGAGAGAGATTCTTCCTTCGTTCCTAAAGACTTTAAGTTCATGTAATTCACGCTCTTGCCATTTTCTAGTCTCCATAGAGCCTTCCCACCTTACCTTCATCTTGTTCAAACTACGTGAGTATAAGGTAAGGTGTCACTTTTGTTTTAATGGTGCTAAGGGTCATTTTCCTGAGGATGACATTATACGTCATTGGGATATCCACTACCCAGAAGTTTGCCTTGATGGTTCGTGAGCTTCCCTTATCACCCACTCGAATAGGCAGCATTTTGGTTCCCAACGAATATGTTTCTTGTCTCTCGAACCCCACAATTGGAGTTTCAATAGCTTCCAAACTTTTCCCATCATATTGCAAATTTTTTCTAGCAAGCAAGGGTGATTATATCAACATAAATTTCTATCTCCACAAGGATTCATCAAACCAAGGTAGTCGCAAAGTTGAGTTGTATCACCAGAACATCATTGTGAGGGGTTTGCAAGGGACGCATGTCTTACGAGCCGAACATCATGGTTGGTCCTATGAGTGGTTTCAACTCCTTAGCAGCCACAACTTGTCTAGATTTTGACTTTCCTGTACTCGACGTTCAATTCCTCATTGCCAATTCTGCCGACTATGGCCGCTATCACTTCTATGTCACAGTTGGCATCATTATTTTTCTTTTCTTTTGGGTTGCGGTGATCTTGGTCGTCTCTCTTTCTCTGCTTCAGGAAGCAACTATGTTACCCCTGGTCAGCTAGCTCATGGAAGGCCTTTTTATGCTTGTGACATTCGGAACTAGTATTCCTAAAATCCTCATGGTACTCACAGTACTTATTTTTGTCCCTGAATTTGGTTGGGGGTTTCGATGGGCTTTGGTCTCCTTAATATAGGTTGCCTTTGATCTCCATGAGGATACTTCGGGGGCTAGTGTAGAAGTGTCCAACCTTATCCTCCTCTTTCCTCTAACGCTTGTCCGAAAGGGAAGTGCCTTTCTCTTCTTATCCTTTCTTACAGATGTCTTACTAGAGGATGTTATCTCCAACAAATATATCGATGGCCTGCTTGAAATCTTGGACCCTTCTCAATACTTCAGCCAATGTGGCTACCTTACTCTCCGCTAGAGAAAACTTAAACCTTCCCGGAAGTAACCCATTGAAGAAGGTGGTGTAGGCCACCCATCTTACAAGTCTGGGGTAAGAACGACCTCCCAGTTAAACCTCATCACATACTCCTTCAAGTCCTCCCCTTTGTTCTGCTGGATCTTAGCAAGGTGAATGCTAGTTCTCCTCTCCCTGGGTGCTAAACAGTTTAGCAAGTTGTTGGAACAAAGCGATGCTTTCGTTGGAAGGATCAATGAATCCCTTTTGAGCAATCCCCTTTAATGTACGGGAAAGTAATGCAACAAATGACAACATCAATGTCCTGAATGTACATATGTGCCTTATAGACATCCAGATGATTGCCCATATTGGTAGTTCCATCAAAGGAGTCGATAGTTCCTTCAAAGGAATCGAGAGTTGGTATCTTCTTTACTGAAATAAGTCGAAAATGAGGGTAGGGAACCTACTTTTGATGAGCTTCCAATCCTTAACATAGGTGGTCGAGGAAGGCTGAGTTCCACTAACGAAGGAGAGTCATGGTGCTTGGATGATGCCCCTACTTCTGCCCCCTCTTGGTTCCAGCCATTCGAAGAGGGGGTGAGCACTATGCGGCAGCCGAGTCTCCATCTGGGCTTGTCTAACAAACTTGATCGGTGAGGGAGCTCTTTCTCCTGAACTTCCTTGCTTGAAGTGGCGAGGCATTAAGGATTTCTTCCGCTCCCTATACCATCAAGTGTCCTTACCTTTAGATGTGTACCCTGGAGTAGGCTCGTACTCAGGTGTCTTCAGCTTCTTATATACCATTTGTATCACTGCATGTTGCACTTGCCAAACTATATATGTATACATGTGTACACCTGTATGCACACACACACACACACACATACACACACATGTATACAGGCACATGTGCACACACTGACACGCATGCATTTGCATTTGTCCACATACATACACACACACATACAATCATAAATAGTAATTTTTTTTTTTACTTTTCAAAATCCACACCCTATTGTTATGGTCTCCTTTCCAAAACAGTAAAGGGTTTGCAGTCTAAATCACACTAAGCCAACAGGTTTATAGCCTGAATCTACAATATATGCCCCTCCAAACTATAGCTTAAGTGCTACTAGTCCTCACACCTGTGCGTTGTACTTGATACAGATATATTATTAAACTAATGTTTCTTGGTAAAGGCCATGTTCGATAATAGTGTTTGAAGTACTATTCATTTATTTGACTAGGTCAAAATTCTAACTGTTGTAATCTTAACTCTTCAATAAACTAGCATTTGATGATAGTAAATGGTGTTGTGACTAGCATTTGCAAAATGCTATGCCACTTAACGTTTGATGTTGATATTTTTTCGGCTAAAAATGTCGCTTGATTTCTTCCAGTTTATAGCCTAATTTTTCCATGAAAAACAAATGCTTGCCAACCTTTTAAATTGGTGTGTCCAATAGTTTTATATTTTTTATTTGATGGTTAAGGGGCTTCATAATTTTTTTCAATTAGTTTGGGAGCATAGCATGGTTAATAACCATAGATTTCTGGATAGCAATGGCAGCCATAAAAGCAAAAACAATTGTTGTTATTATTGTTGTCAGAATAGTAGTAGTAATAATAATACTACCAGTAGTAGTAGTAATAACAAAAAAATTTGGATGACAATATACAGTATTTATTGCTCATACATCAAGACTGAGTTTGAAGGTATTTTAACTCGATGCAATGCAACAATTTCAAATTGCATGCGTTGAAAATGTAAGAACTTTTAAGTGTATGCAATTACATATATTTAGAATGCAATTCTATCGTCGAGTCAAAACATCTTTAAACTAAATCTTAAGATATAAAATGCAAACAGGTCGATAATACAATATAAGGATGTCCAAGTTTAAATTTGAAAGTACTACCGTTCAATACCTAAAAGTACTGTACATTATCTTACAATCATAATAACAATGATGATGGTGACGATGATGAGGCCTACAACAACAACAAAATGTCCATCTCCTGTTTTGTCTTTTCATATTAATCAGCTAACTCAACACCGAATTTAATCGAATGCAATTTTTTCGATATTCAGTTATAATAATTATAATAATTATCCGTTATTCAAACAATTATCCATTTCCCAGCCAACTATTAGCTAGTCCAATAGTTAATTTTTCCAGATAGGGTCAAAGATTGTTTAAAAGAGAGCTTCGCAAGGAACTTTGCACACGCCACATATGTAGTAACACAAAATAGATCCTAACATACATTAGTAATATTCTCAAACTTAAGTCAAATCAAATATTTGTCATTGATATATTTTTTTCCATGCAGATACATAAGTTGTATAAAGATAGATATCTTGTAATTCAAGTACCAATAGTTGAGCAATTTTTTCATTGGTTTTTCTCGTTTCAATTGGTTCTTCACTTATAATATAATCAACTACATCTGTGGAATCATTTCAATTCAATTTATTAATTGTTAATGATATCTTAATTGTGTAATCATGAATTTAAGAGAAATTTGTCACGATGTTTGTATTTCCTATCCAATTATCAAACTTACGAAAATTAATGAAATCAAACTTATATCTCATTATCTGAAACATCAATTCTGATTTTCTTCACAATTGTATTTGCATAAAAATGCAACATTATGTAATTGTTTTAATTATCACGAAACGTGTCATTGTTGGCCTTGACAACAAATTTTTATATCACATAAATATTATTTTCTCTTAGAAGGTCTTGATAACAAGACAGAATATTAGATTTGGTGCTTGCATGGATATATCCTTCCTAGATCAAATAAAAATATAAATATATACATTAGATCATGCAATTCTTTAAGGGAAAAACAATGAAAAAGGCAATAAATTTTGTTTATAGCCGTTGATTTGTTCATATATGAATCTTACTATTAATGACTAAACTTTCATCAATAAGAACCATGTCTTGACTTAGCAATGCACCTTTCCTCTTGTCGTAAGAAATCCAAACTCTTGACCCTCTTGCTCTTATCTTCGAATAATCCCTTTCATAGGATAATTGGTGTAGAAATGGATAGCTTCCATATGATCTAGATAGTTTCCTATGAGAAATGAGAAATAAAATAATTAATGAATTAAAAGGTAAATGGAGATAGTACTCAAGAACATACACATGTTTTATGATATGGTAATGGCAACTGTAGTAGCAACATAGTTACCTATTAGCAGCCATATACACAGTGAAAAATCTGTCTAAAAGAAACATGGGTGGAACTCAGTGGACCCAAGAATCATAAGAGAAACTCCATATAGAGTAATATACTAATCAATTAATGGAGTCATATAATAATTGTATTTACTTTTTAAATTGTCAGTTGAAAGAACTTTAAGGTTTCTAGCTGTAAGTCCCTTAGTCTAGTGAATTTTATTGATTTTGGGGATAAATTATCTTATATATTAACCTTTTACACTAAATAATTTTTATGTTAAATTGATGATAGCGAGGCCATGTGTACATATATGAGTAGAAATAGTCTTCTAAAAAAAATCAATTAACTACATATTGTTGGAATAGCATCATTTTGTAATTTCAGTTTTACTTATATTATATATAGATTATACATAATTATTAATTATTTTACTCAATATAGTGGGTGATTTGATCATCCTTTCTATGCATTACAACTAATATATTCAGATGTTATTAGTGTACAGCAACAAGTCTCAATATAGATCCGCTTTAGCTTCACCTATAGAAGCATTCGTGCAATAAGAGAGAACGACTAAGAGAGACTCATAACAAAATCTTCAGAAGACATTTTGTAGATAGGAAAATTTTGAAACACATTCAAAAATAGAAATATTGGATATAAAATATCAAACAATATTTTTATGTGAAAAAAGTAAGTAAATATTTTGAAAAACTAGGTGTTACAAACAAACACAAATAATAGTAGTAGTAGTAGTAGTAGTAGTAGCAGTAGTAGTAGTAGTAGTAGTAGTAGTAGTAGTAGTAGTAGTAGTAGTAGTAGTAAATTTTTTTTTAAAAAAAGCCCTTAAGAATCCAGGAGGACCATATCCAATGTTGTTAATGTGCTACGTTCAAAAATTCCTCGGGGAGCACGTACTTCTAATGCTGAGATTGTTTAAATGCATTTGCCCGAAAAACCTATAACTAAGTAAATCAATGTTTAAATATTCAACAAACGGCGGTACACCATTTTCCCATCACATGTGTTCCCCTTTCTCCCTCTTCTAGTCTTATTCTTTATATGGTTTTCGAATAATGAACCCATTTTGATCATTTCATCTACTCTTCTTCACTCTCTCCATCCTTCTGTTGTCTCTCTATTCCCCCTCATATATCCATTGTTACTTAGCCTAGAGTTGTTGCTGAAGGTGTGAACCCGATCAACCATCACCAAGGGTGAGGGTTGAATATCGAGGTAAGTGATCGTCAAGGGGTTAGAGAGAAAGAGTCAAGATCAACTTTTTTATGCATTCGGAGGTAAAATACTTAGGCATCAACTGAATTCATTTCCAAACTTACAATTAAGAGAAAAACCTATAAATTAGGGGTGAGCGATTCCGGGTATCCGCCCAAAAAATTGGGACCCGTAATCCTAACTTTTGGGAGCCTTCAAGTTCCAATTCCAATTCTAGGGTATCCATCACACCTAATATTGAAATTTTAATAAATTAAATTTTATTATTTATGTGGAGGAGAGGGGATGTCTGATATTTTTTTACCTTCATCTTCTAGTTTTACACAAAAAAGAAAGTTAATTCATTAAATTTGTATTTTTTAATCTTAGTTACTTGAAAAATTTACTGATATTACGTTAAATTGCTATTCAAAAAATCAATTTTTGCAAGAGAAAAAAATCAAGGAGATAAAGAATAGAGGAACAAAAAGAAACGATAGTAAAAAAATCAAAAAATTATTCATTTTTCTCTCTCTAAACAGGTTTCAGGTTCTGATTCCGAATATTTTTTTTTTTGAGAATCGGAACCAATTGAACTAGTTCCTTTTTCTTAGGAACCGGAACCAAAACCGTTTGACCGGTTCCGAATAGGTTTTAGGGTACACGAGAATCTTGCTCTCCCTTACTAAAAATTATAGGTGGCTAGGTAAGATAATGAATTTTTATGAACGTGAGTTTTCAAATTTAGCATAAAAGGGAATTGATTGTTTTTATGATTCCCCAACTGTTCCAATTGATGATTTGTTTCAAAAAGGGGCTGATTATTTGGAGGCCTCCTTCCTTTGCAACCAAATTTGTTTCCTCACAGTCTAAATTGGTAAAATATCTACATATTGATATGCTAATTAATCACATTTAAGGTGACCATCTATTGTTGTGAGAGTATGGGATAGAGCTACAAAGAGACTTTGAGAGAAAGAAGGCTTGGAGGTAAAGGGAGAGATTTGACTCCACTGTACAATCAAAATCTTTGTCTTGTACAACTAATAGGTTTGGAGGATTGTTGGGCTCATATGCAAAGCAAAAGGCAACTAAAGTAAAAATGTGCAAATCAAAAGCGTCATTTCTACTCTTACTTTACATAATAAAAGCTATAATTTTTCACCGATTTTACATATTCATGTTATTTTCTACAAGAGCTTTCGGTTTATATTTATCGACCTTTTTTAGTTTCTTACAATTTTTATTAACTTATTTTCTTTTCCAATATGCTAATTACTAAGCTTTCAATCTATCTTTGATTTTGGATTTTTAAGGTGAGGAAGAACTGGATGCCCAAGAATAAACAGTCGAAAAAATTATAGGTAAGTCAATCATTAATTGTGATGCAACCAAGTCGTTTTTTTTTTTTGACACCAAGTGAGTGTTGCTTTTGGAGGGAAAAATAAGTGAGTTAAATTTCAATAGACAGATGAATTACCAAACTACCCTTAGTGAAATTATTAGAGGAAAGAGAAGGACGTGTGAGAAAGAAGCCACTGGAAACATTTAAGGCTTTCATGTTTGCTCTGTTTCTCTCCATTCAACCTCAGCAAGGCCATTACCCTTCAACCTCCTCTTCATACAACTGCTGCTCCACCACCTCTCTCAATCTCTCCACTATTTATGCAAAAGAGAAGTAATTTCGGGGTGAATTCGGTAATTTTCAACATGAATCTATAAATGGGTGAGAAGAATGGGATGAGGTAAGAAGCAGGATGGTGCACCTTCAACTTCAGCAACTCTATCAATCATTTCTATACTTCTGTAATGTTTATGATGAAGGTGGAGAAATTATGATAAGGGTGACCGATTCACGTGAATCAGAAGAATTGGAAAGTTCGTAGGATGGTAAGCACTATAAGTAGTTGGTTAAACAACAGGTATGTCATAGTTGGTGATAAATGTTAGTTATATGTTCATAAAATGCGCTTCTTGTTCTTCTTGCTACTGTTATGGGTGGTAATTGACCGGATATATATGTATGTCATGATTTTGCTGATTGTTTACCATGGTAATAGGGGTGTCATTACTGTGTAATCCAAAGTGCATGGAAATATAGTGAGGGTAGTGTACGATAAAAGTATGATGGAAGACAACTATTCTAAAAAAAAAAACAAATAGTGGCATGACTAGGTATATAGAATTTTATATGACAATGCAAATGCGAGTCGATAAGATGTAGGGTAGGCAATAGTATACTTAGGGGGAAAATTAAGATGTTCTAAAAAAGAGGTGAAAGGGTGATAATGTTGGTGAAAGACCATCATAGGGGTACTTACAAACTAGGGTAACATTAACTATATTCCATGGTAGACATAGTGTAAAGCTTGTCGAGTGCTACAAATTTAACAACTACTTCGGTTATTAAATAGTTTTTATAGCATAGGAAAGTAGGGATCGATCCACCAGGAAAGATTGCTATAAATGGCTAGTTTGATCCTAAATAATTTTACTAATCAACTTGTTAAGTCTAATTTTAATAATTCTAAAACAATCAAAATATAACGAATAAAAATCTAGCAAAATACCCAATGATGCTCCTAAATATTCTAGATCATATTCTGGAAGTAAAGCAGTAAAAATATTCCCTAAATAATTCAGAAAAATAGAAACAGATTAATAATCCAATATTCAACTAAAAATTAAAAACAGAAACCATTAAACCAAAAAATCAATATTAAAAATCACAATCAGTATCCTAAATTGACAATCTTAAACTTGACAAATTTATAACTCCAGAATAGCGTCTGATTTATTTTAGGAAAATTAAATCAGACAATTACTACAGAACAATCAACAGAAAATTAAATCTGAAATTAAAAAGAAAATAACCTGCATGAATAAAAATACGAAAATAATTAATAAAATTACCCTAATTCTAGGACAAAACTTTATGAACCTAAAAATACTTAATAATCGTAAATTAAAATTAAA
>JACYFF010031958.1:93358530-93368686 GCA_017589665.1 Selenicereus undatus | reverse complement strand
CTCAACCCCCCTAAAATGACGTCATATTTGCCGAGCCGACCAACGCGAGCCGACCACTGTCTAGCCTCAAGCCGACGTGCACCGCTCGCCATTCTCTCTCTCCTCGCTCGAGTCAACCGCTGCTTCTGCTCTAAGGCTGTCAAAAGCTGATCCGACACGATTACCGACCTGAACCAAATACGAAATTAAGTGGGTTTGGATAAAGATTTTCAACCCGTTTAATTAAATAGGTTGACACATTTAACCCGTTTAATTAATTGGGTTAGATTCCGGTTGAGAATTTTGACACGAAAAGATACCTATTTAGCAAGTTTAATTAAACAGGTTAAATAGGTCGACTTGTTTACCCACCGTTTATTTTTTGGGGAAAATTGTGAAAAAGTAGGGTTTAATCAATCGATGTGTTTTGGGCTTGTGGTTCTTGAGAACATGGACAATGGTTGCGTTGTGATGATATATTGAACTTAAAAGAATTGTTTATAATGTCCCATAATCATATTTTAGTCGAAATATTATGTTGGTAATGGATAAACACATAACCTGAGTCTGACCCGTTTATATTAAATGGGTTAATGGGTAAATGTCATATTAACCCGTTTAAAAAAATAAACGGATATAGGTCAAGATTTTCAACCCGTTTAATAAACGGATTAGGATCAGATTGAGAATTTCTCGACCTGTTTAAATTTGACACAAACACGAACTAAACCCGACCTAAGCTACTTAACAGCCCTAGGAAAAACCAAAGAAGGCTATGATTGACGAGAAAACATGAGATCACGAACCTAAAATTTTGGCACACCTAAAAGAAATACTTTGTGAATGGAAGTGAAGTCAAGAAAGAAGCTTTCGCGTTGACGAAAATCCTAAGACTAAAATATAGGGAAGTGCCGGTGATTCGGATCTTGTCAGCTTTAACCAGGTTTTCACTTTTCAGTACGAGATATTCTGCAATCTAAATTTAGATCATACACATCCAAAACGAAAATAAGATAATACATTTCTATGCCAAAAATGTTGTTATACAAACACAGCATCAGGGAACATCATGGCACAAAACAGACTACCTACTGGCAAAGAATCCCACTCATTGATCTCCAGAATTCATCATGTTCAAACCAGATGCAGCTGGGATGGGACCATACAAACAAATACGTAAATTGCCTTGAACAAGTCGTTGGTGCAAATAACTCTTATATAAATCCCAGAATTCATCCCTGTCAAGAACACATTAAGATCAATGTGATAATTTGATCAGTTCAAGATAATATATTCAGATCAATGAGAAATTCATCAACTACTCAGCAAAGAAACCCAACTCCCGTGTCTGATCTGATGTCTTATGTCATGATTTTTAGGTGCATAAAATTTGCTTGGAACCGAATAGGTTGTGTCAAGGTATGCTACAAAAGATTTTGTGCAATAAGAAATGGGATTTTGAAATCGTTTGTTTCTAGGTGCCCTATGTTGCTTAAGCTGAACTGCACCCACATAAGAATTTACAGCAACATAAATCTAAGCATCAGACTTCGACAATTCCAAAAAATTTCAGTTTCAGTCTAGAATAAAGGATCAAGTGCCCATAGCTGTCTTGGACTAAGGTGCCTGACATAGGTTTTTCATGTAAAATACGATTTGAGTAACACAGGTCTTAACAGTTCAAATGTGCTCAGAGTCACACGTGTAACGTCCTCAGGATTTGGTGCTTACATCAGGTATTAACAGCCGCTAAGAGGAAGAGCAGAACAGCTCACATACAAAGCAGCAGGCCTCCCAGCTTGCATTCATCATTTTTTAGAGCAAGAACTAAGCAATTCTCTAAATTCCAGTGCCTGTGGCAATTATTCTTCGTTCAGCACTGAACCCTCGCCTGTAAATCTACGTTTGTGAGAACAAGAGGACATGCTTATACAATGAAATTGGCTGTGTCCCAATGATCTGATTATTTCACAACGCATTCATTGGTCTACACAAATGCTATAACTGTACAACTTTATTACTTGACCTTCCAGCAATCCAGCATATAAACTAAGAAGGAAAGAAAATACAGCTAAACAAATCAAAACATGAAAAAACCATGTAGTGCGCCACGTCACCTAGGAAATTTTAGGCTATTATAGTTCTGCTTTCTCCATCCAAGAGTTAAGCGCCTTTGTATTTTATAAGATAACTGCTACATTAAATGGTTTAAATGCAATGCCCTTGTAGGGAAGGGGGGGGGCACAAAGAAAACTGTACACAATATTCTATTTAGCCTTTATTAAGGTATCATTTGTACATGGCACCCTTTAGAAGTACGAGAACCATACTTATTGTTACTCCACGCAGGCAGTATGTAGAAATTAAGTGAACAGAAACTAAGTTGAAAAATTGATCGACAATCACCTGACTTGTGGAAGGGTAAGCAATGAATAGCCTTTGACATCCGTGTGCATATCAAGAACTATTATTTCCAGCCGTGAAAGCCCCAAGGCCTCCATCTCACATAATTTCTTGATCCTGGAAACAAATAGAAGCATTATGAGGCAACATGACAATACTTGGGAAGGGCAGAAACAATGGGCTAATTGACTCCACAGTAAAGTCACCCCAGGCACATATTTTTGAATGTAGGTTACTTCTACAGCAACAGCCCGGGGTGGATTCTGTTAAGTCAAGGTCTAGGGCGATACAAACGCAGGTAGCGTTAACACTACAGCAGAAAGGATGTTCTGATATACCCAGAAAACATATTTTGGAAATATGTTTGGGGAGTGGAAAAAAATTTGAAAGGCACAAAAAGGGAAATAAATGTAAAAAACGCCAATACGAATGCAATAGCAAAATATTACAGAAGCGGCCATGCTATGAAAGCATTAAAGAGAACTACGATGGTATTAGGAGATGTCGAAGGATTAAAAAAACTAAGATTAAGTTAAAGGGAACCTACATTAAAACAACCATCACAAGTAATGGATCGATGTACAGTAGGGACTGTCACTGACAACTAATCCTAAGCAATGTGTACATCCTGAGATAGGAGACCAAGGTAACTGAACCATAAGAGGTAGGAGGCACCCTACTATATGGTCCACAACCTAATCCTGGACTACAGAATTGCCTATCGAGGGCCATACCGTTAGTCCTTATGGGCTATATCTTGTGCGATCAACTCATCCCTGATTTCTCAGGCCATCTTCTTACTCACTCCAAATCCAACAGTTAATTTCTTAAACCTCTTTGTGCATCTGGATGTGTCCTCTTCACTGGTAATGAGTAATGACTGCATGTTGCTCCCCACATTTTTTCTTCAAGTTTACCTTATCCCTATCACAGTATCACCTCATTCTTTATCTCAAGGAACCTAGTATATGTACACACCCCTTACACGCAATCTATCAGAGCAGCACATCCAGCAAATAATCCTATCTTTGCTACAATCTCCTTTTGAACCTATAAATCAGCAAAATAAAGTGGGTTGGTTTAATGACAGCAATAGAAATTCATTCGTCATAAAGTTATCCCCTTGCCACACAGAGCTCATTAAAATTCTTCAATTTTTCCCACCAAACCATTATGTGATGATTAATGACATCACCACTCTCTCCCCTCTACCTTAAATGGCTAAATCACCACCATATACACTTCCAATTTGAAAATAGCTTGTATGTCACTGCACCATCAATATCAACCACACCCTTGTCAAATTTGCATTCAAAGTCATCTATCTTAGACGTGCTTAGCCGAACACCTTTAGACACCTGACGAATCCCTAAATCCCTCAAGAGTTCCAACTTCACATTTAGCCCTCCTCCAGTCTCTTCAACTGATTATATGATGTCATTGGTAAATGACACAAACCAGGGCACATTATCTTGAATGACTTTAGAGAGTTCAGCCACAACTACTACTAAGGAGATGGGCTTAAATAAATCCTTGGTGCAACTCAATGTCAATAAGAAAGTTATCTACTATCACTTTACAATCCCATATACTAGTCCAGGTTCCTTCACGCATATTTCAATAACCCAAATATAGGCAATACAAAGCCCCTTGGTTTGCAAGTATCTACAAACGTCCTAAAGATTACAGGGCTCAGCAAATCATTTTCACAAACAAAACTGATTTCTCTCACTAATGTACATGATACATTGATACCTAGATTTTTTGGTATAATATGATACGCCTGTAATTTTGGTATGAATTAAGAAAAAAGGGGCAATTTTTAAAAGGGACAATCTTAGTTTAAAAAAGACTGCTTAAGGCATGCCTCGGCATGAGGCTATCAAGTCAACGCCTTAAAGGGGATGAGGTGCGCCAGTAGGATGCAACGCTATATCTTCCCCCGTTTTCTTCTTTTTCTTAGCCTTTCCTTTACCTTTTTTCTTCTTTTTCTTCCTTGGGAGCTAAAAGGTGAGCGTACATAAGTGTGTGCATTGGGGAACTACGACGATAAGATAACATAGGGTTATTTGCGGTGTTAATAGTCATATTGATGTTTAATCACATTTGTAATGCATTTATCTAACTTGGTTCTACAAAATATGCTTTGTGAAATGTGTAAGACTTTTTAAAATGTTTGCAACTTTGCATAGACGTGCGCCTCGCATCCATGATGCGTGAGCCTTTGTCTCGTGCCCTGCGCCTCGCATTTTGGGACCCTATGTGGGTCAATGCGCCTTGCGCCTTGCGCCTTTTAAAACTAAGGGGCCAATATAAGCACTTAAGATCAAATTTCACATTCTATATGAAAGGTTTGGGCAAAGATTACAAAGTGGCAGCTTGGAGCACACATACATCAATTTCAAGCACTGTTGTCAGAGGCACATACATCTACTTTTATTTGCGCTTAGAAGGAGATCAGGACAAATATCAAGGATAATATCCAAACTATAAAAAAGATCAGTGACATGAACATCTTCTCAACCCAAATATCTACCAAGGCGAAGCTATATTAGGGCTAAGGGGAATCAGGGAACCTAACCCAGTGACATTCTACTGGCAGGAATGGACTCCGGTGATGATGAGGGTTAGCTTGTTCGCGGCTTATCGCTGGCTTTTCCACCCCTTCCTTTCCTTTTATTATAATTTTTTTCCCTCCGTATTTGCTGTTCTTCTATAGTCTTCAAAATTTTTTCCTTTCCTTTTGAGTTCATTTTATTCTTTATTTTTCGACCCCCTACCTATTCTAGCTATGTATGTAATTCCATCATGCCTTTCTATATCAAAGCTAATGTCTTAA
The DNA here is from genome assembly GCA_017589665.1 of Selenicereus undatus. NCBI lineage: Eukaryota > Viridiplantae > Streptophyta > Magnoliopsida > Caryophyllales > Cactaceae > Selenicereus > Selenicereus undatus. The sequence continues at coordinate 93,363,465 of JACYFF010031958.1, read as the reverse complement.
TCGCATACCCAATTCTTGTAGTTCTTATACCATAGATTTTATTATGAGTTGTGATTCAAATATAAATGATTCATCATTCATGACATAGCAGACAGTTTGTCATAATTTATGAAGCCAATATTGCTCAAATATTCCATGGAATAGAATGTACTATATTTTGTTGGTGGTAAAAGTTTGTAATTGGACTCACACTGCATATAGAATTATCATTTTCGTCTTTTGGAATTAGACTCTCTGCGGGTAAAGAACTAAAGATACTTGCAAGGGTAAGGCTGCCAACATCTGGATCTTCCCAAGACTCCACAAAAGTGAAGCCCACATAGTGGGCTGATAGTGTTGTTGCATCTAGCAATCATGTTGTAGTCTACAAACTCAAATATGGATACATTTCCTAGGTAAGTTGCAATCCCCCCCCCCCAAAAAAGTATTGACAATGATGAATTCCTTTACTTAATGAATCTATAATAAAATACATCCAACACTTCTGCCCCCCTTAACATGGAAATTCTCGCTTTGGTCCTGCTATCTACCCAAGAGATAGCCATCTAAACCCTTTGATGAAATTTGTCCAATTGTCCTCACCTTGACCAATAACACAGAATTACATTTGACAAAAGCAGTCTGAACAAAGACAAGGGTAAGGGAAGCAAAAAAAGGCAATATATCTTCCTCTTATATAGGCACAGCATAGAGGTAGAACCAGAGCCATCCAAAAAATTTCCAGCAGGAATCCTGATGCTTTTGAGCTTGAATTATGACTGTATAGTAGTGCAGGTGAAGGTTAAGAATGGTCGACAAAAATAGGGAGCGCTAGCCAATAATGCCGCTAAGTTTGACAATAACTGGCAGTGGGACAGAACAGTTGTGTGCTAGCAACTACTCTTCCAAAACTGAATACAAGGCAACTTGGAAATGCTAGTAACCTTCATTGCTAACATTGCTGACATTGTTTTCTTAATAAAAAAAGATTAGTAGAATTTTCCCTTCTTATGGCAGAAATTCTGGCAATACTTCTTGAAGCCACTTCCAGGAAAAAAAAAAACCTAAGGAAACAGACCCAAGACACATCACTCGGCCTGAATGACATGAAGTCAGACTGAAAATTAGTGCAAATTTGACCCAACCAGACAGAATTGACCCAGACCAAAGCAAACAAGCCCAAAATTTTATGGCCAATAAACACTAACTATAGGCTTAGCTATAAACCTGTAGCCCAAACAATTCTACTCCGAATAGCTAAACATGGTCCAATTCAACTGTACTAGTCCTTAAACCCATTTTCACCAAGCACAAAATTACTGCAATGCCTTGTCAGGGTGCTTTTCTTCCTAAACTTTATTTTAGAAGTATTTCAATTTTATGTCAACTACGACAAAAATGTTTTTTGAAAAAATTAATAAGTGTATCTAACACTCTGATGACGAGCTTTTCTCATCTATTAATGGTATTTTTAATACCGTCTAATACTGTCAATGATGAGTTACCATAATGTTCGGCCTCCAATGTAGCCTTCTTTACTATATAAGTTGTATAGCCCACAAGAGGATATGAGGTTTTTGTAGCACTTGGGCCTTAGCTTCACATCACTACTGTGAGACTGGTCAACACGATTAGTAACTTACATAGCCAATGCTCATCAAAGTTCCGCACAATGAAATGTGACGCATTAAACCAGAAGGCTATTCTTTAAGGAATTATTGTTATTCCATCGTGTTCCTTAGTTCAAAATATATTCTGTTGGTACTTAGGATTTCATGTTATGCGATTGTATTTTACTAGGATTGTAGATCTTGAATGATATCTTACAAGGATAGTCTTTATGAAAGTAGAATTTTTGGATTTTTGGACAAAAAATCTGTAATGATAATATTTAGATATTGAAATTATTGAGATTGAGAGTTCTTCAGCACATAATGTGCTCTACCTCAGTTCAGCAGAGCACCCTGTTCATTCCCTAAACCATACACAATGTGCTAGTGCAAATACGGCCACTTAGGCCAATCCAATTTGGGTCACTGCTGCAAATTTCATTACTAACAGTAACATAATAACATCTTTGCCTATTACATATCCCTTTCTGTTTCTAGCACCACCCAAAAACCAAAAGGGGGAAAAATCCAACTCCAGCCTATTTACCCACCCAAAAAAAAAAAAAAAACCAACTTGACAGAGCCTTCCAAGCCAAAAGAAACTCGGTACTTCTATCCAGAAGATCAATTCGATTGGCTTAATTCTAATAAGCACGTAGCTATGATCTTTATCCAGCTTCCTCACCCTTATGATGCAAAGCACATCCGTCATCCAGACATAAGGGAAGTTATCATATGCCATTTGAGATTTATGTCTTTCAAGGGTAAGATACATAAGCTTCCACTCAAAACAGCCCAGATTTTATGTTAGAGCTTACTATGATTATAATGCATCCCATTCAACTCTCTTTACCAAGCTGAAACCAGACCCAGTCAGCCAGTAAACAGGAATAGGGCCCACCACACTGTCCAAGTCTTTCTAGTGACTCTTTTAGCAGCTTGACGCAATTTCTTGTTTCTTCTATCCGATTAAAATGTTAAATGCATGTGTTACCAAAACTGAATTAGAAGTTGAAAAGGAAACAGTACAGATAGAGTGAAATGTGATACACTATATTTGCTGTTTAGAAAAAGCAACTTGCTTCTATGCTCAAGATAGCCTTACAGACCTACCCAACTAATCTTAGGCACTGATTCCCCTTAGCATTTAACTAAATTTGTCTCCAGCCAATAATCGCGGTGGACAAAAGGTTGAGACAGCAAAGATGTTACAAATTATAGATTGAGCAATGTATGTACTTTGCAATCATGTCTAGCACAAATATTTCCAAAATATTTCCAAAATAAGCAAGCCATATGACTTGTCAGTATCATCTAGTCATACTCTCTGATTATCCAAAGCAATTAATCAACTCAATCATCTAACCAAAGAGTTTATAACAATGTGTGGGCTAAATTTATCCCTCCACCAACCCTCACAGCATCACTCTACTAGTCTGCTGAATTCCAAATTCTGAAATCTCTACAAAGATAATAAAAATGAGACTGAAAATAAGCCAGACCAAGTCAAATGGAAAAGAAATAAAAGCAAAGTCGGTGGATGCTGATGATTGATCTGAAAAACAAACGAGGCTTCCATTTCATTTTGCACATTACTTGACCACAAATTTATCTAAAACTGAACTACATTAAGTAGTTGAATTATTTAGAAAATGAAAACCAACTGCACTTAATATGAACTAGAAAGCCTTCCAATGAGAACATTGAGAAGTGGGCAGTGAACTTATGACGGAAAGAAACATCACAACAATGCCTGATCAGCTATGCTCAGGGAGCAGTTGTTCTCAATTAAACCTCAACAAAAGTTCACTAAATTGAGTAACTAATTGAACGGAAGTTCAGTAAATTGACGAACAAATTGAATGAAAACGTATAAAGACTAGCTGGTCCAACAAGATCTCATAGGCTAAGAGCCAAAGACAAAACACAAAGATTACGGACCTACTAGGTGTACCACTGGCAAGATTGACACGATTCTTTAAAAAGGCTACCTGCAATAACAGATACAGCTACAAATCAGAAAATGTGGCCAAATCGGAAAGGAGACTATAAATTAACCTTGAAAGGGCCTCTAAGTTGATACAATGTAAAGGCTTACAGCTCATCACATGGACTTGAAAGGAAAAGAGGTGGAACATAGAAACATGCTCTTGATGAAAATATGCTATTGTCGTGCATTACCATGTGTATGGCACTTTGTCAAGTCAAATGTGATTTATCTAATACAATAATAGAAAGAGGATTCCATAGAATTATAACCAGCAATGATGACTGAAGACTCACTAACATGAACAAATTCAAAAGTCCAAGCTCAAGCAATTTGGCAGGATTTTCACATGCTTCAAGTTGAAAAGTTACAAGAAGCTCCTCCAAATAATACATATCCCCTCAACACAACAACAACAACAACAATACCTCCCAGTGTGGGTCCCGCTGCCGCGGGGTCTGGGGAGATCCAGCTGTAGGCAACCTTACCCCTACCGGTATTCCTACCCGTAGAGAGGTTGATTCCAAGAGACCCACGAAAAAAGGTTTGGTGAAAAAGTTTTATAGAAGACAGAAGAGTTGATGTAAGTTATGTTACACGTAAAACTTATATTACAATTGAATAGACCAGATGTACAATGTAAGGGTCGGATATATGACCCTGATACAGTGAAGTGGGAGCAGAAAACCAAGCTTCATCTGGCGTGATGGGGCACTAAAAAATGTTCTCTTGCACTAGGTTTTGTGGAGATATGCACAGAGTATTATTTGATTTGAATATATTCATAATGGTAATGCAAAATTACTAATATCTGCACAGATTATATACGCATAAACAGTTAATGGAATCTAATTGGCCATCTGATTAAGTAAAGGGTAAAGGTACAAATATTACCTGATCATCTATCTTTATATGCTTTGAAAATAGCTTCGCAACTTGGCATTTCTTAGCCAAGGTCCTTAAGCCCCTACAGGTGGAAAGTTAACGGAAAATATATTTCTCATGTCACAGATATGCATTATACATACTTACAGTTGAAACAGCTACATGTATTAGTAAATTTAACTAGGCCTACTGGAACAAAAAAGATACTTCAGAAGTCACAATGATCAAACAGATGTCAGACCTCAGCAATTCCAATGATCTTATGGCAGACGCACTAATAACCAAAACAGATGGATTCCCTGGGTCAATCTTTCCCTCTATGAGCTGATCTTCAAAAAGCACCTCTTTCCATGATGAACCAAATGTATCTTTAACATGTCTCCATAAGTTGCCAGCATCTTGACTAATACCTTCTGATAGCTTTAGAAAGTACATATCTGTAGACTCATAGAATCATTCAGACAAAAGTCACAA